>CM028364.1:24146479-24706479 GCA_016624345.1 Platycodon grandiflorus | reverse complement strand
CTACCTGTTGTTAGCATACTCATAGACACGGCCGCGACTGGAGAAGACAATGAGCGCTATTTCGGCATCGCAAAGCACGGACAACTCGTAAGCTTTCTTAAGCAGTCCATTTCTCCTCTTGCAGAAAGTCACCTGACGATTCGTGTTGTTCTCAATCCTCTTGATCTCGATCTTTCCTCGACCCATTTCAGAATCCTGTTTATTAACTCATAACCAAACCAATAAAAGTTCAGATTTAGGCATATGAATGTCCAGATCTTCTAATATACACTTTGATAATTAACAAACTAACTTCTGTCCAGAAACTGGAAAGAAATTAAAAGAGAAAAATGAAAAAAAGCCCTAATATTAAGTATCCTAGAGAAAGAAAATAGGTTTTGGACTAATATATAGTTGATTAAGTATATATGGTGATTCATATTCTAGGTCAAGGGATCTGCAAGATCATCTGATCATCGATCAGTCTTACAAGCCCTAAAATTAACTTTGAACAAGAGTTTTTGATTTGCAAAACTTATAGATCTGGAAATTGGAGAAACTAACAAACCTAAAGTAACTTTTCTAGTAACATAAACAAACACAATTTTGGAGGATTCTGGTGATAATATATGTGAACAACTTTATTAGTGTAAAAATTTGATGAAGGTTTTAGAGTCATTAAGGAGTAATTCTGCTAAAATATCTGCAAATTTTGTAATAATATCGAGAGAGAGAGAGAGAGAGAGAGAGAGAGAGAGAGAGAGAGAGAGAGAGAGAGAGAGGAGGGGAGATTTTGAACTAGAAGTTCTGAACTCAAAACAATCGTCGGGGGAAAAGCCCGTAAACCTTTGATCTGAGAAATCACAATCAAGAACTGAAAAAAAAAATTAAAAAAAAAAATCATTGTAACACACACACACACACATATGGGAAGTAAGTATAATTACAAATAACATCCACCTCCATTTTTCATGAGACTCGGAGATTGTTTATTCCTCGAATACAAACATAAATCCTAAATCATTTTTTCAACCTTATAAACTGTGACAGCGTCTACGAACTCTCATTTGAATCATATGTTTGGAGATCACACTGCTAAAATTTAGGTTTCTTAGTTCTGGCAACAGATCTAACTAAGCTTAAAAACCCACACACACACATCCCCCAAAAAAAGAAAAAAAAAAGGAAACTGTATTTGGGAGAGCTAGGAAGAGAGCAGCTCAATTAATTATAATTAATTAAATTTAATAACACAGACCTGATGGGGTGTTCGGAAATTACTATATTCCGGCGATTTCAGACCTACGGAAAGGAAACACGCATTCCAAGGAAGCCCTCCCAAAATGCCCCTTCCTTCCCCTTCCTTACTCACTACAACCCTATCTCTATCTCTTTAAGACTACTCAGCAGTATTGGAAGAGAGAGAGAGAGAGATAGCTGGTGAAGAAAATGACCTGGAAATGGCTTTTTGCCATATTTGATATAGGCGACGTTGGCTAATCTCGAATGCTTTGAAGGCCAAATTCCCACCAAAAACTGCAAAAGTTGACACTTCTATTCGGACTAATATGCCCCTTCTCTAGCTATTTATTTCCTTGTAATACCAACCATTTATTCTACTCCCTCTGTCTCAAAATAATTGTATTCCCCTATTTGATTTCTAAACATTCTAAAATAAGTGTCACTACTAGTTAATTTTTTTCATTTTTAGAAAGATTCTGTTGCTTTGTAGTAGTATATACTCCCTCTGTCCCTTAATTATTGTTTTGTTTGACCCGACACACGAATTAAGAAAAAATAATTGACTTGATTATTAATATTTGTATAATGTATAATTTTCTTTAATATCCATGTATATATATGTGATCTATAATTAAAATAGAGGAAAAAGTAAGGGTAAAATAGTAAAAATGATGTTCTAAAAAAGAAAATTCTCAAACAAAATAATTATTTTGGGACAGATAAAAAATGAAAGAAAGACAATAATTTAGAAACGGAGGTAAAACTTATTAATCGTAAGATGAAAAGAAAATAAGAGGGTTCCATTGATTTCACCCCATTTAAAAAATACTTTTGGGGTATATTAAAGAAAATGACTAATATGTGCCCTTATAAAACACATTTTAAAAGCCTAGCTTTAATAAGTGTTGTCTTAACGATTACTATGCACAAGTTTCAGTATTACTCCCTCCGTTCCGAATAAATGTTCCTACTTTTTATTTTGTGATATCTCAACTAATGTTTCTAAAGACTTTTGATGTACAAATTCTCTCTCTGTCATTCTTCTCAATATACTCTTACAACTTTATTTAATATCAACATAGCACATTTTACAGAAACATACTTATTTAGAATAGTAGAGCTCAATTAATGCAATGAGTATTATCGTGTTTATAGACCATCATTAATTATATTTCTTAATTCTTGTATTTTGTTAACGAAAAGCATTTATCCGGAACAGATGAAGTATTAAAGAGATCTCAATACAAAACATAGTTAATTAACATACGGCCTTAAGGTCCGTTCATGTTAACTTTTGTCAAGAAAAATTACATAAAATCATATGTAATTCATTAAATTCATCTAAAGTCAGAATATATATTTATTTTGAGAGGAAAAGAATACTTAATTGAGAAGTTATGTGCATGGGCTACACTTGTCCAAACCGTTTTTGATCGCCTAAAACATTTACAGTAATCACAATTATTAACAAAATTAGGGTTTGTCGCTTTCCACGCATGGGCCACTGAAGATGGGTTAAAGTGTCTTTCTTTCTTTCTTAGAATACCTCTAGCTAGGGTTTACTTGGTTTCTTTAGTTAAAACCTAGCGTATTAATGGAACTCAAATTGTTGGTCTAAAGCCACTTATTGTTAAGAGAAAAAATAGAATTTTGCCAAGTGTAACGATAGCGTCATTAAATGTGAATTAAATTTTGTAAATAAAGTAACATGATATTTTATATAAGGTAAAAACTTAGATAATATCGTCTTACGTTAAGACGATCTAACATGACTAATGTAGTTAAACGACCTCAGCCTTCAGCTGGACACGTGGCAGACATTGCGACCTCATAGCCTCCAGTTGGGCAAGCGCCGAGGTGACATACGCCCACATCGATATGACGATCTGGATATCACATTGCGACAGATCGCCTACCTCACCAGTACACTCTCCCAGCACGCTGACACGAGAACCTACAGTGCAACCTGGGGACATCCCAGGCCGACCACATTAGCATCGAGCGACCTGGACACATACCAGGCCGACCTCGATGTAACCCCTCTCAGCTCGGCAAACAGAGTCCTTTACGGAATCACCTCTCGCCTGGGAAGAGTCCTGCTATAAATATCAGTCCTAAGTAGACAAGGTAACGTAATCCGAAAGACATGTGAATTGATCATATCTCTCCCATTTCGAATCCAATTAGGATTATGACTTATCTCCCTATAAATAGCACCCTCAACAGGTCTCATAAGGTACATGCAAATTACTTTCTTACAGAATATTCTCTTAGCTTTACATCACCTCTAAAGTATTGCTAATTCTCACGCCTGAGGGTTATCGCTGGGACAACCCAGCCCCCTTACGGTGTTCTTTGTTGATCACAAGTTTTAAGCTACCTACACTTCAAGGGCAATCCCTGTAACGTAAGCCGGAATCCTACTAGACTACACACGTAAATCAGGCGCGGTCACCTACAACTCTTTTTTGCGTGATCAGTTTGATTCCGTTGCCAGGACCTGAAGTTTTCTGTGATCAATCATGACAACCTCTAAGCAAGTCTCCAAGCAGGTGGCCCCAGCGCCGACTTCGGCAATGCCTGTGCCTACTCCGCCTGCTGGCCAACCTCTTGAGCAGCCTGAGAAAGAATCGCATGTTGTGCCCCCATCAGGGCTCCCTCTTCATCAAAATACCCGAGCTCAGAAATTGGCCAGGGCGATGAGGAAGAAAGCTTTAGGGAAAAATGCAGCCCAGTCCGCTAAAGGACCGGTCAGGGCGAACCGGGATGGTCAGACGGCAACTCCCACCTCCTCAGACGGCGAGGACTCAGGGGACAAGGACGACCTCATCATGATAGGAGACAGGCTGCCTCCTACATAGCCAGAGATCGACCTCGTCGAGTTAGAGCACATAAGGAAGGAGAGGGCTTTCTTGGCAAAACAGAGAGAGCTGGAAGTACGTGAATACGAACTGTCCCACAAACTAGCCGCACAGGCACCTCAGCTACCAATCTCAAGCTCGTATCCTCCTCGAAACGATCACCACGATGGTCGACCTGGCAGAAGTGAGCCCAGGAGTCTGCGGGCTGACAGTCACCATGGGGGGTCTAGGGTTGATGCTCCCAGGGTGAGTGTTAAAAGCCGACTTGGATGAAGGATGGAGGAACACCAGAAACCCAGCGTCAAAGATCGCCTGGGAACTCCAGACAGGGAGCGACCTAGGGGAAGTGTACACTCTAGAGTGGGGACCCAAGCTAGAACTAACCCGGACAAATCTTACAGGACCTCCCGGATGGAACGTGACGAGGAGCGACCTCAAAGGACGCAGGAGGACCACAGCAACAGGTCGAAACGCAAGTCCATCCAGCACAGTACCTACAGCAGCGATGCATCCTCACATAAATACTCCAAGATCGACGGCCACGACCGCCGATCTAAAAGGAGGGGCAGGAGCAGTGACTTGGAAGACGAGGTACTACGTAAGATAAAGGAAAGATTGGAAGCCCTCGAAAGAGGCAGAGAGGGCAAGCTATCAGGGAGCGTGACGGCAGCCTTCTACAGAAGAATCAGGGACACTTCTCCAAATCACTGCCTGAAGCTGCCATCCCTGAAGAGCTACGCAGGAAACACGAATGCCCGAAGCCATGTATCGAGCTTCGAGACAAAGATGGGGGTGTGCACCAGAGATCTGGATCTGTGGTGTGTAGTATTTGTCAGCACATTTGAGGAGGTCGTCCTTAACTGGTTCGAAGAATTGGAAGAAGGCTCCATCAGAGACTGATACGATCTGAAGAAGGCCTTTCTGAGGAAATACTCATCAGCTGGCGACCTCCCCAAAAAAGAATCTGATCTTTGTGGAATTAAACATCGACCTGGAGATTCCTTGGAGAGTTATATGGACAGATTCAAGTGTGTCGCTGAAAAACTACTAAACGTCCCTGACAAAACAATAATTGCCTTCTTCCAGGCTGGATGCCGATCTGCCAAGCTACTATCTGAAATCGACATGCGATCACCCACAACTAGTTATTTATTTTGAGATTTTGAGTAGCTGATAATTTTCGGCCCGTCACGCTAAATTTGTTGAGCTTACACGCGCTGCAATTAGATGTATGCACATCTATAAATACAATCTGAGTAACATCCAACATGTTATCATTGATATCTGCTACTGTAATTTGCAAAACTAATCTCAGATTCTTTTAATATATGGTACTGCGTGGCTTATAATGATTGGATAAGAGGAAGACCGAGAAGTAGGGGTGAAGGTGGTTCGGTTTGAGCCAAAACCACAAACCGAATCACCCCTAACGGTTCCACATATTTCAAACCGAACCGATCGGTTTGGTTCGGTTCCGCGGTTTAATTATTTAAATATTCAAAAAATAAAAATAAAACTTTTAAATATCAAAAAATACTTTTAACATAAACTAAATAATTAAAAGTCAAAAAATTAACTTTAAAATTACAATAATTCAATCAAAATGTAGGCAAACAACAATAATTTTCTTATTAAATTCAATTACTAAATAATATATATAAAATTAAAAAATATAAATTAAATGGTGGTGGTTCAGTTTGGCACCAAAAATCGCAAATTGAACCGAACCGCTCGATTTATAAAATTTTCAAACCTAAACCGAACCGTCCTAACCCAAAACCAAATCGAACTAGCCGATTCGATTCGATTTGGCGGTTTGGTAGTTCGGACTTCAACCCCTACCGAGAAGAGCCGGTTCTTAGAGTATCTCCAATGGCGTATTCCATCAACGGCTAAAAAATTTAGAATGTACTCTACACTACTTAAATCTACAATGAATTTCTTTATTGACACAATTTCTAAATTTTTCTATCGAACACTTTAAATTTAGAGTGTGTTTTGTATTCACTTCCATCACTTCCCATTCTTCTAGATCTCTCCCGTCACCAGTACAGAAATTGAGGTCTTAGTTGAGATGAGAGAGATTTAATTGGACTGCGTACGAAAATCGAGGTTTATAAAGGATTGTATAGAGGGTGTTTATTTCAATAGATTTTTTTTAAGAGTATTGAAAAAGTGTAACATAAACTAAAACTAGGTATTTTGAGGGTCCTTTTGAGTGCAACCATTGTTGAAAAAGGACCTTAATATGGTTGATGGACGAGTATATTTCATTTTATGAAAATATAGGACAAACTTCTCGTGGTTATTTGATTTTGGGCTTTGCCTCCTATATATATATATATATATATATATATATATATATATATATGGGTGAATTACAGGCCGGTCCCTTTTTCAATATTTATAATCGCTCCAGTCTACTTATCTTTTTTTAAAATCGAAAAAATACATTTTTTGGGGCAAAAGACGATTATGCCATTAATGAAAGAAAAATACATGCGCATCAGTAACCCAAGGCATCGCGATGAGTAATTCAAGGCATCGCGTCGGTTAATCATCGCGATGAGCAACCAAGGCATATTGCGATGAGCAACAAAGGCATCGCGATGAGTAACCAAGGCATCACGATGAGCAACAAAGGCATCGCGATGAGTAACCAAGGCATCACAATGAGTAACCAAGACATTGCGATGAGCAACAAAGGCATCGCGATGAGTAACCAAGGCATCGCGAAGAGCAACCAAGACACCATTTGAATTTCAACTACTAGAGAGGACTTGATTTTCGTTTACCTTTCGGGATCCTTGTTGCGTCGCCCAGCATACTGCGATTAGCGAATTAAAGGCATCTCGATGCCCAATTTAAGGCATCCTGATGCCTAATTTAATATAATATCAAAATCGATCAAAATTATTATTTTTGGTTGGGAAATTTACAAACAAACATGGTATTGACTTCCTATAACAGTATGGTATTGATATTATACAAAATTCAAACTCAAATCATTGATTAAAGTCTCAAAATCAGTCCAAGAACACCTCCCTCTGTTTTCGGACAGCACACTGCCAAGCTCGATTTGGATCTCGAAAATAGTATTTTTTTTTTTTTTGTAGACAATTTGTGCATAAATCTAGTACTAAGTTAGGATAACAATATGAGATTAATTTTAAACAAATTTGAAGCTTAAAACATAGATTAAAGTGGCCAAAATAGCCCAAGAACAAAGAAAAATGGGATGAACTCAAAAAATTCGAATTTGATCAAATTATGATCAAATTCGTGTTCTATGCATGAAAATTGATACCCAAACATGAGGGAAGACTATATTAACAACATGAAATCATTTATACATCAATTCGAACCTTAAATCTGAAACAACGATGTTATTGAGGACATTTTAGGAAGAAAATTCTCAAAGTGTCTTTTAGCGGTTAAAAAAAAAGGGTAGACTGGAGAGAAATTTTTTTTCAGAAAATGGATCGGCCAGCAATTTCCTTTATATATATATATATATATATATATATATATATATATATCCATCAGGTCCAGACAAAGAGCTCATTATTCTATTTTTGGATGTTCCACTTAAAGAATCCACTTAAATAAATTATGTATACAATTTTCATAAACCTTTCAATTTTACCCTTCACATATTTTATAAACATCTTGATTGTGCTCAAATATTTTTGTAATTATGATCAACTCTAATACTACTTATATACCCCTTAACAATTAGACTTTTCAAACGTAAACTATTTGAGTAAAACAGATAAAGTATTTTTAATGAAGTCTCACCTCCTTGTAGTACGAAAAATTTAGGGGAACTAATTTATGTAATTTTTGTGTGACGGAGTTATGTAAAATTACTAAATGCTTTATGTAAAGTCTAGAAATTAATGTCAACATTTCTAAAACGCGTAGCAGATAATAAATTTTAGAAAAAGAAAATCAATATATTTAATATTAATAAATTAATGTTTCATCCATAATTTACAGAGGTAGGCCTTGAAGCTTGAGGTTTGACTCGATTGACTAAGACATTTGGTTTGATTAGTTTGATTGAAACGTATTTTTGGTAAAAGGACAATAAATAGCGAGATAAATTGCTTGTTTATCTATTTACCCCTTCTTTTGAATCTTATTACTTGTGTATGAGCTGACTTCTTGCTTTTATTTGAGATTTGGAAGAGTAGATGGTAATTTTTGGCCCGTCATGTTAAATTTGTTGAGAGTGGACAAATCCATAAATACAATCCGAGTAAAGTACGACATGTTCTCATTGATATCAATTTGTTATTGTGATTCGCAAAACTAGTCATAGACTTTTTTAATGTATGGTACTATGTCACTTATAATGATTGGATAAAAGTAAGACTGAGAGGAGTCGGTTCTTAGAGTATCTCCAATGGAGCACTCCTCCATTAAACACTCAAAAAAAATTTGTGTGTACTTTACACTACTTGAAGTCTACAATAAGTCTCTTTATTGACATTTTATCTCTAAATTTTTATATCCAACACTCTAGATTTAGAGTGTTTTACCATAAATAGTAGCAGCTTACATCCCATCTCATTGTTCTCTCTCCCCACCAATACGGAATTGAGGTATGTTAGTTGTGATACGAGAGATTTAATTGGATTATATACGAAAATCGAGGTTTATAGAGCATTGTATAGATGGTGCTTATTAGATTGAATTACTTTTTAGAATTTAAAAAAAGTGTAATTGAAATTGAAAATGAAGTATTTAGAAAGTATTTAAGAGTGCAACTATAGTAACCATTGATGGTTATATTTTTTAAGTAATCATTGAATACTCTCATGTATATATATATATATATATATATATATATATATATATATTGTAATCCTTTGTAATCTATATCCTATCATGTAACCAACTATAAATAATGTAAATTGGAGTCTCACGTGTGTGAGAAATTGTTGTAACGAAAGTCAGTTTTTTAAGTATGCCCATATAAAGTCTAAAAATTAATGTCAACATCTCTAACACAGGGGGCTATATGTCAAAGTGATAATCAAAGGGGGTAGAATTAAACTCTTTATTTTGTTTACAGTAGACAATTACCCCAGGGCTTCAACCTTACAATTACGCAACGCTTCAACCTACAAAAATCACCCCAGCCGCCGCCGCCGCCGCCCATCCCCCCCTCCACCTCCACCTCCACCTCCATCCATGTATGCCACATCTGCCGCCACCTACACCCTCCACCTCTACCTCCATCGATGTACGCCTCAGCCGCCGCACTACCCCACCTACATCTCTCTTTCTCTCTCTCTCTCTGCCTTGTCTTATGAGGGCCGAAATGAACCGGAACTCACCATGGCAAACCCAGTAGTAGACCTGTGATTTCACCAGGATCTGATATTCAAACATGAAATCTCTTTAGGTCTCTAAAAGATTTCATCTAAAAACTGATTTCTTCGAACTTCAATCCTATTGTTAAAAGATGGAGTGCTTTAATCCACTTTTTGTGAACTTCAATCCATAGATTGTTGTGAAACTTCAGTAAATGCCTAAACTAGATTTTTCGTAGATTGTTGATCATACGTGCCGTGATTTGGAAGGTCTCAGACTACCGCCGAGTTGAGTCGTCACTTGTGGTTGCCGGTGGCGAGGGAACTGGAATGAAAATGAAAACAAGAAAAAAAAAAACATATTAGCAAATTGTAAAATATTTATTTATAAAATGCATTTTTAACAATTTAGAAATATAAACGGACAATTTGGTCATTGTGTCTAGGGTATAAATAGTTTGATTTATTTCAAACTCACAAATCGAACAGCCTTTTACCAGTTCGTTTTTTTCAAATCGAACCAACTGATTTAGTTTGGTTCTGTTCGTTTTATAGTTCAAAAAAATTTATTTTTTAATTAATTATTTTTTTAGAACACCTGAAGAAGAAATTTGAGACTAATTTTGTTAAGGTCGAGAGAGATCCTACGATAATTGAAAGTAAATTTTGGTTCTAGTGTAAGAATTACTATGATTGAGAGTAAATTTTGGTTCTATGAAGTGTAAGAAAGAATGTTGTACATAGAATGAAAGGGAGAGAGCCCCGGCGAGCTAAGGGGACTATTAATAACAAGAATATTATATATATATATATATATATATATATAGTTTGGTTTGGTTTAATCCCTAAAATCACAAATCGAATCGACTGGTCTATAAAATTTTCAAACCGTGACCAAACAACCCTAGTTTAAAATTAAACCAAACCGCTCTGTTCGGTTTAGTTTCGCAGTTTGACGGTTCGAATTTACACCTCTAATTGTGTCACAAAGGGTGGTGTTTGTCATTTTACTGATCACATGATATTCATGTGATCATTTTTTGTCACTTTTTTTTACCTATAACAAGATGAAAGGTGATTGTTAGTTGTTACTAAATAATTATCTTGTTTGATTTGGCATACAGATTAAGAAAATTCAATTCAATCTATTAAAAATATTAATATAATTTGTAATTTCTTTTGCATAACGCTTACATATGACCATAATTAAAGTATAAAGAAAAAAACAAGAATAAGAGCCCGTTTGGTCGAGCGTTTTGGCCAAAACGCTGGGATAAAACGCAGCTTATTTACAAAAAATGTGTTTCAATACTGCGGCAGAAAACGCAGCGTTTTCAAAACGCAGTTGCGTTTTAAAATGCTGGAATTCCCAGCTTTTTCCCAAAACGCAGGTTTTAAAACGCTCATTGGAAAAAAAAGTTGCGTATTGAAGTGATATCCAAACGTATTTATAAGGAAAGACCTCCGTTTTTAAAACACTGCATTTTTTAAAACGCTGCGTTTTTAAAACACTGCGTTTTATAAACGCTGTACCAAACGGGCTCTAAAGTGGTAAAAGTGTTTTTCTTAAATAAAAAAATTAGAAACAAGACATTTTTATTTAAGAACGGGGGAATATATAAGTCGGTAAAGTCCAAAATCAGTTAACCACGAGTATATAAGAAGGCAAAGCCCAGAAAGAATAATTATTGAAGAAACAAACTAATCTTAACAGCTGCATGCATAAGGAAAATGAAATCCAAGAGCTATTCTATGTATGATGGCACACTGAACAGTATTTAATTCTGCGATAGGTTTTATTGATATAGACATATGTTACAATGTACATTTTGACTAAGTAAATTGAATGAAGGAATCATTTAATGAATTAAATTACAAAATAAAATGGGGATATCTCTCTCTTTGTACATAATGAATAAAGTTATGGTTAAAAAAAAATTATCTCTAGACTAAAAGTTGATGGAATCATCCGATGACCACCGGAGATCCGTTCGAGCTAATGTATTTACGAGGAAGAGCCCGTGGAGGATGGAGAAAGCGCCGGGATTGCTAAGCAATCGGCCAACGCACGCTCTAAGTATGTAACAAGCTCCGTCATTGATGGTCGATCTTTACCTTCCAGTGTGACACAGCCCATGGCAAGGTTGCCGAGGTGTTTGACCGCCTCTATTTCAAATGGTGAGGGAGGAGGCACCTTAGGATCCAATACCCTGTGGATTTCATCCTTTAGAATATAGGGGACGACGAAATCGACTACATTTCTCGGCAACCCATCCTCATTACAATGGATTGCTTTGTACCCCGTTAACAACTCGAGCAATACTACTCCAAAGCTATACACGTCGCTCTTAGTTGTTAATTGCTGCAACCTAAAGTAGTCCGGATCCATGTAACCGAGTGTACCAGCAGCACATGGCGAAACGTGCGAGTCTTCGTCTTGGGGGCATATCAAGGAAAGTCCGAAATCGGACACCTTGGCGGTCCAAGTGGCGTCTAGCAATATGTTGGATGACTTGATGTCGCGGTGTATGATCTGTGGGACCGCGTACACGTGGAGGTACTCGATTCCCCTAGCAGAGTCCAATGCCACCTTGATTCGTGCAGCCCATGACCTTAGATTCGAGTTATCGAGGGTCTGGAGATGATCATGGAGGCTACCGTTCTCCACGTACTCGTACACTAGCATTAGCTCGTTGCCTTCTTCGCAAAACCCTAACAACCGAACAAGGTTCTTGTGGTTGAGGCGGGATAAGAATTCAAGCTCATTCATGAAAGCGTGGTCCTTGTCATCGTGGCGCTTGGATAAGGAGGATGATACCTCAGCTCGTTTAATAGCCACTTCGCGCCCATCATCTAATATGGCACGGTAGACTGAACCAAACGCACCGATGCCAATCTTCTGCTGGTCGGAGAATTTGTTAGTAGCCCAAATTAGGTTTTCCAAGGAGAACTCTTCCAAGTGACTCCCATTTCCCATACTCACTAGCTGGCTCAGTTTCTTTTCTAGAGCCGGTGTAGTTTTTTGAGCTTGATCAGAAGAAGTCTGGTTGCTTTGAGCTCGAGGCATATTTTGGAAGTCATCCATAGGCCCCGAATCATGAACTCGGGATGATCTCCCCCTAACCTTGCACTGCCGATAATAAAAGAAGAAACATAAAACCACCAACAACGATAAAGACCCGAAGCATCCAACTACCAGAATCGCAACCATTCTCGTATTCCAATTATTAGTTTGTGTGGTCCGTCGTGGTGACCACCACGTTGGATTCCCCGATGGCACAAGTGCCATCGGCGGACTTTCACGTTCGACCTTGGGGGCACATGGCTGACAAATCTTTAGTCCTTGCCCGCAGTAGCGTTCATAATTTGGTAAAAGGCCACACGGGCATCTAGTCCTACATGGACCAGGCACAACATCTTCAAAAACATAAGAATTTGAATCCAGAATCTCATTTCCCCAACAAAACAAGGAATAATTGGACGTTGCAATCCCACAAAATACTTCACGATTTGCTTCAATTGCCTGAAACGAATTCCCTTTCAGTGTCTCCGGCAAATCAAAATGATCTTCACCCCAACAGGCCACTGTTCCATTCGACCTCAACCCGCAACTCCGATTTTCACCCAAAGCCAGCGAAGTGAACAGTCCCGGCGGCTTCTCTCCGGCCATCACTCCCCAACAATCCAAACTGCCATCCAAAGAGATAGCGCAGGCATGATTAAACCCAGCGGAAACCAAACTATAGTTTCCATTGGGTTTACGGTCAATCATAATTCTATTACTTCCAGAACACTGAATTTGGCCGGATTCCAACAACCCACAAACAAAATTTTCTCCCACGGCAAGGCTGGAAACTAATCGATTGGTGGTGGAAGTGGAATTAAATTCCTGCCATGCCCAGCACTGGAGGCGATTAGTACCATTAACGAGACCGCAAATATGGGAGTTTCCAGAATCAACGTCACTGAGAACAGGGCCTATGTAAATCCTCCTGTAAGATAAATTGGCGCCATTAGCGAGAAATCTCCAGCAAACCATGAAAGAAGAGGGTGGGTTTGAGTTTGAGAGCAGGGGTGAGCTTAAAGCACATAGGAATCCGTTTCCACCGACGATTCCAGAGAAAGAAGTATTGTAATTGAGAGGAATTACGATTCCGCGGGGATAGCTAGTACAATTGAGGTAGGATTGTAGGCGGGAAGATTGGATTAAGGCGCAGATCAATGTTTGGTTGGAATTAGGAGTGGTGGAAATGGAAACAGTAGAGAGGGAATGGATTAGAGGGAGAAGGAAAAGGAAAGAGAGAGTTAGAGAGAGAAGAGCCATTGAAATGGGAATGGAATTAGGTTCATGGTTTGATGCAAGAGAAGTAGAGAAAGAGATGGGAGTGTGTTTTTGGGTAAGAACGAATCAAAGTTGAGAAACAAGAAATTAGACGCGGTCTTGGGGACTGGGGGTACGACTAAAATACCAAGTCATAGTGACATATTTGATTGAATAATTGGACAGTCAAAAGAGTGAAAAAAAAAAAACGGTCTATGGGAAGTTGGGAACGACTGAATTTTTCTTTTCATTTTTTAAGTCAACTGGTGCTAATTGGGTAGAAATGGGATTACTTTACGTTGTCCGAAGGTGGACGATTTTTCTCTCAGCATTATCTATTAGGGTTTACAATAACAGTTAACCAATGAGAAAATATCTAACAGTCTCGTGGCACGTCTGATGCGCTACGATTAATAGCAGCACATTATATTGTCAAACTAATAAAAAGTGAATTCAAAATAGACCTCAATTTTTAAACCACTTTGACAATATATTGTGTCACTATTGATTGTGGTGCACCACATATGTATTGGGTATCTTATCGGTTGTAGAAGGGACCGGGTGCTTGGTTAATAAGTGTATAGACAAAGCTAACTTGCACCGAACAGTAGGCATGTCATGTAATACTCCATGACCATGAAATATATCCTCTTAAACTTTCGACACCGCCATGTGTTAAAAGGTAAATGGAACGTCACACCACATAGGCATGATTTTTTTATTTTTTATTTTGTCAAAACCAAGTAAGCAAGATGACATAGTGTAATAGTCCTAATGAACAATTTTTCTCAACATGGAGATGTGACTTATGCTATCAAGTGTGAATTAAATTGAGATGCATGCAAACTGACTCGAACGAATCACCTTAATAATTAGAAAGAGAAATGAAAATGAACTTCACCATTTAGCTAATAGTAGCTAATAAGCCCATTAGGTGTTTTTTTTTTTTTTTTCCATTATTAATTAATATTTTTGAATTTTGTAATAGATGAAGGAAAGAAAAGATGGTTGGGGCAATAGAAAAAATAATCAAAAATCTTTGAAAAATCCTAAAAAGTGTTCAAAGCCAATAAAATAGGTTTCATGTTACACACGAATAGATTTGGACAGCAACGCATTTGTGAAGTTTGGAGAGTAACTGATTGGAACATTCTGTTCTGGGGCGACTTGACTCGGTATGTTCTTTTTCCATTCTCGAGTTTTTAAAGGGAATTATTCTTCAATTATTTCTTTGATTCATGTTTGAAACTCCACACATTGTTTTACTGTTCAAAAATAATGGAGTAATAAATAAAATGAGTTGTGCTCTTTTAAAATTTAATATTTAAATATTCGTAGAAGATTGCTATTAACATCCCCAAAATCTCTTAGTACATTCATTTACTAAGAATAATTTTCTCCAATATTTCCAACCCCCAAAAATCTAAGTACAACCCCCCTTCCCTCCCTCCCTATTTTCTTATTTTACCCCTCTTATATTTTTCTCAAAATCAACCCACTTTACCTACATTTTCACCCCCTCACTTCCCTCTTACCTCCTAGCAATGATGCCCGCCTCCCCCCTACCACTCTGTTCGTCTCTCCCCTTCCCTCCATAACCCCCATTTTCTCTCCCCGCTCCTATCAAATCCGTCATACATGCGTCGTCACCTCCTTCCCTTCACTGCAACGGCACCATCCTCCTCCTCACCTTCTTCCCTCTCCAAATTAACCTACCACCAACAAATAACCCTCTTCAAACCCTAATTAAGCTCTAACCCTAATTCCAATTCATTACAAAACTATACAAATTGCACTCACTCCCCGGCCGCCACCCTCCCTCTTTGGTTTTTTTTTTTTTTTTTCTCTAAAGTTGTTTGACACTGCGTAACCAAACGCCACTATTTGTGTTCGACACCCTTTACCGAACAGCTTGAGTGGTGGTGGACCTTCTTCTTTTTTTCAAACCTAAAAAATGAAAAATACATAAGAGCATTTAGGTCAAAATTTATAATGATATTTTTTATAATAAATGAGTGTGGGTGTACTTAGAGGTATTGGGGGTGTTAATAGCAACTTTCATATTCGTATTGTTCACGTAATTTTCCTTTCTTTTTGAAGATATGGTAATTATCTAATGTGTCGTACGAAGGAAAAAAAAAAAAAGACCTTTATTTCAATTTGAAAGAAACACGGGAAAGAAAAAGTACAATATCAAAAAGTTTGAATTACCAAGCGCAACATTCTTATTCTTACAGTGGGAGAATAAAATATGATTGACGATACGACGTTATCTTAATGTTTCAACTGAACTGATTTTCTTAGTTGTATGTATATTTTCGTAAAATTCTAAAAGATGAGTTATTCCGTCCGTAAGCTCGATGCTTGGACCTTTTTCAGCTCAGAACGTCTCAAATCGATCCCAACCTTTCTACTTCTAGCAATCCTAAGCCTCTATGATCATTCAAACTAATGGCTCCACAACTCCCTATCCATCCAAGCATAACAGAGGATACCATAGTTGAATATCAAGAATCGCTCTTTCTTCCTCTTCCTATGGCGCAGGCAACCCAAACAAAGTAACGTACGATGCTTGATGCTTCATCATGAACTTCGGCTATGGAATCTTGTTCACATGGAGAAACAACACAACTGACTGGACATCTAGCGAGCCGCCGCCGCCGCCACCACCACCACTTATTTGGGATTCTTCATGAAATCTTTTCATCTTTCTCTTCAATGAGAAGGTTTCAAGACTTGTGAAATTTAGTGATATCACCGACATGCCCCAAACGGGCCCAATCACTATACACGGGACTTGGTTAGACATCACTAGCTTAACCCCATCGATTTGCCAGCACTTCGGGAGACCGTTTCCTCTCTTTGCCATGGCCTCGTGCTTGTTCACCCAGTTCTTGTTTCGTAGGTTATGAAGGGATGATAGATGCCCAAATACTGGAGATTGTTTTACAAGCCCATGTTCGGAAACATAACATTCCTCCCCTGGTACTGGGTAAGACTGTTGAATCAAACACTTATCTGAAGGCCATGAGTTTATGATGAATGGTAGTCGTGTATGGCTGACGATATGGTTGAGGGAACAATTCAAAATCATAGCTCCACCACCACAGAAGTACAGTGTGTTTTCTTTCTTTGTGCAAAAAATTGCAACCAAGTTTGCCACGGCGCACGAATTCAAGTCTACTTTGCCCGTCAACACTTGACATCTCTTGGTTCCCGCCGGTCGGTATCTACCATGTGCACCTAGATGTGCTCGTGTACTTCTGTCGTGCTTGAGCCACAGATCTTTTTACCCCGCTGGGTTACAACAGAATCCACCCTGTAGAGAACCATTACAACCCATATTCATGCTTGGCCTCAATCTGCACACATTTCAAGCTTGATGTAAAACTAGTTTCGTCAGTATCTGCCTAGATGTTAACTAGACAATTAATTGATACCCACGATATGTACTGGGTAATATTACTCTGATTGAGAGAGAGAGAGAGATGATCAATTCTGCAAAAAAATACTTGGCATTTCTACGTTCGAAAGTGAAAAGAAAAAAAAATGAAAAGAAAAACTCATGTATAGTGCCAAGGACATGTACTGAATATAATACACAGTTCGAAAGTGAAAAATGCTCTTATATAGTGCCAAGGACATGTACTGAATATAATACACCCCTCGCTTTCTAGCAATCACATCCAAAAAGATTTCATTAGTATGATAAGGTCGCCGTTGATCCCATCACATGTGCTAATGAGAGCAGATTTAGGATTTGAACTGCTCATCTAGACTCAATCATCCAAAGCAAAAGGCACTAATCTACGTCTGTAGAGGAACTAGGTGAATCAAGGTGAACCAGTTACGCCGGGAAAAAGTTCTGATATTTTATTGAAAACATCCATAACCTGAAATACCAAAAAAATGTACAACATATTTCAGTTCCAATATGCATAGATCAAACAGGAGATACTGTAAAGGGTTCAGCTTGTTGAAACTGGCACAGCAACCAAAAGTTGAAGCATACTTTAAGCATGCTTTAATAGAAAATGCCATCAATGTTATGTTTTACTTAAATAGAAATTTAGAAATGACAAGTAAATGCATATCAGAAAAGGTTTCAGCTTACCTCCTTGTCATTTTGATACTTAGCAATACTCAACGGGTTCTGAGAACACTGAAAATATGGAGACAGTGTTAAGGAATTCATGATAAACAAAGTACAAGTATGCCCGAAGGGGAAAACAATTAGGAACCATTTTTTAAAATAAATAAACTAATAAGAGAAATAAACCAAACGAAAAGAACATCAGGAGAGCATACATCCAAGATGGCTGCTTGAACTCTTGGGTTTTGAAACGCCATGGCAACATCAGGATTGGCCATTATTTTCGAAATAACTTCTTGAGGGGTGAGCCCAATTTGATCTGGGAAATAGGACAAACACATAATTCAAGTGTTGATCCATTTCTATCCACGTTAATCAAATGGTAAGCACATTGACGACATAATTGATAATTCAGAATAAAAATGAACAGTGCTATTGCTCGTGACTTACTCCAGTATAAGATACGACCCAATCCAGTAAAATAGCGGGGATCAAAGGATGGAATGTCTATCAAAGCATACGAAAACTGTTTCTCACGTTATAGTGAGGTGTCATTGAGTTACACCATGACCTTTTCTTGAGATTCCTGGCTATAGTATGACTGAATAATATTGCACCAACAATATTTATATCACAATGTATGTAAACTGTAAAGGCGGGAGAAAAGATATTTATGATTGGTCCTATAATGGTCTCTCCACGCCCACAAACAATCACTAGATAATCTTACTAAAAGTTTTATCCAGTTCTCTGTAGGAGCTTCATCTGGTACAAAAGCCTTACCTATTCTTATCTTCCTGGTTAAATCCTCGGCGTGACTGCCTACGGAAAATGACATATTCTTTGCCTCTTCAAAGATGTTTACTTATTTCTTTAGGCAAAGCTTACTCTAATTTTGATTTAGCACTTTTCCGAAAGATTTTCTTGATTTCTTCAAATTCTGCCAAGATGTATGAGTTGTAAATCTGAAACTAATGATTCAGACATAACAAGAAAATCTGAGAGTGGCTAACATAGACTAAGTTGGTGAAAAAACATCTGAGAATCAACTTGGGTTCTGTCAATGGAGCTTGTCTTTCTCTCTCTCTTTCTTTCTTTCTTTCTTCTTCTTTCCTTTTTTGGGCTTTTTTTTTTTTTTGTGATAAGTATCTTGGAGCTCGTCTTTCAAAGCAAGCCATCTCCTTGGAAGGATCTGTTGCCAGCGGATATTTTACTATCGGGGAGACTGATATTTGTTGAGAACAGCCTGTGGACTTGATAGATATTTTGAGGCATACTTGTTTGCTGATTGTCTTGGCAAACATGGACTAATGAAAGAACCTGATGCAAGTATGATAGTTAATTGGGTGTTGTCATCTGCTCCTCCACACAAGGAATTTAGGATGCTGGCTGGAATTTTGAGGTTTCTATTTGCTCTATTGTATCGCGTGCTCTGCTAAAATTTTGATCTATTTCATGCTTTACAACCAATTTGATGCTTTACTGTGCTATGGTTTCTAGGTGTTATGTTTCTTTTTTTGGTTTTGTCGTTTTGGGAGTCTAAGCATTTCTTGGTTTGATTTGTTCAATCCATTTGCTTGAAGAATTCTTTAGGTTATTTTGTTGGATGATTAGTATGGCATTTATAAACAGTGTAATTTTCCCATTAATTAATGTAATATATATTTCACCGAGCAAACACTTGAAAAATAATTAATTGATGATCAGTTTCATGAAAAGGAACAAGGCATTCGACACCTAAAGCAATCTTTACTCAGAGATAATTCCAGTTCACATGTACTTCCAACTAAAGAAGCTAAAGTTGGTGTCTACTAATTCAAACTCACCAAACTGCTGCTTGACCTCGGGGCTGCTAATATCGAAATTTTTCAAAGAATCCATCATACGGTTATCCCAGACAGTGCTTCCCCCCATGTTATTTCTGAAAACAAATACAAAAAAAGAGACACAATTAGGAAAGGATGGGAAGTTATTTGGTTGATATTGATAGCCCCACTCTTTGGCGCAGAACTTTCACAAAGAGCCACTACCTAACAAAGTAGGTCCAGGCGAATAAAATGAAATAAGCCCAAAAAACATGTTGACATAAACGAACAGGCCATAAAATTCAGAAGTATACACCCAGTTCAAATTAGATAACTAATACTTCCTCCATTCCTCTCAGATTCTTTTACAAAAACAAAATTCAAGAGTTCCATCAGTAACCTTAGAAATAAACATAATTACAAAAAAAAATTTAGTATGACATAAATGAGGGATAAAGTTAGAAGATCATTAGAATTGTGAGCTCAATTACTAAAATGAGAATCTGATTGGAACATCCCAAAAAGGAAAGTAGGGCTCTCTAAGAGAGCGGAGAGAGTAATAGGAACTGGGTCATACAAAAAGATCAAGAAATTATTGCAGGTGAAATTACAAGATGTCAGTGAGAAACAAAGCACTGAAATTAATTCTGTAAAGATATCATTACGCTTATGAAATACCTGCTGCCAAAGACTCCGCTGATATCAAGTGGTGATCTACTGTTATGGATATTACTGAAGCAAAATATGAACTACCACTATCATCTATATAATATCTCTCAGTTAGCAAAATGGTTGTAACTACTTTAACGAGTAAAGAAACAAAAAATCTCAAGGAGACCAAGTCTTCCCAAGATATCCCAATAATGCAAGAGATTGAGGGATGAATTGAATAAGCTATGGATTTGTTGACAAATACGGACACGAGTATCAACACAAGGAGCTATCTTCTTGGCAACCAAAAACCAAGTCAAGGATATTGCAATGACTATGAGTTATAAATAATTTTTATTGCATTAGAGAACCATCCTCCGATATATTTTCTTTTTGATACTAAACCTTCTCATGCAAATGGTTGCAGTGTCTTTAAAGAAGGCAAACATATTAAAAAGAGCAAGAGGGACTAGGTTTTCCCACAATCTCCAATAAAGGTAGTGATTAAGGATGTCTTGGATAAGCTATGGTTGAGGCATTAATATGGAAAGCGCGAGTTCGTTTTAAGATTCGGGCTTTTGTATGGTCTATAGTGCTGAAAGCTCAATATCAACAACCTTCAGCATATTCAGGAGACCCTACATGAGATTGTCCCCAGAATGGTATGTTGTGTAATCAGGGTTCGGAGTCTCATGATCACCTTATTCATCATTGCCCTACTGCCCACTGTCTTTGGGGCAGATAGTTTGCAGTTGCGGAAGAAGCATGGGTTACCCCTGGTACTGTTACTTCGTTCCTCCTGATTCATTATACAGGTTTTGGTAGAGGTAACAATGTGGCCACGTGATCGCAATGGTGGGTGTTTCATGTTTGCCATTCTCTGGTGCATATCCAACTCCTCCCTCCCTCCCTCCCGCTCTCTAAATCTTGAGCACAAGGCATATTGGAATAAGCATTGGTCAAAGAGATCAATGTAACAAAGGGAAACCACAAATGCCAAGAACTGAATAAATTGATGAAGGTTAAAAAAGAAACTTACAGCATATCTTGCAGCTGTTGCCGATATACAGGGTTCTGTAGCATCCCTGTTTCAAAATGCAAGAAATTCGCAACCATATGGGAAACATGAGACTCACAACTTTCACTTCCTTTTTTTTTTTTTTTGATAAGTAAGACTTGCAACATATCTTGCTGCTATTGCACTAATTTGACAATAAAAGGATGGTATATCGAAGAAACTAAAGCCAATTACTTAATTTACTGAAAAAATCAAAACAAGATATAGAAAAGTTTCACCAAGGAAACAAGATATTGTAGAACATGTTAGTAACGAAATAAAGCAATCAGATCCCGCACACATCAAGTAGTAGAGGCAATGCTACAGAATCATCATACTGTCAAGAATTCACTTGCAAGAAGATTAGAGAAGTTTGATAAATTCTCCATGCCAACAAATAAATTATGCATTGGACACATCATCTGAGACCACCAAATGAAGATGTTCAATGCTAAAAATATACTATCAAAGTTTTACAGAATCAAATTTAGAATTTCTTAGAGAGTGTTACGGTATGAACTTACATTTAAAGGTAGTGGGATTCCTCATTTCCTCCGGAAGATAGCTGCAAAGATCCAAAAATAATATGTATATGAACTTCAATCGGATTCAACATGAAGAAAATTTCGATTTTCAAAAAGTTCAAAATATTTTAACAATTGTCAACTAATCAGCAGGAAAACATAAGTATAAATTAAGAATGAGCACACTAGTTTTGCACCACACGAGCTAAAACCATGGTAAGCGGTTCAACACCGCCATATTCCCATGATAATTCACATTTCTGTTAAATTTGTAACAGATAACTATCTGGATTTTTTAAAGCCAAATAGTATACCAGGAGATAATAACACGTCATGTAAATTATATGCCAATGAGAAGCCAAAATTGAGATATATGGAAGATGTTGTAGGAATATAGCATGACATACAATATGCATATACTAATTTTCTATCTTGAAAAATATGTTTCTAGATCCTATAATGAGAAGTGGTTTTTTTTTTTTGATAAGATTGATTATACATAAATAGACGCCAAAACACATGGCACGTCCTGTGTACACGGGGAGTATACTCCAAAAACAGCCGCTATTACACATAATGAGAAGTGGTTATTGATATGGGATCATGGGGACTTAGAATGTGATTAGACATTTTATCATGGACACTGTTGACTTTGTAATCTTCAAATGCTGAATAATAACAGAACTAAAGAAAAAAAAAACTCAAAAAGAATTTCAAAAACCTATCTCCGTTGATTTTCAGAATAACAGATGAAGGGTGAGATTCTTACGCAGACTCGTATTACTAACCGAAAAAGACAGGATACAAAGTATGGAGAATTACGAAAGAGTGATGTTTGAATTATCCCAATCAGCAACCTTTGATAGTAGACCCATATGCCTATGGTAGCACTAGGTTAACTGGAAATATGTTGGAGAAAAAGAAAATAATTTTACAAATATACCTGATATACTATCGACAACCGCAGAATGGATAATCCATGGGTGAGAGTAGATTAAGTAAATAGAACGATAGTAGGTCTACCTTTTTGAGCTAGGGCCATAAAAAGAGAAGCTTGGGACCTGATTGATACAATATACAAAACTCTTCCAATCATCATTTACATCCCCATACCAAAAGGAGAGCCACGCTCACCATGATTGGATTCCACTCTCTTTCACAAAAAGCAGGACTATACACCAAATTTCAATATGTCTAACATGTATGAATATCAACCTCATAGAGAATACATTGGGGTGAAGCTCAGCTATGGCCCCTCAACCAGCAATACCACCAACCACCAAGCTAATCTGTTTCTTTGACGGAGTGGTCAACCATACCTCCCCTTGATGTCGATGATACAAAGCAAAATGATCACAAAAGTTACCTGAACAGTGACAGCTATCCCAAGAGGAGGCATGCCCAGTTCGAGAATAAGCCTCCACGACGGAAGAAAGCTAGATATTACCCAAAATCTGATATCAAAGAGGCTCAAACTATGGCTTCAAAAGAACCAGAAATTTTTAGCAGAAGCATCTGTTCTTTTGTCATTGGATCTGGTGAACATACTGAAATAAGTAAATACTACACCGATCTCATGTTATCTGTTAAGGGCGAAAAAAATTCCATGCCACTCCTCCATCTGCTGAGGCTGAAAGACCTCGTGACACTGACACATCATTCATGCACGTAAGAATGCTGATGTATCATAGTTCTATTTAATATCGGAACTCCTTACAAATCTCTGATTGACTGCATATGGGGACGACCTGTTATTGTAGAATTCCACGAATTGATGATGGATCTGTGCAGTCTGATTTCATCTCTTTCTTGTCTTAGCCAACAGGGACAGATTATATCAAATTACTAATACATAATTATAAAACTAATTATAGAGCCCGTGCAATGCACGGGTGCAATTTAACTTTTGTGTTTAATTGATACATTTTAGAAATATTTTTGAAAAAAATTATCATTATCGAAGATAGAAGTTTGTTGACTTAATGTCAGAGAAAAGTTAAGTATTGCCAATATATGCAAATTGGTAGTCGTTTATTATAATATTTTCGTTTCAAAATAAGTATTTTTTATTGATGGTCAATACATATATGTTTGTTTCTATACATTTTTAAATTTTTTAAGTATCCTTTAATGATATCATATTATTGGGTTTCTTTATCTCTTTTTTTCATCTTGCACTTAGTAAAGATATTTTAGACAAATATTTGAAAAATTTTACAAAATTAAAAATAAAATATTTACTTTGGGACATATTGAAGAAATATAACATTTTTCTAAACAAATGAGAATTATTTAAGGATTGAATATAATTATATTTTTTGAAATAATTTTTGGAGATCATTCAATGATTAGAAAATGTTTATTTGGATACTATATTTACATATTTTTTATACACTATCAGTTTGAAAAAAGAAATTTACACAAATATCAAAAAAACAGAAGCATCAATTTTGAATAAATAATTAAAATTTTGTTGATATGGATCACATATTATATACATTATTTTAGGACGTCTTAAATAAGAATGTGAGACCCAATTTGACGTGGAGAGTATCATTTATAAAAATAAAATTTAGTTGGTTTATACTATAAAATAATTTATAGAATAATATAATATGCTTTTAAAATCTTTACATATAATATAATTGGTTGAGTTGGTTTAAGGTGTATAATCATATTTAAAAGGGTGTGGGTTCAAATCTCATTGACAACATTATTTTATTTCCTAAAGTTCTCTCCTATTAGTATTACCTAATAGTAATACCTATTGTAAAACCTATTATTATTAGGTATTGTTATTAGCTAATGACTTAAAAATGAAAAGTCATTTCACTCCAAAAGTCATGCTTACTTGGAGGCTTGAGAATTAAAAGAACCAAAAGTTGGATGAGGTGGCACACTTAAAGGCATCCTTACCAACTTTAAATATATATATATATATATATATATATATATATATATATAGAGAGAGAGAGAGAGAGAGAGATTTAAGGAGTCACCACCACATCAAGCAAAGAGAACTTGAAATTAGAGTTATGCTTTTTTTTTTTCCTTCTTCTGTCGACGGAGGGAGAGAAACTTGCAGAAGCAACCATATTTTACCAGGGTTTCTTTTTTTCCTTTTTATGCTTCTGTAGTCCTTTTTGTTTTTCTTGATTTGTTTGTCGCGAACCAAGACTTTCTAGCCACTCAAGGAATTTCTCAGGGTTAGGATTCAAATCAGGAGTAATAAGAACCAACCAGGATCCAATGTCAAAAAATTATAAATTCTGCGTCAAATCAGGGTGCGGGTACGAGTTGGATTGCTGGGTCAGACATGATTGGAAATGAGATCCTAGTCAGACTATATTTCCATAACCAGAGTGACACTTGGAGTTGATTCCCTAGCCTCTAGGATTTGTTGATAATCCATAGGCATTGATATTCTGTTCCTACAAGATAACACGTTGCTTTGTGACACCGGTGTTGAGTGAAGCAACAGAAAAGAAATTCTAGCCCACTGTGGAAGAGCTCAAACGATTCCCGTAATGATGTTTAAATGGTGAAGTCAAAGACATCCTTGCAGCAATCTATAAAGGCTAGATCTGGTTAATCATTGATCCTTAAGATCTGTTTCACCCGGATGATGCCAAGTGCTGATGGTAGCGGATTCTGATGCTTGTCGTGATTTTGGGTTGACAGTGTTCATCATCTTCAAATACACACACACATAAGAATATATTACTCTCCATTTATGCATTCATCAAGATTGTATTACTAGACTTATTTGCACGCTCAGTAGTGGCGACTACTCAATAAAATTATTGTGTATTAGTCTTGATTAAACTCATATTAAACTCCAGTAGCACACAATGTCCAAATGCACAAACAATAATAACTTAATAAGGCGCTCATTCAAACACCAAAAGGATACTCCAGGAACTAATTACAACAATATTAAGAATGACAGCAAGAATTTGTCAAAATGTTTTCAACAGTAAAAAGAATACTAATCAAGAAGATATGCAAGACTAAGATTAGGCCCAGACGTATCAATGATAAAAAAAAATAAAAAGTACAAATAATAAAAAAATATCAGAACACAGGAATGCATATTGATATCAACCCACAAGCTTAAACCTCAAACATTTGACAAAGACAACTTAGAAGGACCACAAAAGAAATAGACGGGTTAAAGCTATCTTACGGGTAAACCATCTTTTGCACTGTTGGATCTTCCATCATTTTCTCCAGTGCTTCCACCGATAAAACATGATTTGTTTGTGCTGCCCATAAAATGAATATAAGCTTAGTAAGGTAAATCATTGAGATAATATGAGGAACTGCTATAGCAAATTAAATACATACATAACATGAACAGATTTTAGCAAAAACACACGTGTGTATATGGATCAGGAATGTATATAGATCAGAAACTGCTTGGTTAATCGGTTTGCCATAAAAACCCCAGCAATATAGGTATACTCCCTCCGTCCCAAAAAAATAGTCCCACTTTCCACTTTGGTTTGTCCCAAGACAATAGTCCCATTTCTAAGAAGAGAAATATTTATAAGCAATTTCAAGGAGGTACAAGCATGTAAAGCTACAAGCTTAAAAAGTTTGACTTGTCAAACGGGACTATTTTTTTTGGGATGGAGGGAGTACATCTTATAAACTTGAATGGTACAACTTCCTGTTGTTCAGATAGAAACAGAGCAGATAGATTTTGCAAGAATAAGAGCATAGAAAAGGAAAGTGAAATGGTAACCCGAAGGCACTAGTTAGCAGGCCCCAAAGTAATTTAATATTTAAATAGGCCTTTGATCCCAGTAGAGTTTCAAAATCAAACTGCGAAGTCACTATATCCAATAACTAGGATACACGCAGAACCAGATAATGCCAACTGATACCCTTGAAAATAAAAGGCTGCAACTAGTACTACTAGTACTCGGAACAGTCTCGATATAAGAATGTGAATGTCAAAGTGCAAAATAAATGTGGGTAAAGCTTCTTACGGCTCACTTCACATTGCAATTCAAATCAAAACTTGAAGAAGAACATTCTTTTTTTTTCGACAAGAATATATATATATATATATATATATATATATATATATATATACACACACACACAAGCGTCAAAACAGGTGACGCGTCCTATGTGCACGGGGAGTATACAAAAGATCCATCTATCTAACAAACAGATGCTGTCCATAAACTCTACAAAAGGATTTGCATCCGACGTACTCGACTCACCACACCAAAAGAACCGAGTCCGAAAAGATAATTCTTTTAAACCATTAACACTCATCTCTACATTCTCGAAAACTCTGTGATTCCTCTCCTTCCTAACAGTCCATGCCACTACCAATGGAGCCGTATCCCAAAAGCTATTCCTCCCCCTCTTGTTCAATGACCAACTAAGAAGAAGCTGCTTGAAAAAACTTGGCATCACCCAAGACAACCCAAATAAGCTGAAAATCGTAACTCCTTGGCAACTTGGCAATGTAAAAGAAGATGATTAACACTCTCCATCTCCTCGCACATTTAACCGGCAAATTATCGCCGGTCAAAATTGCTCCATTTGCCGCTTCCCACATGAAGAAAGATACTCTCGCTAGTGCCTTATTTTTCCACACAGCCTTCCAAGGGAATAAGCTGTTACTTCTCCTAATCTTCTGATAATATGATTTAACTGAATAAATTCTTCTCTTATCTCCCTCTCACAAAACAGTATCCTCTCTGTTGCCCTCCACCTTGCGAGCATACAACATCTCAAAGAAGCGCTGAATCTGATCAATCTCCCCAGTCCTGCAAATTTCTTCTAAAAGATGGATTCCATGCCACGATATCACCAATAGTGTGCAAGACTGAACTAACCCTTTCTTCCTTGTTGACTGCAGTATGATATAACCCGGGAAAAGCTCTCCTAAGCTCCATACCCCCACACCACCCTATACAAATCCCTTTCCACACACCAACCCTGTAAGTCGCCTTGACCTCGCCCAGATCCCACTCATGATCACTTTCCCATACTTTCCCACCACCACCCTCCTCCAAAATGCTTCTTTCTCAACCATAAATTTTCAAAGTCATTTCCCCATTAAAGCGGAATTAAAGGACCTAAGCTTTTTAATCCCTAACCCTCCACCACTCAAATTAATACACACCAAATCCCACTTGACCGGGTGAAATTTTTGCTCATCCAACAGCCCCTCCTAAAGAATGTCCCTTTATGGCTTCTCTAGTCTCTTAGCCACAGAAACAAAAAGAGAAAACACCGTCATACTAAAACAAGTAGGAAGACTAGAAGGGTGCTCTTTATCAAAGTGGAAGAAAATTCTTACATCAATAGAATACATGTCCAGGAAGTCTTGGTCAATGCAATCCATAGCTGTACCATACAACCACCTAAAGATTGAGTGGTACGTGCAACTATTCATTGTAATGATATAAGCTTTAGTATCTCTGCATAATTTCTATTGTGGTATCCCTCTCCACAGAAAACGAAAAAGTTAAGGGAAAAAATGGGCTACTCTTGGGTATTTTCATTTTTTTCCTTGAGTGGGACTATATTATAAGAACTATAAGTCCAGCTCACATAAAAAGTGAAAAAAGAACAAAAGAAAACAGCTAGATAATCCAGAATTACTACAGCAAATCATATCCCCAGTCTCGCACCATATCCCCTTATAGAAATGCCTCGCGAGGCCCCAAAACCCTTAACCAAAGAGATAGTAGATAAACAACCCAAAGTAAGTTTAAGGGAAAACTTCGCTCTTAAAATCCAATCATGTTACCCCCCTCAAATACACTAAAGAAGAGCAAGATACTCACAGTCCCAAAGTCACTTCCGCTCCTTACCCTCCCAAATCCCACCATTTGTGTAGAAGCACGCCTACAGAGGAAGGACTAAACTAGACTTTGCCGAAATCGAAAATAAGGTATTCTACAAAATCTGCACAACCGTGTGATGGAAGATAAGATGAGAATGTTATTCACTGTCCTGCATGCACATAACAAACACATCTGGGCTCAAGGATTTATGAGGCCTCTCGTGTTGGTGCAGATTTTTTTCCAAACCAGATTGTACCAATAGAACCACCGAACCGGAACGAACCAGTAAAATTAAACCGAACCAATACTTATGGTTTGGCTCCAGTCATGAATTTTAGTAGAACCGGCCAATTGGTTCGTCCCGATTTTACTACTTATAAAACATTTAAGAACCGAAATGGACCAACTGTATTATATATAATATAATTATATATTAATAAATTAATATTTTTAAAAAATAATTTCTAACCCTAACCCTAAGTATAAATAGTTAAGCTATATTTCTGCCGTCAAGTTCATCAACAAACACGGTAGAGTCTCTTTAGCCAAAAGTTCAAAACCCTCGTTAGCTTCACCCTTGAAACCCTAGTTCGCTCCAGCCTTGAAAGTTGAAACCCTTGTTTGCTTCGGCCTTGAAGCTGAAGCCTCCACGCGAACTCTTCCCAGCTCATCATTTTTCTCTTCGGGGACAGCGGTCTCATCATCTCTCATCTTCTCTCTAAAATAAATGGTCAGTTATTTGTTTGTAATTTACAAGTACTTTGTTTGTTTTTAATATCTATCATCTGCTTGTTTGTACATTGAACTTGAAATGTATTTGTTTACTTGTTTGTAATTTACAATACAACTTTGTCTAAAGTAAATAGTCAGTTTATTTGTTTGTAATTTACAAGTCCTTTGTTTGTTTTTAATATCTCCCATCTGCTTGTTTGAACTTTTTTCAAATGGGATAATGGGAAATTGAATTGAACAGAACTTTGATTTTGAACTTTTTTCAAGTCCTTTGTGACTTGCCAGCAATCATTACTATTTAAGTACACTTAATCAAATACCAGATAAATTCTGCTTTGGACTTTAGATTTCCAAATGAAACTATGCAATAGGATATGAGGTGCCACAACCAAGCATACAAAGAACGACTAGAATAACCACGAGTCATACTAAAGTTCCAAGCATGACATCATTCAAAGACCCTAAAGGAAAAGAGCCAAGAAGTGAATAGGGACAAGTAACTCCTCACGTTCACAATCATTGAGATTTCCAAATAATAATAATAATGATAATTATTATTATTATTATTATTATTATTATTATTTATTATTATTATTATTATTATATATATAGAAAACCCCAGCTAGGGAATCCCTTCAAAATGGATAGAATCAAAAGTCAGAATAAGGGAAAGCTTTTCTTTGTTCTTCTGCGTATTACAAACTCAACATACAATCAGAAGGTAGAATAAGAAGGAACACAGGTATTAGGATCAGCAGCAGGGTTTGAAGCATATGAGGTATGATTGAAAAAACAAGCGTAACTTCATATTGACAGAGACTAGAACACATGAATTGCAGCTCATTTTCGTAGGTGTGAACTTCAATTTATCTTCTTTCATTTTCCCTTTCTTCAATATACTGGGGCTTTGGGCTGGCACGGGGAGGCATACTCTCAAGAACAATCAACTACTCAATGTTTACTTCTTATTGACCCAACGCCAGTTGATACAGATATAACGATTCTTCAAACACAAAGCTGTCATACATATGTTACTGATAGTTAGCTGCAATTCTCCCAAATGTGGTCAAACTTGTCCTCACTGTAATATTGATGAAAGTGAACCTGATGACCTTACACCAAAAAGAACTGATTACCACAAAAAGATATCACAAGTGATTCTGGGGCTCTCAATAGTAATCGAGTTCACATCAGTTGGGTCCTCATCGACCACCGAAGAGTTCCACCATTCCACATACTTCCTATAAACATCCAAGTAATTGATATTATATATTATATATTTATCAAATAAATGAAGTATTATCAGGCTCGATGATACCTGATTGAGTGATAGTCTTTAACTATTACACAAGTAATCTTAGGAATATGACTGAACAACTGATAATGACCAGATATTTAGAAGCTCCAAGTTTAAGCTTAATGAGCTCAAATTCACCACATTTTTGCCTTCTGCTTTGTCAATCTTACTTCATTGTTAATTTTCTTCATCTAGAACTTGTTGTGGGAGGGATGAGCTCTACTTCACAATTGGTCTATTCTCCCTCAAGATTACCTTCAGGTATACCCAAGAATTCATAATTCTCATTGAGTTAATCATTCAAGCTATCATTGGTCCATTAGGTGGAGATCTGAATAGTCCCTAGTAACACCTCAATCACGCATCTCAATCTCAATCTCATCATCCCCTAGCTTGAACCAGATGTCCTGTCCACTGCACTCTCCTCCATCACGATGAGCCATGGAAACAGACCAACATTTGCTCTGACACCAAACAAATAACGGGGAGCACAAGTATCGGGATATGCTACTGCAGTCAATGTCTAAGGAAGAAAATCATCACACTGGAAGGCTGCTAGCCTAAGGGTAGATACATAAAATTGCATTCAACTGTTAATGTAGTGTTTCAGAAAGGAAGTGTACAATATTCCCGAATAATCATACCCGATGGCAATTCGCTAGGGTGACATTGTTTTCAGATGGTATCCGGGTTATGGGTAAATATTGCGAAGTGCGAGATTTTTCCGGTGGGGGAGGTGAGGAATGTTGAGAATCTTGGTAACGCTTTCGGGTGTAAGACTTCTTATCTTCCATCTACTTATCTGCCTTCCGATTGGTGCCCCGTATAAAAATCAAGTGATGTGGAATCCGGTTATTGAACGATTAGAACGAAGTTTGGCGGGTTGAAAGAGAAAGTTGCTATCCAAAGTAGGGAGACTAACCTTAATCAAAAGTACTTTGTCGAGTTTACCCACTTACTTTATGTCAGTTTTTGTATTGCATGCCTCGGTGAGTTTTAGACTCGAGAAGATGGAGCGTGATTTTTTGTGGGAACGTCAGGGTGAGGATTGCAAATATCACCTAATTAATTGGGATAAGGCGTGCTCTAATGTAAGGGATGGTGGGCATAAAAAAAATGAGAGTTTTCAACGCGGCTCTTCTTGGCAAATGGCTTTGGCGGTTCATGGTGGATACTAATAGTTTGTGGAGGAAAGTGGTGGTGTGTAAAGACGGTATAGGTGCTCATAGTTGGTTTCCGAATGATGTCACTAACTCTCATGGGACGGGGGCGTGGAAAGGTATCCGCAACGGTTGGAAGACGTTTGTGGGTAATATTTCCTTTGGAGTTGGTAATGGAGAGAAAGTCAGATTTTAGCTTGACAAGTGGTGTGAGGACAGGGAGCTAAGGGTTGATTTCTCTTCTTTGTTTGAAGTAGTTGTGGACAAAGATTGCCTTGTTAGTTCAATTTTGCAAGTGGATAATGGTAGGGTGGTATGGAATCCCGTCTTCCAAAGAAATGTCCAAGATTGGGAAGTGGAGTCTTGTTTACTTCTTTTTTACAAGCTCTAAGCACTGCACATTGACACTAGTAAGGAGGATAAGGTTTGGTGGAATGCGACAAGAAGATTTTTACTGTGAAGTCCTACTATAATTTTCTTTTGGGAGAGAGATGATTATCTTTTCCCTTGGGAACTAGTTTGGAAATCTCAGGCTCCAAGTCGTGTCGCCTTTTTTGCTAGGGAGGCAGGCCATGAAGCTATTCTCACCGGTGAAAATTTACGCAAGTGAGGGAAAATTTTCGTAAATTGGTGCTTTATGTGTAAGGAAAATGGCGAGAATGTTAATCATTTACTACTTCATTACCCCGTGGCGATGACCCTATGGAATTTGATTTTGGGGCTTTTCGGAATCTCATGGGTGATGCCTAGATCGGAGTTGGTCACTTTACAAAAGGAGGAGGAGAAATTTAGTTTGGGAGACTCCCCTTTGGTAGTTTGCTGGATCATTTGGAAAGAGTCCTACAACAAGAGGGTTTTTGAAAATGTTGAAGGGTCTGTGGAACAAATGAGGAATAGTATTCTCCGTACTATTTACTTATGGTGCTCGGAGATTGGGGATGCTCATGCCTCTGATATAATTCTTTTGTTGATTTGTAAATAGATCCAACTTCGAGTAATTCGGGTTGAGTATACATCTAGTGTACAAGGATGCATCACCTGCTTTGACACTTAGTTACATAATCTTACTTATCAAAAAAAAAATTCACATACCATGTGATCTTCAAAAGATTAAGCCTTTTGCTTTTGAGCTATTACAAGAACGTTGGGTTTGCTTTGTTTTCCAGCTTGAGACTTTGCCTTCTTCAACAGCTTGCACTCTCATACTCCTGCACTCCCAGCAGCACTAATATCGTAGGCAAAAGAAACTATAATTGTGGAACTACCTTTGTTAGAGATTCATGATGGTTCTGACATATGGCTACATGAGTCGGAACAGCCTAACTGTGCTATTTATTAGGCCAAGAATCTACAGTGGAACCTAAAGGGAACATGAACCTGATGTCCAAGCAAGGGAGTACAAGGGCCACATGAGTTTCAATCTTCCGTGGAACACATGATCACAATGAAGTACTTAACAACTACAGATTTGAAATTGTTGCATTTTGCAAAGTAAAGGATTAAAGTTACCGCTATAATGGTAGAAGATACAATCAACTGTTCAAAAGAATATTATCCATCATTCAATGGAATGAATGATACCAGATAAAAAGCTTTACAAAAGTACATAAGCCTACCAAAAAAAGGACAAAATAACCCAACAAAATTTGTATTTTATAATTGAGAAATCACAAAATGCATAGTCCCAGGACAAGCTCTTTTCTCCCTCCCCAACCCCCCTCCCCCCGGGGCTGAAAATAAGAACAAAGAAAAAACATGGAAATACAAATGCAAATGAAGAAAAATAAAGTAACAGTGGGATGCCAATGGCGTAATTGTTGGGACTGGTTTCCAATTAAAGTTTCGAACCGTTGAGTTGCTTTAAGGGTCTCCGTTCTTGTCTTTCAGATGAGTTTTTATTTGCACATTTTGCTCGAGCCCATTTCTCTGTGTTCATTCCTTTTTTGGAAAAACAAGGTTCCACTAAAGGCTGGAGTTTGTTTGGTTCCTGGTGCTCACCAAACTTCGAACCAGTTGCAGGTTCATAAACCTCCCTAGGTCACTAGGATTCTCTGTAAAACCAATGTCCATCTCTTTCTCCGCATCTTCATATTTGGTATTGAGAACCCATGAAGATAATAGGACCTGTTCTACGTGCAAGCTTAGGTTTAGAACCTGCTTCTTCCGAGCGTGGGTTAGAGCAGCAAGGATGTAGGAAAGAGGTTGCACTATAGCTGTGATTCTTTGGTGCCTGTAGAAAGAACGAAAAACAAGGACTTTTAAGGGTCATACTCTCCCTTTGCTTCTGCTCATAGGAAGGGCTATCTTCTTGGTCCAACTCTGGGTACAGCCATGGGAGCTTTTTATGGGATGCTAGTAAGAGCTCTGCACTGAGATGGATTGTACAACTATTTATGCTGACTTGTTGTTTTGCTTTTTAGATAGACAGCTCCATTCAATTCCACTTTAAATCTTCCCCAAGGACTTCTCACTGTCTCTCTCATTAAACTTCTCATATAAATATCCTTCCAGCTAGATAAGTATAGACAAGAAAAGACACAGTCTAACAAAGAAGGCGCTAAACATGCAGCACAATTCAGTTATAAAATGTGGAAGTCTTTTTGTGTCAATACTTTTTTCTTTTTCTTTTTCTTTTTCTTTTTCTTTTTCTTTTTCTTTTTTCTTTTTTTGATAAGAGAAGAAGATTATATAGATAAGACGATGCTTTATGCAGATCAAATTCATACTTAAGAAATGTTTAAGATCAAATTACAGCCGTTTCTTGAGAGTGTTCTACTTACGAGTGGTTGAGGATCCCCCAAAAGCATTATTTTCCGGCTTGGAGGCAGCTCCATTTTGGAAAGCCTGCATTCATTTAACAAAGAAATTAGTCAATGTTTAAAAAACCATGAAAGATATTAGCCTGAAGCTGTGAAGCAACAGCTCAACACTGAATTCTTACTTGGTTAGCAAACTGAGAATCCTTAGGTGAATCTGTCCCAGCAGATTCTTTAAAACTCTCGAAAGGGCTTGCTTTCAAAGTTTCATCAGGAGACACGTCAACAAAAGCTGAGAAATAATAGGTTAGCAATTCTACCAGAAAGAAGTTCTATCAACTTTGCAATAACACTGCCAACAAACAATTCATTAAGACCATAAACGTCATTAGTAAAGTATATCGGAGGCTCTTGACTGTCCTTGATAGTTCAAAAATATCACTTCATCTTAAAAAGTGATCCAAGATTTGCTTTTTTGCAATATAGAACTCAATCCTTTAAAACTCTAGATGTAAGTCTACATTACATAGAAACAACAATACGGAACATAAACAGCAAAAGGGAGAATTTGCAACTAAAAATCTCTTCAACTACTGTTTGAACGAATGTAACAAAAATTCACTGCAAGGGTAATAAACCGCTGCAATTGTTCTAGTTTTGTCCTGTTAGGTGTTCAGATTAAAATATGTTGCTTGTAATTAGATACTTATGGACAGAGGCATATTCCATGTAAACTCCAAGTGGGTCAAAAATTATTATTGTACCCTTTTAAGGAGTACCAAGAGGGGCCTAGAAAATTCCTAGAACTTTACCAGTCCTAGTGATAAGGGCAAGTCTAGTAGCTTCTAAATACCTGACAATCTTTAAATTCAGCAGCAAAGAGACTCACAACTGCAGAAAAAGCAGTTAAAAAAAGCAGTTGAGACTAGTGGATTTTGAGAAATTTTGGAGGCTTTTGAAAACATTATCTGATGCTCAACAGGCTATAAGGCAAAACAAGAATTCCTAGTTCTTCCTCTTATTTTCTACTAATGCTTTACTCTATTTTTTTCTGATAAATCCTGGACTACTAAGATGAAACATCAGTATAACTTGTTTCTCTTCTACTATTCAATTCAATAGTCATTTCCTAGCATAAAAACTCCACCCGGTAAACCATGCCAAGGCCCAAAGCTACTGCTCACGGGTACCACTTCAGGAATTTAAGAGCCCACAAAATCCATCCTTGCATCCATACACCAACTGTATTCAGAACTAACCAATTCCTCTACCCTCTCTTAAACAAAATCCATAAAACTACTTGCTGTTCCAAAAGACATGTAATACTTACCCAGAAATTTCTGTGACCGAACACTCCAAGGTGGCCAAAAAATTATATTTTCTTGCTTCCAGAAATTTTAAAAAAAAAAAACATGAATTGTAGAAGCTTACATAAATTTTCGACATAAGAGACCTGCTTTAATTTATTTAGAAAAAATCACTTGCAAGGTTAAAGACACACATGTGCAACAAAGCCAACTTGAATTGGTTGGCGGGCTATAATGGAATAAAAGAAAGAGTACATATGTCTAGACGCGACAGTTGATTATGCTTTCAAAAGGGGTTGTTGACAATCATAAGCAGAAAAAGAATAAAGAAAATTGATGTCTATAACAACCCCTTTTTTTACAACTCTCACGTGAAAACCATCTTGTAAGACCATTAAACAACTCTCCAATTAGAAGTGCTGTGATGGCTGTTGTTGATGCTCATGTGGGTAAAGACAACAGATATTGCAAGCAATTGGAAAAATATCATTTCATACCATACTTCTTTGGCTCCTCCTCTATGTTTAAGTCGTCTTCGACATTTGTGGCTGGTGGTGCCTCGACCTTGGTTGGAGGTACATCTAGCGTCACCACGCGTTGAGATGCAGGTGCAGATGGTGAGGTCGCTGTACCTGGCATCGGAGGTGTTGGAAAAGGAAAAGGTGGTCCAGGCGACGGTGAGGCTGCTGTACCTGGCATTGGAGGTGTTGGAAAAGGAAAAGGTGATCCAGGCGAAAAGGCAGTATTACTGAACTGATTATTTTGTGAATCCATCTGTCCCATCATAGACTTGAAAGCTTGTTGCATAGCATATTTCTGAAAGTAGAACCAAAGCATGATTAGCAACATAAGTAAGAGCACTGTGAGCAGCATGGTCAAACCATGATTAAAACCTTAACCCTCAGTTTGCCATCACAGTCATTCTCTTTATGCTTGATTTATTTTGCTTTTTCGTTAAACATGTTCATTTGGTCCAAGAGGCTAGACGATTAGTACATACCACCGTAAGCTCTCATAGAGGCCGGTGGCCTGCCCTCACCTTGGCATGGAGCAACCTGTCCCACTCCTAACCTTTTGTATACCAATATATACAGACAGACACGCAGATATATACATATAGTGTGTGTTTGTGTGTGTATTTTTGAAAAGCTAAGCTTCCATTCTATTTGAGCTCTAATTCTTGAGAGAAACTCCATATTAGTTCTTTGGAAATTCGAGCTCTTGTTTGATTACTTATAAATTGTTAGCTCAAAATTAATGATAGTAGTCAATGGTTATTTGGGGATGCTAGAAGAACTAATATGTTCACGGTCAGATCTTTCTTTCGCAGTACGGGGAATACTGATAGGGGGCACTTTCCTTGGAAAGCAGTTTGGAAAACCAAGGCTCCGGATAGAGTTGCTTTTTTTTGTGTGGGAGGCATGTTAACGAAACCATTCTTACGGGGGATAATTTGTGGAGGTGGAGCAAAATGTATGTGAATTGGTGCTTCATGTGTAAAGGGGATGGAGAGAGTGTTAATCGTCTATTGTTTCATTGTCTGGCTGGTGGCGAGCGAGTTATAGAACATGATTTTCAGGCTCTTTAATCTTTCTTGGGTGATGCCTCGTACCATCAAGGATCTGTTTCGTTGCTAGTCTTTGTTCAAACGTAGGAGGGACTTTATTTGGGATGCTATTCCCTTGGGAGTGTGCTGGACTATTTGGAGGGAGAGGAATCGTAGAGTCTTCGACAATGAGGAAAGACCTATGTCTGTTTTGAAGAACTCTATTATTCACCTGCTGTTCTTTTGTTGCAAGGATGGTATTGGGTCTTCGGCAAATTCTTTTTTAGAGTTCATGGATAGCTTTAGTGTCTTATAATTCTTTTGATTATACTCCCTGTGTACAAAGGACACAACACCTGCTTTGTCGCTCTCTGTTTATATTACATTTTACTTATCAAAAACAAATTTATTTATTTATTTTTTGATAAGTAATAATTGTATATCAAAAGCGCCAAAAAAGGTGGCACGTCTTTTGTACACTACCAAAATATACTACATCATATGACATTATTCACAACATCTACAAAGGAGCCAACAGAGGAATGGGAATGTTGCACAGGCTCCGAGCACCAAAAATATAAGCTGCTGATGAAAGAATTCTTCAGACTTAGAATGGATCCTTCCTCATTATCAAAAACCCTTTTGTTTCTCTCCTACCAAATAGTCCAAAAAACAGCTAGAGGGGCTGCCTCCCATAATGAATTCTTCTTATGACTACCAAAATAACGCCAATTCCTTAGAAGATCCACTGTTGAATTTGGTATTACCCACACAATATTGAACAAACACATCAACCAATTCCACATCTCGGTGGCCACCGGGCAGTGAATGAGCAAGTGGTTGACGCTTTCCTCATTATCCTTACTCATAAAACACCAATTTACGCAAGTTTTACCTCGAAGGTTATCTCGAGTGAGAATTGCCCCATTTGCAACTTCCCAACCAAAAAAAGCAACTCTAAAAGGCGCAGAAGATCTCCACACTGACCTCCAAGGAAACAACACCCTTTCCCTATTAGTCAGATTGAGGTAATAAGATTTGACCGAGAAGCACTTATCTTTAGAACCCTTCCATATCACTTTATCGCTTGAGAAACTCGCTCGGAGTATAAGCACTCAAAGAGACGAAAAAGATCTTCCATTTCCCAATCTTGAAAGTTCCTTCGGAAAGTTAAATTCCAAGTCAGCTTCCCATCATCCACAAGCAAGATAGAACTAACCAAGCAATCCTTGTCCATGGCAACATTAAAAAGATTAGGGTAAGTCCTCCGCAATTCCACATCACCACACCATTTATCTTTCCAAAATATTATCGACGAGCCCGTCCCAATTTCAAATGATATATGCCTCAAGAAGGAATCTCAACCTTTTCTAATACCTTTCCAAACCCCCACCCCATGAGAAGTAGATAAATCATTAGGGAACCAAAGGTGGTCCCCTTTGCCGTACTTACTTACCACCACATTTTTCCATAACGCATTTCGGTTGGTAAGGAATCTCCATAGCCATTTCCCAAGCAGAGCTACATTAAACATCTTAAGGTTTCTAACGCCAAGACCACCATCCTTCATGTTGGTGCACACCTTATTCCACCTAACTAAATGATACTTCTGAAACAGTTATAAGAAGTAGGTGGGCAAATTAACCTCCGCTTGTCCTTCCCAAAGAATGTCTCTCTCCAATGTTTCAAGCCTATCCCAAAGCACACCTTATTCCACCTAACTAAATGATACTTCTGAAACAGTCATAAGAAGTAGGTGGGCAAATTAACCTCCACTTGTCCTTCCCAAAGAAAGTCTCTCTCCAATGTTTCAAGCCTATCCCGAACTAAGGGAGGCATCTCAAACAGTGATAAGAAATAGGTGGGCAAATTAGATATGGTGTTCTTGATTAAAACGAGTCTCCCTCCTTTAGATAAAAATTGTTTTTTCCACCCCGCTAACTGCCTTTCAAATCTATCCACCACCGAATTCCACATAGCTTTGCTCCTTGAGGGTGCACCCATAGGAAGACTGAGATAAGATGAGGGAAGATTAGCGGCCTAACATCCAAAAAAAAAAAAGCAGCCATAGAACCCACGTTGCCAACTTCTAGGATAATTTCACTCTTCAAGATGTTTGTTCTTAGACCCAAAACTGCCTGAAATTACAATAAAACCAACCTCAAATAGCCTAATTGAGATTTCTCCACTCCACAAAAGATGAGGGTGTCGTCCGCGAAAAGAAGATGAGAAATCATAGTCTCCGCCTCATTAGCCCTGCCTACCTTAAACCCAACCCTGATAAAGCCCCCCAACACTGCTTTGTCCATCAACCTACTAAACGCCTCTATAGCCAGAATGAATAAAAATGGGGAGAGAGAATCACCTTATCGTCAACACCTCAAGCTAGCAAAAAAACCCGAGGGTTCCCATTAATCAAGACTGAGAAGTGCACCGAAGATGTGCAAAACTTGATCCATTTCTGCCATTTGGTGCCAAAATCCATTCTCTCCAACATGAATAACAAAAAGTCCGAGTTAACATGGTCGTACGCCTTTTCAATGTCAAGTTTACATAACAATCATAATCATGGCTCCCTGCTTTTCAGTCTTGCATCCACAATTTCATTAGCAATAAGCGACGCATTTAAAATTTGTCGATCTCGAACAAAGGCATGTTGTGACTTCGAGACTATACAATGACCTTCCTCAACCTCTTGGCTAGAACTTTAGCTATTAATTTATAAACTCCCCCAATGAGACTTATAGGCCTAAAGTCTTTCAAGTCTTTTGCTCCATTTTTTGGAATTAGAGCAATGAAAGTTGTGTGGAAACTTCTTTCAAACCGCAAATTAGAATGAAAGAAATGGAAGACCTCCATGATATCCACCTTGACCACCTCCCAACAATGCTAAAAGAACGCCATAGACAACTCGTCCGGGCCTGGAGCTTTGTCACCACTCATGTTTCGCATTGCTTCTACTACCTCCTCCTCACTAAAAGGTCTCTCCCGCTCAAAAGATTCATCCACACTAGAATTGAAAGCAACACCATCGAGGGTAGATTTCCACCCTCTATTTTTAGCGTAGAGGCATTGGTAGAAACCATCCTTAATCTCTTCCTTACCTTCCAGAGCAACTCCATCTACGGAAATCCTCCTAATTATTAAGTTAATGAATCGTCGCCGTCCTATGAAAGAATTTAGTGTTTCTATCACCATGTTTGAGCCATTGGATCCGTGATTTTTGCTTCCAACTAATTTTCTCGCTAATCAAGAGTCTACCAAGCTCAATTCTAAGAGTCGCCCGTTGAAATTCCTCCTCCACGCTCAACCCTCCTCGTTCACTTTATCATCCAGCATGTGAATCTTCTTCGCAATGTTTTTAATTTTAATTTCCACCTTATCAAAGACCTCCCTATTCCACCTTTTTAAATCTTCTTTCAATAACTTCGGCTTTCTTGCCAATTTGAATCAAGGATCGCCATCCAACACGTAAGACTCCCATTTAACTCTGACCCAATCCGCGAAGCCCGGTTCCTTGAGCCACATGTTCTCAAATCTGAAGGGAAGCTTCCCCTTAGCAGAACCTCCACAATCAAGAAGCAACAAAACATGATTGGAGATCACTCTAGGAAGGTAAGACCGAGTAGACCCACAAAAACTATCCTCCCAATCTCCAGAAACCAAGAATATGTCGATTCTAGAGAATTGATTTCTATCTCCATTTCTGAACCACGTAAAATCTCCGCCTGCTAAAAGAAGATCCACCAACCCCTCGTCATTTATGAAATCGTTGAACTCCATCGTTGCTAGAGAATAGCCACGAGCACCCGAACGCTCGTGTGGGAATCTAACTACATTGAAGTCCCCACCTAGACACCACGGAACATCCCACCTGTGCTTAACAGCCTTAAGTTCCTCCCATAGAAGTTTGCAATCAACATCAGAACAAGCCCATAAAAACCCGAAAACAGCCAAATTTTGTCATTATGCACTGATAAAGCAACAGAGACAGAAAAAAGTACCCGGTCCGTGCCCATCCTTGGCAATAACTCCTGTCCCACATAACCACACTACCACGTGCTGCTCCTTAGCTCCTAAATACTCCCAGTCTACCCATCTAGTCCCCCAAATGCTGTTAATCACCCTTAAATCAATTGCCCCCATTTTTTGTTTCTACCAAACATACAACATGAGGCTTCCATCTTCTCAAAGCTGCCTTAGTGATAGTCCTCTTTCCCAAATCATTTAAACCCGAGACATTCCAAGAGATTATACGTAGCTGCATTCTAGAGAATACGTTTCCTTCTCCCAACATTTTCCTTTCCCCTGGCCTGCTCAAAATTTAGGCTACTATAGAGTTGTTTTAATTCCCTCTTACCCCTTGTCCGACTCTTGCCGTTGTTCTTGTTGCTACCCTCTTTCGCAGACTTCCGTTTCTTTTCAATGTCCATGAGCAAATCCACTATTTTGTCCTCAAAACCATTACATGACATCCCCAAAAATCTCCTAAAATTTGTTAACCTTCTATTCACCCACACCGACACTTCTTCACATTCTCTGTCAGTCAATGCCAATAATTTACTGTTGTCTACCAAGTGCCTCACAGCAAGAGGCATACAAGCCAAAGGTACTTCCAGCTCACTATGCATAATTTCCTCGGGGCTTCATAGTTTGACCCGTCGTCACTCCCTTGTCTTGATTCCCAATCGCTCTCATCCGTGACCCTACCCGTATCCTCCGTATTCATCTCCCTTACATCACTCTCCGCCCTACTTGAATCCATCAACGCAGCGTTCGTGCCCTTAGGTCGCCACTCAGTTCGCGTCGAACCATGATTTGGTGGTCTTTCAACAGAAGCTTTTGCGAAACTAAATTTATCCGCAGACCTCGAAATTGATTTCGCCTTGGATCCTCCCTCGCTTCCGCTAGCTTCCTGGTCGACATCTTACCCTTTCTCTAATCCACTTCGAAAAAGAATCCTTTAATCTACTTTGGATTAACCCTTGGATTAAGAAGACGTAAAAAAATGGACAAGAAGCCCATCAGGAAAAAGAGAAAACTAAAAATTACAAAAGCAAAGAGCTCCAATCACGCTTAATTTCCGAAAAAGGGACCCCACTGAAAGCTCCTGCTCTTGCAGACGCCCAAAATGAAGCCAAGAAAACCACTCTATCCTATTACAAAACCAGTTGTTTAGGATGTCCACAATTAGTCATATGCACCATTAACATATGGCAACGGATACCTTCGATGGCCTCTGAGCTTCAGAAACCCATAAAATTCAGAATGTTATAGCAACGAAATTGAAAAGCACTCTAATACAGATCCATGTATACCTTGTCCAAAAGAAACTCACCTTTAAGTTTGCAGCCACCTGCCATGTAATTCAGATTGTCAGACAACTAGAGAATCACAAGAAAAAATAAAGAATTTTATAGGAATTGAATTTACTCTTGACAAAAGAACAAGCAAGGGCTTCCTGTTCTCACCCATGAAAAAAGTGCTGAGAGTCCAACTCCAACTCCAACCCAAAAGAGAGGCGATCCTCTACAAACATAACCAAAAATCATTGGGAATGTGAAAAACAATCCATAAATCAAGTAATAAATGTGAAACACAGGTAAAGACAAAACAAAACAAAAAAATAGAAAGAGCACATAATTACACATGAGAAGGTGGGGGTGGCACTGAAAGCTGCGGATTGACACCAACTGAAGATGTTTGTTTACCACCAGAAGAACTAATACTTGCAAAGCATTCCCTCCCTAGCTTCTCTAGCACTACATATACAAAGCATTCACGGTATAAGATTCACACATACAGGGGTTATATATAAAATGTAAGCGCACCAACAAGACCCAAAAGAAGGATGAAATTCAACTGCATTAATGTAAACAGGAAAGTGCCACTGCCAAAAAAAAATTATAAAAAGAGTGAGAAAAAGCAAGGAGAAGTGGACTCCACACCTCAACAAACAATGAACACAAAAATGGACGCTTGCGCAGTTGGCAATATCCTCCTTACCTTCTATATACATTCTAGCAATTGTAGCCCATTTATCTTTCTTTAATCCAAAAATAAGAAATTCAACAATGACATAATCGAAATTGAAGAACTCCTCATCCAACCGTGACTTATTATTTTCTTGTAGTAAGGGCTAGACCTTCAAATTCTTCAATAATTTAAATCAGCATCCCCATCTATTGGCATGGATGAATTAGTTGGCCTTTTATAAAGATAATGATTTGAGTAATTGATGTGGATTATGTTCGAGTGTGTTGCGCACTCTCATGTTTTAGGAAGTAGTAAAGTAGCTCTCATGTCAAGTACCAACCATCACATAAAATCCATCGTCTACCGAATCTTAGTGCATCTTCCCAAAGCAAACACTCATTATGTGACGTGAATGTTTCCTCTTCCTATTCAGTTTTCAACAAAACCTCAAAACAAGGTAGATAATTACTCTTTAGGTCAATATTGATATACAGTTTTTTTTAATCAGAAAAGAAATATATTAGGTTAAAAAAGAGAGGAGAAACAAAGGACAGAAGAGAAGTCCATCAAAGCAGAAACAGAAAAAGAAAAACCAAGGGAAGCAACTAAAGATAAGTCGCGCCGAATATTCGAGAGCAGGAACCCAAGGAAAGCACCGCTAGCCGATGCCTAAAGAGAAGCTATGAAAACCACTTTATCCTACGGAAGTGTCAATTATAACATCTGAGATCTCTGCAGATCCTAGAATTCCGCTCTGTCCACACACACCAAAGAATAGTAAAAACTCCGCACAGCGAAAGCAAGGAAGCATCCCCATCTTTCCTGAAGCCTCTAACTTGCATCTAAAGAAAAGCTATTGACTTGAGACTCACCCAAGCCTCACCAGCCACCCCAAACCAAACAACTAATTCCACAGGTATCAAACCAGTAGACTACTACACTGGAGGAACAGATGATCAAGAGACTCTGCTGAAGACTTGCACATTACACATCAATCTGAAATATCTTCTATTAGGCTACCCTTCTGGAGCACATCATTAGTATTTCTTTTATTAACCAGAGACCAAACAGAAGGGCTAATTTTGAATGAAGGGGACACCAGCCTTCTAAACAAACAAGCTGGCCAAAAAAGACAAGAATCAGGAGACTGGATCAAGTGGAAAGAAAAGAGTGGAAAGAGTAAAGCCCAGAGCCAAGAATCTTTGGCAAGGGAGGATGCGTACTTGGGAGAGAGTATCAATGAGAACAACGACCTCCTTTGTCTCTCGAAGGTGCGGAAAAAAAAAAGGAAATCGCAGGAAAGGCCACCAACCCCGCACCCGGAAAAAAACCCCGCTGAAATAGGAGTGAAATGAGTTGTCTATAGACGGAACAAACGCAGGAAAGCAATCTTTAGCGGAGTATTATCCACCCGCGAATTCTCCCAAAAACAAATCCGGGCCCCGTCTCCAACCCTAAGCCGGGTCAAAGGGAATAACAAATGATACCACTCTTGAATGAATTTCCATGGACTTCTATGGGAAACCGAACCACCAAATATGGCATCCCACCCATTTATAGAGGGTCCCAAACTTGAACTTAATCACTTTATGCCAAATAAGTTGAGACTCCCAGGGAAAACGCTAAAGCCATTTACATACAAGGGAAATGTTCCTACAAACAAGGTTTACAAGAGCTAAGCCACCCTCCTCCTTAGTCCTTAGGAAGGCACACTTTTTCCCAAGCAACTAAATGGTCCCTCCCTCCATCCCCTTCACCCTTCCCACCACAAAAAATTCCTATTAATCCGCTCAATGGTCTCAGCTACACTAACTGGGATTTTTAGAAAGAGAGGAAGTAGAGTTGAACACTCAAAAGTCAAGCTCTAATAAGGGTCATTCGTCCCCCAAGGGAGAAAAAGGCCCTTTTTCCACGCGTCCAAACACCTAGCCACCCTCTACAAAACCGGATCCCAATAAGAAACAAATGTAGGGTTACCCCCAAGAGGAACACCCAGATAAGACAGAAGCCACAAAAGAACGCGGCACCCGATTAACGACACATAGCCACCCACTGCTTGATCATCAATGTAAATGTGTAACACCACAAAACCAATCATTATAGAGAAGCCAAGATCCAAGAAGGCAAGAATAAAACTAGCCCAGTAAAATTAAGAACATGGAAACATTGAACTATGTTACAATTTGGTCAAAAATACCACCTTGACCCAATTAGACAGAGTTTCCAAGATTCTCTTTTGCACGATCCTGTTCACTCCCTTTATCCCACTTAGGATGTGTCACTAAAAAAGAGCCCATTTTGAAAACTAAGCTTAGCAATTTTAAATATGTTCTAACTTCAGCCTTCATATATGAAATAAACAATATGGTTATAACTAATACTCCCTCCATTCAATGCAAAGAGTCTCACTTTGATTACTTTTGGCCAACTTCATTAAATTTTGACCAAACAAATATATAAAATTACAAGAATTGCAATTCAAATTATCTTTATTGTAGCTTTTAAAAATGAAAGAATAATCCCCAAATCAGACAACACTTGCAAGGCAGTTAATATATAAAGGGTGTATAAAAAAGAGGGAGGGGGTACCATTTGAATTATTAGAGAGTCTTGGAGGGTGAGGGCGGGAGACAGCAGAAATTGAAGTAGACGTAGCCTTGGTGGGTCCGCCAGTTCTTCTACCGGGAGTTCTAAACAGTACAAATAAGGGTTTGTTGGAGACAATGATATCCCTGTGAATTGGAGAGTTTGCGCTGCAACCCAATACTAATTTTTGGGAGGATGAAATTACGCCTAGATTTTCCATAATCAATTCCCTCCCTTTGAACCAAAATTTACACGCAGGATAAATACAGCTGCTTTCTTGAGTTCGCTCCCCCCACGGCTATGAACAGATGCCTTGCCCTTTGAGTGTATTGTAACAAAGAGTTTGAGAAGAAGAAGATGAAGAGAAAGGAAGAGGAATGGGGAAGGACTGTGATTTTATCGGCAGTCGTCGCACCAAAATAGGAGAGTGAGTGAGCAAGCGTGTCTTATTGATTGACGATGGGCCGAGGCCGATGTTATGGGTCAAATTATTATATTACCCTCGACTCTATTTTAAGAAAATACAATTTAATAATAAATCCTCACTTTAAGAAAAAGAGCGGCGCTATTAACACCATTTTTTTCTATTAATACACCACTTCTCTTAATACACTCCCTCTACTAATTCTACACCAACCTAATTTATAAGTACACCACCCAACATTTCATATTCTACCCCTCTCAATTAACTTATTATTTCTTTTCCACTACACCCACCCAATATCATCACACTCACCCTCATTTCTCAATACACCAACCTTAATTCAAACGTTTCCTGCAACATCAACAATTTGTAGTATACTAAGCCCTCCGTTGCATATGTTTCCTATTTCAAACTCAACTCCTCCGTTCTGTAAACTCCCCAAAAGCAACCCAGCAATTTTGGAGAAGGAAGAAGAAGAAAAGGAAGAAGAGGAAGAAGAAGAAGAGGAAGAAGAAGAAGAGGAAGAAGAAGGCAAAGAGAAACTTTGATTTCACAATGAGAAAATCTCTAGGTATGAAATTCCTCTATTTTTAAGTTCAAATCGTTTCAATTTGTGCACCGAATATCATTTTATTTGCTGAATTTTGTTAATTTTCGTTATATTACGTATGGAACTGGCCGAAAGAACACCACAATGATGTTCGGGACTGGTTGAAGGAACACTACAGTAGTGTTCAGGACTGGTTAAAGGAACACCGCAATGGTGTTCAGCGAGGATTCCCGAACACCATTGCATTGTTCCGCAACCAGTCCCCGAACACCACTGTGGTGTTCCATAAGTTGTTCCGAACACCACTATGGTGTCCCTTAAGTTGTTCTCGAACACCACTGTGGTGTTCCATCAGTCATTCCCGAACAGCACTGTTGTGTTCTATGAGTCATTCCCGAACACCATTATGGTGTTCCTTCAGACCTTTCCGAACACCAATGTGGTATTCCTTTAGAACCTTCCTGAACCCTGTAGTTGGTTTCTTCAATCTCTGCTGATCCATATTGTAATTATTGCAAGTAAATTAGCAAATGTATATGAAATAAAAAGACTCACTGCTTCAAACAGAAGAGAAAGAGGTCAGCGTGAACAACAACAGCCTGAGGATCCCCCACATATCCCATAGGAACAGGAACAACCTCCTATATAGATGACTGATTATAATTTTGAAAGAGATGCTGATTTTTGAGAGAATAGAGCAGAAGATGTTGGAGATGAGGGAGAAGAAAATGTTAGAGAGGAGAGAGAAGACATGACATATACCCTATTTCTCGGTGGTCCTGTTAATCCATCTCTACTGACTACTTATGAGTCACACGTAGCACGATTGATATGGCAGGTGGAAGAAAGAGAGCTTCTCAGGTGTAACAATCATACTGAGAAACTAGTTCAGTAGAGTTGTCGTAGAGAAGTATGTGACCCTCTGTGGTTGGACGTTGTCAAAGCTTCCAAGTTGTTTCGATTAAGGCGAACATCGTACTTTGAAGTTGACAAAGTCTTGGTCAGTGCATTTGTGGAACGCTGGCACCCTGAGACCAATAGCTTTCATCTACCCTTTGGCGAAATGACAATCACATTGGATAATGTTTTTTGCCTTACAGGTGTTTTGATCACAGAGACTTCAGTTTTTTCGAGACGGAGTTTTATACCAACCTCTACTTATGATGTTGAGAAATGATTGAGAGTTTCTTACGCTGAAGCGATAGAAGGAATGCGAGGTGCGAGGGGATCTTCTGTGAGGCTAGAGTGGCTTAGGGAGAGGTTTAGTCAAGATGCTATGTCAAATAATCCAGAAATGCGTGCATTCTCAGCTAGGGCTTATTTATTATACACCTTAGGTTGTAAAAATTTTGCTGATAAGAGTGGCACTCGGGTCCAGACATCTAACTTGGAGTTCCTGGTTGATCTTGAGAGGGTTCATACATATGCATAGGGAGCTGCCACTCTAGCTTATCTCTATAGACAGCTAGGGCTAGCGTCTAGAGTCACAATCAAACAAATGGCTGGATATTTCACTTTATTGGAGGTAAGAAATTTATATTTTTACTTATTTTCAATATGTTGAAATAAATATTTATTAGATTATGAACTGATTATTGTGTCTTCTTATTGCATTTCATGTAGGCATGGATATACGAACAATTCCCAATGTTTAGGCCTCCACATAACGTTCAGTACAATAAGAAAAATCCTCTTGCAAAGAGGTGGTTACCAAAGGCTGGACAAGGAACATCTATAGAAAGATTAATGGCAGTGCGTGAGGTTCTTGACTCCCTTAAACCCAGTAAAGTGAGTACTAATGTGTTTTTATATATTTGTATACATTAAAATCTCGTGTCAAAGTTAATTTTTTGTTTTTTAAATTGTTACAGGTTATTTGGAAGCCCTATACAGAGACGGTGAGACAACATTTTCTATTCCACCTAATTTCGTATTACCATGGATGCATCTCAGCAAATACTATTATGGAGCCATATCATCCTGATCGAGTCCTGCGACACTTTAGATATGTGTAGACAATTCCATACGTCCTTATTGCTCCCGGTGTCCCCAGGAAGGAAACCCAATAGACTGCGGCAATACGGGGGGCACTTGTCAAGTATTTTGTACAATGGGATAGTCATGTGTTATCTGACGAGAGACTTGGTAGACCTGCCCGACCAGCAAGACAATGTGACCATTCATATCTTGAATGGTATTACACACATTCACGTCCCATAGTTCAAGACCCCGACCGTTGGTCCTTCTACGTCAGCAACGCAACTGATACTGCTCCGCTAGATGCCTGGGACATTGTCAGATTTGCACGGGGTTTAATGTAACTGATGGTGCAACGATTGAGATCTGGAGACCGATCTATCTCCAGAGAAGAGTTTGAGTCGGTGATCCTACGAGTATATGATGCATTAAGAGGTCCAGATAATGAGAGACCACATCAGGCAAGACCTTCACATGTTGTGTCTAGTCGAAGAAGGAGAAGTGTTAGTTGAAGTTGACAATAGCAATGTATTATGTATTTCAATTTGGATATTGTTGTATTTAAATGACGATGTTATGTATTTAAATGCAAGATGTTATGCATATTGGTAGTACTTAGTACTATTATATCTTTGGATGTTATGCATTTTGTATTAAAGATTGATTGACAACCAAGTTAAATGACAAAAAAGCAAAAGATTGATTTACAACACAAGTTGATTTACAAAATAAGCAAAGGATATGCTTCTACAACCAAGTTGATTTATAAAAGTAACCAAAAGATTGATTTACAACTCAAGCTAATCTAAATCTACAGTCGCAGCGCTTCGACCAAGTTAACTGGTTCCTACACTTTCACTATACAAATTAAGTTGGTCGCTATACAAATTTTTCCATCCAGCTGCACAGTGAAGTCGATATGTATTCCATTTATCTGCCACGGGTGGTAGTGGACTCCCCTTGCGCAAGAACACCTACAAATATACTACATATCAATATCATGGATATATATAACATAAATAACTTCAGATAATATCTTTGATATGGTGTGTACCTGAATATAATAATCAATTATTCACAAATCCAATACATATCATCTTCGGATCACTTGGGATTGGGGTTCTTAAGGGTAAATACGTCATCGAAATTTGTGAATCCAAAGACACGAGCGTAACATTGAAAGCCGATGCTACCAAATGACCCATTTCTGGCAAACAAAACCAATGTTCCTTTGGTGCAAGCTCCTTATAGTAGTCTAGAATCTCCAATACTTCTTCAACGCGACCATGTTCAATGAAAACATTTTTGTATAACTCTTGGTTAACTGTCAACTCGTGAAGAAGTGCTCCTCTAATCCTACCCCATAATTTCTCTGTGAAGCCAAGTTGGTCTGCTACGGCACGGAATCCACAATGACCATCACTTTTAACATTTTTAGTCTCTACAATCCAATTGTGCAAGTGAGATGGTAGTTGTTGGATAAAACCACTTGTAGTCGCAAGTCGAGTCCTTTGCCGGACAACCTATTAAAATAAGATGTATCAATTCTTTGTTTCATTAGCGTATAACCATGTTAAATGACTGTTTAATCTATCTTAAAAAATGATAAAAAATACCTGTTTCTTCTTTGGCTTAGGTGTCGTAGTGAGAGTAAGAGGTTGTTTAATCGATGGACCAACCTCGTAGGCAATCTCTTCACATGGTGAATTACTATCTTCAATGGACTGGATATATTTAAACTTTAATCGGATCACGTTTGGTTGACTTGTCTTTTTTAACCTTTATGGACTTAACACGACCACGAGTAAGAATTTTCTGACCCTCGACGGGATGATTAAGTGATGTTGTTGGTTGTTGATTTATTTCGGTCAATCTCTTTAAAATTAACAACCTCTCTGGCCCAAGTGCTTATTCCCACTTGGATGAAAGCTCAACAATTTCTTGTTTAAATCGACTACCTATTTCTTCGACTATACCAAGATCTTCTACCTTTGGAGGTATGATATCTAACTTTCTCCAAAAGGCGTCAACCTTATCAAGTGGAATTGGCATGCCCAATCTCTTATATTTGTCAATCTCATGACCACAAGACAGCCCGCATCTCTTTCTCAATATATACCCACACAACAGAGGGTCTACACCATGTTCACCAATAGCGCTCAATTCATCATATATCAAGTTCAATCCATATATCGACACCATCCCTCGCAGCTCTCTAAATACAATTGATTTATATTTATGCTAAACAACATTTTTGCTCTTCTCAAATGACTATTTGATTGCTGTGTGTGAAGTCTCAATAAGGGTATGAATCTGTCGCCAACTCGTCTCAAAGTTACCCTAACTCGAGCCAAGCTGTCTTTTCAACAATGCATGCTGATTCTCCACCCTGAAATACAAGTTACAACCTTATTAAGTATATATCTAACAAAATATATAAAACAATAAAATAAACACTGATATTAAAAGGATAAATACCTATTTGTTGTGGTATTTTCGAAATGCATGACTGTATCCGTCCATAAAGCAATAAATCTTTCCTTGTATGGCATCAACTATTGCTCCATGACATATTTAACAACAAGTGGATATTCTTTGAAGCCTGACTAGAGTCTTTGTAGCAAGTCATTATAATTTGACTTAGTATCTGCGAGAACCAATGTATTCCAATTCATAGAAAAACAATCCCATTTATCTTTCGCACGGAACAATTTCTTGCAATTTGCCAAAATATTTTTGTTAATGTACCACCGACAAAGGAAATGTCTCGAGTTGGGAAAAGTTTTCTGAATTGCATTCATTAAACCAAGTTCTCTGTCAGTAACAATCACGTGGGGTAGAGAGAATTGTTCCATCAATCCTTTTAAGACTGTCAATGCCCACATATAGTTCTCTTCCCGCTCGAACTCCAAATACACGGCTGCAATATGAAATGTCATTTGTGTCAACGTCACACCAATAATTTCCAACAAAGGTAACTTATACTTGTTTGTCTTGTATGTAGAATCCATAAAGAGGATGCCGGAAAACATTGCAATAACTCTACGCTCGTTGGGTGAGCGAAGAAAATATTCTTGACAACTTCGGTCTTCTCACAGCGAAGGTGATGATATAAATATCCATACTCATTCAACTTAAACATAAGCTACTGCATTTGAGATCGACCCTCACACTCTACAACTCTATTTTGCAAACGAGCATTGTAGATAGTCCTTATTGTGGACTTATTATCTACAAATTTTTCTTTCAACCCAAACAAAATGTCCTTGGGTTTACTATTTGTGTGAGACAAATCAATGACATAGTCCTTCTCCTTCGGTGATAATCGACCAACATATGAGTGGCCCTCCAAATAGTCTGCAGTTGGATGATTGTGGACACCACATTGAACATCCAATGCCCAAGGTCCATCGGCTGATACTTGTCTACCCCTCAAACGAAATGGACAACCACACTTCTTCATTCCAGTTTCTCTTTTCCTCTTTGGTTTCCTCACAACGTCTTTTTTAATAGTAACCTCTTCGTTATTTACTCCAGACAACTTTCCAACCTTCTTGAATTCACGGTAATTCCTACTACGTTCACACGCCAGAACTAACCGAGCTCTTTTCTTACACGACCCACTATCTGATCTGATAATTACTATCACCATTCATGTTCCTTTCCCGTAGCACGCACCCAATCAAACTATGCATCACGAGATATAAATATTTCATACGTCGTGAACACATTTGTGTAATCCATAACGATATCTTGAACGGGTTTAATCTCGTTCATAACCGGAGCAACACTACCCTCGGTAGACAACGTGTTTGAATTTTGTTTACAACAAAAGAATAAATTTTAACAAAAAATATCTTAAAAAGTTTCTATTCTGTAGAGGTTATGGAACACCATAGTGGTGTTCGGGGACAAATGATGGAACAACACAGGGGTGTTCGAAAAAAACTATAGAACAGAACAAGTGTGTTCGGGAACTACTTATGGAACACCACAGGGGTGTTCGGGAACCACTGATGGAACATCCCAGGTTTGTTTAGCAGGTGGTCAACGAACACCGCTGTGGTGTTCCATAGACCAGTCCCGAACCAATACCTTCTTCAGCATGTACGAAATTTCATGAAAAAATCGAATTGAAAACTTGAGAACGGTAGAGATACTTACATTCATGGTCTACTTCACTTCTTTAGTATCCATGCCTGATTTTTGTTACAATGCGGTTGCTTTATGTTGTTCGTGGGTAATTGGAGTTTGATATGAGTTGGTAAGTTGGAGAAGTAGAAGAGTTTGGAAGTTTGGAAGTTGAGGGTTTGGCTTTGGATGTTTGATAAGAGGATTGCTATGTTGAAGAAGTTGGAGAATTGAAGAAGTTGGTCTGCTGCTGGGTTTGAAATTGTAAGCCTTTGAATCGTGTTGTGTTATGCCGATGTATATATCGTGTTATGGAGGAGGGTGCATTGATAAATTGTTTGGTGGTGTATTTAGAGGTTTAGGTGGTGTTTTAATATAAGGGTGTGTGTATTTAGTAAAGAAATGGTATTTATGTCTAACAATATAATGACATTTTTGTAATTTAATTAGGAGGGTGTATTAATAGGAAAATGTGGTGCTAATAGCGCCACTCTAAGAAAAATTACTACATCCGTACCAAAATAATTATCGTTATAGGATTTCAAAAAATATTTATCCATATTTTGTCAAAATAACCCTTATTTATTACTCTCATTAAAGATTTTATCCATATTTTGTCAAAATAACCCTTATTTATTACTCTCATTAATGAGAGTTGGTAAGAAGAAAGAGAAATATGCACCTACAACTTATCTACAATAATTGAACTTAAATAAGGGTACATCAGCCTTTTTGAAAAATTTCTTAATCTATGTACAAATTGCTAAAATAATAATTATTTTAGGACGGAGATAGTATTATTCATCTAAAAATTACTCCCTCCATTCTTAAAAAGAATCTAGTGTTCATTTTTTTTTTGTCCTTTCCAAAAAAGTGTCCAGTTTCTAAAATTTTCTACTTAATTTTTTTTTTTACCATTTTTCTCTTTTATTTTTTACTCTTGACTTATGGGACCGACTCCATGGGATCCACATCTCAGTTATTACAGTTGTTTTCTACTACTTCTAGTTAATCCTCTTACTTCATTCGGTGCTTCAATTGAAAATCAAAAGTAATTTTGTCTTCGCGCCTTCTCTCCACAAGCATTCTCTTTAACAAATTGGTCGAATACTCAGTTTGGTCACCAAAGACATTTTAATATTAATCTTCTCTTTCATTGTGTGCTCTCTCAACGACTTAAAGTACATAACCTCCCTACTTCATCAAATTTCATCCCACCATTTTATTCCAAATTTTCTAGGGCTACTATACGCATATCCATATCAACCCATATTAGTAACTCAATGAGTTTATTTCCAACAAAATTTTGAGATTAAGATCCAAAGCTGACTAAAAGGACTAGGCTTCTACTTCTTCGCGGTACCTTAAATCTGTAAGTGGTATGGTACTTTGCTTGGTATAGTCCCGATTTATTATGTTTATGTATGTGTACAGAGAAATGAGAAAAGTTTGAGTGATCTTTTTTTTATTCTAATGATAAAGGAGCAAAAATTTAGTACTCTCTTCGTCCCCAAATTATTGTCTTGCTTTCCTTTTTTGTTCATCCCAAAATAATTGTCTTGTTTGAAAGTTTCTTTTTAAGACAACATTTTTATCATTTTACACTTACTTTTTCTTCCTACTTTAATTACGGGCCACATGCACAGGAGCATTAAAGAAAATTACACACTATACCAATATTAATAATCAATTCAATTATTTTTTTCTTAATTTGTGTGTCGAGTCAAACAGGACAATAATTTTGAGACGGGGGGAGTACTTTTTGTCAAAACACACAATCGGGCCACTGTAATTTGAGGAAGGTTACAATTCGGTTACTGATTGTTTAAAAATGTTGGGCCACTGTACTTCGGTTATCTTGCAAGCGAGCCCATTTTTTGACGGGCGTGAGATCAGGACGTTAACTTTAATTAGAAACCCTATTTTGCCCCTGAGTTTGAACAAATATACTATTGCACAAACAGCCAATGCTTAGAAATGAAAAAAAATCCCCAATTATTAGGGTTTGCGATTTTAGAATCGAAATTGCAAATGATGTACCAAAATTAGAAGTAGTAAAAGAGTTTTGAACAAAGCTTAATTTCTTGGAAATTAAAATGCAATCTTACTCAAAATACTTCAACAATGTTGCAAACGGATCCGAAAAGGAAAATTCAGCTCCAACCCAAAAGAGAAAACCCCCAACACAGAATTGAAGTTGTTAAAATGAAAACAGGTAAAAGGTGCCATCTTTGAGCTCGAAACACAACGGATCAAACTATCAAAAGGATTTAGAATTCAAAAAATAAAATAAAATCAACAAGCAAAATTACCTTCTTATTCAAACACTCTGGAAAACACAGACACCAGAGAGACAGAGAAAGTTGAATTTAAACAACAAAGGAGGAAGGGGCTATTTATTTTTTAAAAAAAATTAAGAGAGACAGAGAAATGGAATGGATTATGGCAAAAGGCAAGGAAGGAAAGGGAGGAGAAGAATTGGAGAAGGGATCTAGGCATCTGTGTTGTGCAACAACCTCCAAAGTTTTGATACCTTCTCTCTCTCTCCTAATAATCTCTCCTAATTCTCTCTCCTTTTTTCCTTACATTGCACATTAACCACATGTAATTAGCTTATTATTTTATCAAACAATAATTTTCCTCACAAGAAACCTCTATTTCTCCTCGGTCTTCTTCCACTTTTCACAGCTGCAACGGCTCACAGTTGAAATTCGGTAATTGTGGAGTTCTCCGGCAATAGCATAGTTGTCCAAACGCAGGGGCATAGGGTTTTCAATTAAAGTTAACATCATGGTCTAACGCCAATCATAAAATGGTCTCGCTTGCAAGATAACTAAAGTACAGCAGTCCAAATAACATTTTTAAACAATCAATGACCGAATTGCATCCTTCCTCAAGGTACAGTGGCCCGATTGTGTGTTTTGCCTACTTTTTTTTTATGAAAAAATGGAATACTTTGTTTATTTACTTTAGTTGAGTTTTACGGTGCATTGAATATCAAGTTTTCAATTTTATGCTAGTGTTTACGTAATAACTTGTTTAGTTGAGAAATGAGACGTAATAACTTGTTTAGTTGAGAAATGAGACGTATTAACTTGTTTAGTGGAGAAATGAGTAATGAAGTCATAGTCAATGGGACAAATTAATAGAGTATATTTGTGGGTGTGTAATCTTTTTGGGATCGAGAGTTTCATATGGCCATAATCAATTAGAAGTTTGGGTTAGTACCCACATTATCACTCATGTGGCTTATGTGAATATTGGTTTCTTCCTATAGTGTTAGCCTGCTTTCAAAGTTGAAAACCACTTGGAAAGTGGTCCATAGTTTTTTCAACTACTACCGTAGTATCTCTTAGCTAGTGGATTAAACATCCAATTATGCAATGATTCTTGGAGTCATCTGTTTGTTGGAAATTGGTTTACAAAATTGGTGTTGACCAATCTTTGATCATTTTTTAGTAATGTTCCATTTAATGAAAATGGAAACAAGTTGCATAATTGCAATCTATGATTCGAGTAGATGAATTTAATGTATTTGCTTTCTCAAAACTAATTTCTAGTGAATGTATTTTATTAAGTGGTCCGCTCTAGAAGGAACCAATCAAGTGTTCTCCTCCAAGGTACAACTTGGTGATGTTTCTTATGCTAGTAACACAAGCAGCTAGGAGGATGGGCCCAAGCACACATGCGTAGGTCACATTAGGCGCTTTAGAGGCGCACTTTGCACTGTCTAGCTCAACCAGTTGGTGGGCGGGTATCGGGTATGATTCACCGGTCCAAATTCGTCGATCCAAAAAGTGCCTATTCCTGAAAAGGCACCACAACTCTTCAAAGACCATAAATAGACCCCCCCGGATTGCCATAGGTAACAATTTGCATAATTCACAAACTTCAGTTAGTGTAAACAAGATCATATTGTTGCATCTCGACCAAATTATGTTCCCGAGTCTAGGAAGTTCTGAAACACCAATTAGTTCACTGAAATCTGCATTTTGAAGTGCTGCTAACGTAAATTAGAAAGTTGTTGCATCTTAGGAATGATTTCCAAGAATCTTAAGCATTAATATGGGGCAATTTCGTTTTGCGGAGATTGTGTCCAACACAAGTCTCGACTTTATTATGTTTCATCTCATTTTCTTCAGTTTTGATTAATTTTCAAGAAAACCACATCAACTTCAAACACTGTTTAGGGATCCTAGCATGTTTTTACTTCTTCGGCCCTCACTAACTAGCCTTAAGGTGGCTCTGGCTTGGAGAACTGTAGAGTGATTGTGACGTGTTATTTTTTAGAAGTGATATGCTCAATGCTAGTTGCTCAATTTTGTTGGCAAGGCTATGGAGTGTCTGATACAGTATTTTTACTAGCAATTTTGAAATCTTTGTACAAGAGTTATCTTTTATTTGATGTTGTTGTTGCAATTACTTTGTATCTTTGAGTGTATTTGGGTTTTGGCTGTCTTGGGATTATTTTGATCCCTACTTTAGCTCTCATCATTTGTGACATATATAGTTTAATCTTCTAATAAAATTGAGTTTTTTCGCTGATAAAAAAAAATAATTAAAGGAGTACATTGTCTAAATGATGTTATAAATATTTAACACTATCTTGAATGTACTGAGTTGTAATACACTAGTTCATTTTTTTAGAACAAGCAACTAGTGCTAGTCAGTATTGCATTTGAAATTTGAGCTAACCAATAGAATAATATACCAATAAGATTATAATGAATGAATTTAATACTATTAGGTCACCTTTATGTAATATTTAAAACATAGTAGTCATGAGGAAGGTAAACTCGATACCACCTTAACACATTGTCACTAACTGTCCGTTTTGTTTTGCCTTGTGTTCAATTCTTTATTATGCTAACATATTCCTGGTTCAACAAAGTTTCCTTATGTTTTAAAACAACCATTACAGCGTGCAAGGATCATTCTTGGTCTTGTTGAATGGGGAGACTTAACAGGTGACGAGGAAACCAATGACAATGAGCTTAATCACTTAAAAGAAAAGATTGATAGGATGAAACTACGTATAAAAGAGATGGGAAGAATGATGTGCAACAACAACGAATAGAAGAGATTGTGAAGATAAAAAAACATATGCATGAGGCAGAACAACAATAGTAATGCAACAACAAATGGATCGGATGTGATGGAACAAAAGATGGTGTTCATCGTATGATGCTCACGAAGATAAACTAGATAACATGTAGTCCATCAAGTTCTTTTTATGGAACAATTAAGGGAATCCAAGAACATTTTCTATCAATGAATGTATAATGCCATGTAGGAAATTGTAATGCCCCAAACTCGGACCCAACATCGCGGTCCTACAGTTTAACCATGTCACCATAATCGATGCTTAACAATTAACCTTTAATAAATACAATATCAAATAATCTTAATTCAAAGTAACTCAAACATCAGCTCTAATGATAACCCACATTAATCATCAATACATTTATCAATTCATCATCAAACTTAAATAATTCAAATCTCTCTTATTACAAGTAACAAAATCATTCTTCAAATATTTCGAAACACTCTTGTCGACATTAGCCCGAGCATAAGACCCTTCATACTTATTACCTGGAAAAGGAATAGGAAAAGGGTGAGTGAATAATGCTCAGCAAGTTCATATACAACCCCTCCAGTTTCTAAGGAGGAGTTGACTAGAAGAAAATCAAGCTTATAAAAGTCCTTATTAAAAGACGTAAAGTTCATATGGTTTAAAAGTGATCACGCAGAAAAAGTTGCAAGTGATCACGTCTGATCCACGTGTGTAGTCTAGTAGGATTCCGGCTTGCATTGCAGGGATTGCCCTTGAAGTCTAAGTGGCTTGAAACCTGTGATCAACAAAGAACACCGTAAGGGGGGCTGGATTGTCCCAGCGATAACTCTCAGGCATGAGAATTAGCAATACTTCAGAGGAGATGTAAAGCTAAGAAAGTATATTATAAGCAAGTAATTTGCGGGTACCTTATGATGCCTGTGAGGGTGTTTATTTATAAGGAGTTAAGTCACAATCCTAATGGGATTTGAAATGGGAGAGATATGATCAATTCCCATGTCTTTCAGATCATGTTTCCTTATCTGCTTAGGACTGAGATTGACAGAATTGTAATAGGACTTCTTCCCAGGCTGAGAGTTGATTCTTTGGAGGACTTTGCTTTTGCCAAGCTGAGAGGACCACGTTGAGGTCGGCCTGGTATGCGTCGAGGTCGCTCGATGCTGTCGTGGTTGACCTAAAATGTCTCTAGGTCGCACTGTGGTTCCATGTAATTAGCGAGCTGGGAGAGTATGTCTGGAGATACTGGCAACCTGATATAGTGCTTTTACTAGGTCGTCATACTAATAGAGGAGTATGCCACCTCAGTGTTTTAGTCCAGCTGGCTCCTCTGATGTTGCGGCGTCTGCCACGTGTCCAGCTGAGGGCTGAGGCCGTTCAGTAGCCTTCTACTTCTCAAGGAGAGGATTTATCCTCGAGGTGTGAAGTAAGTATGCACGGTGTTGAGCTGAACTATTCTACGCAAGGTCGTATGATCTTTAGCTCGTCTTTTGTACTTTCCTTGGGAATCGTATGGACGCAAAGTGCGTGGCTTTGTCAAATGGCGCGTCTTTTTAATTTTTAAATTTTGGCGGTTGATATTTTTGCTTGAAAAGGTGTCGTTTCGAGGTCCGCAAGCTTGCTAAGCGGTTTGACCCGGCCACTCCGGGTCCCCTATATAAGTGATATCTTCACTGTTCATGCTCATTTTACTAGAATCTTCTAACTCCTCCGGCTACCAGGCAATTTCCGACGAGATTTTCCGACTTCCTAAAAGTTCATATTCAAGCTTTTCCTTCGCGTTTCCTTGGTTCTTCAGGACCTTAGGTTAGTTTCCCTTGAACCTTTATTCCATTTCTGTCCATTTTATGGTCTGTTTCCCATTATTTGCCTGTTTTCTTTCCGTCTTCTGGTAACCGGCCAGTTTCTCGATAAAGTTTCGGTGAGTCTGTATTTTAGGGTTTCAGCGAGTGTTTGTCCGTCCTGTAGCTTTCGTCCAGGTCGATCTGTCCAGGTCGTAGTGTCCTCCTTTCATAACCATTCTCCCTGCGAGCTCTTCTTTCTCGTGTTCTCTTTCTGTGAACATGAGGATTAAACGTGCCAACGAAGGTCCCATGTTTGCTAGGCCGCAAAAGGGTCATGCCATATATAAAATCGAGGATGGCGACTGGAAGGTCATTTTATCGAGTGAGGCTAAAGATTTGTTGACCTCCTGGGGTGCCAACCTGGATGGCCTGGTCGTCCCTGCCGATGATCCATACAGGGTTGATGATATACCTTTCGGGACTTCGATGAAGATCATCGAAAAGTACGATATGGCTATTCTGGCCTGTTGTATCTATATTTTGACGAGCACCGGGTGGCAAGTAGGGCAGCGCGGCCCTCAAAGGCTGCCACTTCGACTTCTTTCGCTTCGTTCCTGGATGCTAGCCACCTCTTACGAGCTCCTCGGAGTAAGAAGAGAAAGTCTAAGGTTGATGCTGACGTCGGGGGTGCCGTAAAGCGTGCTTTTCGAGATTGGAGGAATAAGATGACTATCGCCGACTTGTCGAAGTATCCCTATAACTTCGAGGACTATCGTGGACATGTTCCTGATCCCGAGCTGGGTCTGGCCGATTTGTGGACTTCGAGGGGTCGAGTTGGCTTTTACTTGAGCGTCTTCGAGTTGGGCCTTCGATTTCCCTTGGACCCTTTTATTTGTGAGTTTCTTGACGTCACTTCAACTGTTCCTCTCGATCTTACTTGGAATATTATGCGAATTCTCATCTGTTTTGCCGCGAGCACGTGCATTCTGGGTTTTGAGCCGACCTTGACCCTGTTTTGCCATTATTTTTACCTCGACCGTAATAACAACCGCCTTCAAGCTAAAAGCCAAAATTACCGAGTGAAACTATTTTTTGATCCCCTTAGGAAGGTCTCGGGCTAGGCTGACAAGGTCATTATGGAATTTTGCTGTGCCAACTGAGGAGCCTTTCACTCTGATTCACCATGCCGAGCTCGATGAGTAGTACGGGGCAACTCCCAAGTCAGGTGTTATGACTGGAAGGGTATAGTCCAGGATGAGAACCTGTTGGTCGTCGCCGGGCTATCCCCTCTGAAGGTTAATGGCCTCGAGCCAATGTGTACCTTTCCATCCTTTGAGAGTTTCCCCGGGTGGTTACTTCATAAGGATCTTGTGCTCAACCAACATTGTTCGAACTGCCAGAGAGATCCGGAGAGGGGTTGCTTCCATAGATAAATTTTTTAAGTGTATTTGCTTCGAACTTCTTCCCTTTATATTCATGTATGTATCTTATAAATGCTTAACCTTTCTTTGATTTTGTGTAGGGATGGAGGATGTAGATGTCATGAGGAGGAGTTCGAGTAAGCGAGCTCAGGCAAAATTAGATCGGTCCGAGCAGCTGGGCCGAGCTCGTGTTGCTGTAACTTTGGCAGGGATTGCCGAGGTTCTCCCCACCGTAATACTGCCTCTTGATAAAGCCAAAGAGAAAGTGTCGGGCTCGAGGGTTCCTGCGAAGTGTTCCTTGTCCACATCGACCTCTACACCGGCCAAGAAGTTGAAGGTCGAGGAGCCCGTGAAGGCCACTGAGCCCGTGGAGCCTATTAAGGTTGTCCTTCCCACTCGGCATGATGAGCTTGCTGAGCCTGATGTCACTAGGAGAGCTTCTCCAGTTAGGAGTATACGCAGTGTGACCAGCCCTTCTCCTGAGGTGCACTCTGTTTCCAGCTCGGCTACTCCCCCTCGAGCTGGGCCTGCCTTGAGTCATGGGGCCCACTTTCTCGAATTTAGTCGGAAGGCTGTCCTCGATATTGCTGATAAGGGATTGAGTGGGTCCTTCGATGATTGTATTCCTTCTCGCCTGGATGGTATTATGGGGATCAACCTTACCCACGTAAGATGTTTTTATTGGATCCCCTTTTTTTACTTTCTTATTTGCTTATCTCCTTTTTGATTTGTCTTTTCTTTCACAGTTTACTGTTGGCATCAAGTCTTTTGCAAACAGGCTTACTCAGACTCATAAAGATAGGCGCGAGTCTGCCAAGCGCATTGCTGAGCTTGAAAAGGAAAAGCTGGAGAGTGTCAGCAAGGCCGAGCTCGAGGGAGCCCTTGCTCATATAGCTGAGTTTGAAGGTGTTGCTGCCAAGGCCCAGAAGGATATCAGGCTGAGTCAGGATCTGGCTCCCAACAAGGTTGAGGAGGTGAACCGTGTTACCGAGGAAGCTGACCGGCTGAGGGAGGAGCTCGTTGTGGTAGTGGCTGAACGGGCCCAGCTTCGTGTCAATCTGAAGTTTACTCGGGGTGAAGCTCTGACTTCTCAGGGTGAGCTGACCAAAACGAGGCTATCTTTTGAGAGTAGGGTTGGTGAGCTGGAGCGGTTGTTAGCTGAGGCAAGGAAGGCCGCGAGCCCGGGCATTGCTGTTGCTGAGTTTAGGAAGAACTCGTCTTATATGGACGAGATTATATCCTATTATGACAAGGGCAAGGCTCAGATCTTGTGTGTGGCGGCAGCATGCAGCACTCCTCTTCGCGACCTGGTTAGGTGGGGGAGTGCTGAGTTAAAGGGTGACCTGGCTCGGCGGGGGCACGAGCTCGTGCCATATCAGCCCGAAGAGCTCGAGTTGATCGACAGGAAGGATGTCGAGTTAGGTCGTGAGCCCTGGGTCCCTCCTCCTTCTTTTGACAATATGTTCCCTTTTGCTTGACGCCCTGGCTGACGGTGACGAGGTGGACTTTGATGGTAACTTTAAATTAGAGGAATTTGAAGGGGCCAAATCTAATCAGGATAAGTATGCCCGCTGTGTTCATGAGGCTAAAAGCCTTGTAGACCCCTAGTTCACCCCGCTGCGTCGGGTTTGATCTGGCCCGATGTGCCTTGTAATTAAACAGTATTTTGTTTTATATTTTCGACCTATTCGATCTTGTAAATAATTCAATTTGTATATATCAACATGAGTTACTTGCTCAATCATGTCTATTTATTCTACGTAGTATTTTTGCACAAATATTTTCTGTTCTTACGATCTTCATCGTGGTGAAGAGTGGGTCGTAAGTTGACCTCGATGTGCTCGAGGTGCCTTTTGACTTATGATCTTTTTTATCATGGTGAAGAGTAGGTCGTAAGTTGACCTCGACGTGGTCGGGGTGCCTTTTGACTTACGATCTTCTTCATCGTGGTGAAGAGTAGGCCGTAAGTTGACCTCGACGTGGTCGGGGTGCCTTTTGACTTACGATCTTCTTCATCGTGGTGAAGAGTAGGTCGTAAGTTGACCTTGACGTGGTCGGGGTGCCTTTTGACTTACGATCTTCTTCATCGTGGTGAAGAGTAGGTCGTAAATTGACCTCGACGTGGTCGGGGTACCTTTTGACTTACGATTTTCTTCATCGTGGTGAAGAGTAGGTCGTAAGTTGACCTCAATGTGGTCGGGGTGCCTTTTGACTTACGATCTTTTTCATCGTGGTGAAGAGTAGGTCGTAAGTTGACCTCGACGTGGTCGAGGTGCCTTTTAGCAATTTTGAGTAAAGAGTACAAGTTCAGGGTAGATGCAAGATCGGAGAAATTCTTCTTTTATTGATAATTTCTTAAATGTATACATTAATGATAGTATTTTTTCAAGTGGTCGGCATGCCAAGGGTTTTTGAACGGAGTGCCATTTTGTTCAGCTAATCGATATGTCCCTTTTCTGATTATGCCCGTCACTTTGAATGGTCCTTCCCAATTCGGAGATAGCTTGTTTTTTCCGACGTTCCTGCCTGTAACCTCGATCTTTCTGAGTACCCAGTCTCCGATGTTGAAGGATCTTGTTCTAACTTGCTTGTCATGGTGAGCTTTGGCGAGCTGTTTATAGTTGACCATCCTGAGTCTTACCTCTAATTTTCTTTCCTCTAGGTTGTCGAGGTCTAGCCCCCAAGTTATTATATTGTCCAGCTCGTCGAAATGGGCTACCCTTAAGGTTAGTAGGGCTATTTTTACTGGTGCCATTGCTTCTGACCCGTATGCTAGCGTGAAGGGTGTTTCTCTTGTTGAGCCTCTGACTGAAGTGTGAATCCCCCATAATACGATAGGTAACTCGTCGAGCCATTTTCATTTCTTCTCGTCTAGATTTCTTTTTAATGCATGGAGGATTTTCTTGTTCCCTGCTTCGGCCTGACCGTTTCCTTGGGGGTGAGCAACCAAGGACTTCCAATACTTGATGTTCATTTGCTCGCATCTCTTAGTGAACTTAGTGGAGAACTGGGTGCCATGGTCAGACACAATGACTCGGGGTAGGCCAAATCGGCACCAGATATAGTCATGTATGAAGCTGATTGCCTTCTCCTCGGTTATGGTAGCCATTGGTTTTGCTTCTATTCATTTTGTGAAGTAATCCACCGCCACTATTAGGAACTCGCAGCCTCCTTTGGCCTTTGGGAAGGGCCCTATGAGGTCGACCCGCCACATATCAAATGGCCAGGCTATGACTACTAGTGTTTATGGAACTGACGTTAATCTTGAAATATTAGCAAATCTCTGGCACTTGTCACACTTTTGTACGTAAGTCTTCGCATCTCTCCGTAAGGTCGGCCAGTAATAACCATGGAAGATAATTCTGTCTGCTAGAGATCTTACACCTGGATGGCCCCCACATACTCCTTCATGGATTTCAGCGAGGAGGTCTTCTACTGTCTCTGGTCGGACACATCTGAGCAACGACTTGGTGAATGATCTTCTGTACAGTACTCCAGCAACTACTGTGTAGCGAGCTGCTCTTTTCCTTAATAGTTGGGCTAGGTCTTTTTCACCAGGTAGTACTCCTTGCTCAATATAATCTTGTATCTCGTCTATCCAGCATTTTTCGGTGGAGCCGATGGGCATGGCCTCTTCCCTGTTCACTGATGGTGTCTCGAGGGTTTCCAACCATACATTTGGAGGGAGGTCACTGATTTCAGATGATGCAATCTTGGATAGGTGATCAGCTCACGTGTTCTCTGTCCTATTCACCTGTTTTAGCTCCCAATATTCAAAATTTTCCAACAGGCGCATTGCAAGCTCGTAGTATTTTGACAATATGGGGTGATTAGCCTCATACTCCCCGCAAACTTGCTTCACGACGAGCTGGGAGTCGTTGAAGATGACGACCTGACTGGCCCCTAGTTCCAATGCGAGCTCTAGTCCTGCTATTAGAGCTTCGTACTCTGCCTGATTGTTGGATGCTTGGAACTTGAACTATAGTGGTTTGCTGATTTCTTCCCCCTCTAGTGGGTGTAAGGATAAGCCTGCACCGCTTCCTGCCTTGCCTGACGAGTCGTTAACATATAGGGTCCAATGGTGGGGTGGCCGAGGATATGACAAGCTGGTCGTTTTTATATGTTTGGGCGGGCTGGGAGGGTTTGTCGAAGAGCTCAGCTCGGCCAACGTGGTAGCTGGGCTTTGATCTTTTTTGACAAACGAAGTTTCAGCAATTAAGTCCGCAAGTACCTGGGATTTTACTATTTTACGTTGCTCATATGTAATGTCGTACCCTGAGAGCTCGACTGACCACTTTAACATTCTTCCAGCCACATTCGATTTGTGAAAAATTTGCCCGAGCGGGAGGTCGGTGTATACCGTTAAGGCATGAGCCTGGAAGTAATGAGTCAACTTTCGTGCCGCCATTATTAGGGCCAGTACTACTTTCTCCACGTTCAGATATCTTGTCTTTATATCCGTGAGTGTGAGGGAGGCGTAGTATATTGGCTTTTGGACTACCCCTCTTTCACTGAGGAGGACTGCGGTGACAGTTGTGTCTGAGGCGGCGAGGTAGACGTAGAGGTGTTCTCCTGGTGCCGGGTTTGTTAGTAGTGGCAGGCTGCCCAGATAAGTTTTCAGCTCGGCAAAGGCTTTATCACATTTCTCATTCCAGGCGAACCTCTTGCTTCCTCTTAGTGTTTTGAAGAATGAAAGTCTCTTTTCTGCTGACTTTGCTATAAACCTCCCTAATGCTGTGATCCTTCCATTCAGTCGCTGTACCTCTCTGATCGAGCTGGGAGCTTTCATGTTAACAAGGGCTTAGATCTTTTCCGGGTTGGCCTCTATACCTCGCTCATTCACCATGTATCCCAGGAATTTGCCTGCCTTTACTCTGAAAGCACATTTTGCAGGATTGAGCTTCATCTTATTTTTTCTGAGGTTTGAGAAGGTTTCTTTCAGGTCGTCGACGTTGTTGGCTTGCTTTGTGATGACCATGTCATCGATATAGGCCTCCACGTTTCTTCCCAACTGGTCTCCAAAGACCTTGTTCACCATTCGTTGATAAGTAGCTACTGTATTTTTGAGCCTGAAGGGCATCATTTTGTAGCAATAGATGGCACCCACTGCTTGGAAGGTTGTCAACTCCTGGTCGGCTAGCCACATGCATCTCTGATGGTACCCCAAGTATGCGTCGATGAAGCTGAGTATTTTGTGTCTGCGATTGCATTTACTAGCTGATCTATCCTCGGTAGTGGGTACCAGTCTTTAGGGCAAGCTTTGTTTAGGTCCGTGAAGTCGACGCACTTTCTCCACTTCCCACTGGTCTTCTTGACCATTACCACGTTCGCGATCCAGGTCGGATAGAAGACTTCTTCGATGATGTTTACTTTGAGTAATTTGTCAACTTCCTCCTTTATCGCTGCTTGCTTTTCGGGAGAGAATATTTTAGGTCGCTGTTGTACAGGAGTTATGGTTGGATCAACATTTAGCTTGTGTACAGCGACCTCTTCACTGATTCCTTCCATGTCCTCTGTCCTCCATGCAAACCCGTCCTTGTTCTCCCGGAGGAATAAAATTATTGCTTCCCTTTCATCTTTATCGATTTCCAGCCTGACCTTAATTTTTTGTTCTGGAAAGTCGAAGTTGATGACTACCTCGTCAAGGTCTTCATGGGGATGGATCTCTGGCTAATCCCTTAGGCCAAAGCTCTCTACCGTGTTGGCGTCCAGGTGTGAGCCGGCCTGCTCGGTGTCTGAGGTGGGCACGTCGGGCAGGTCATCATCCAGGCCTTCGTCAGGGTGCGAGGTAGAGAGAACTTTCTGCTTGAGCGTTTGGACGGTTGGAAGCGAGTCGGTGTGCTCGGCGTCCGTTTTGGACACGTCGGGCACATCATCGTCTCCGTTGACTTCTATCCGCGGGCTGGAGGGGTCAGCCCGCGCTGATTGCTATGCTTGATTATTATCGACTTCGGCCTCTTGTCATAGTTGTTTATGTGGTGGACCTCTTCGTGGACCGAAGTCGCTTTCCTTTTCCCCTTAAGTCGAGCTTCCTCTACCTTCTTTTCTTCGTGGAGGTGGTTCAGGGTGCTTTTCGGATCGTTCTTCAACTCCCCGACCCCATTAGCTGTGGGAATTTCATTTTCTGGTGAGCTGGGAAAATCACCATATCAAACTTTGTTTGGGCTGGCAGGCCCAAAATGGCATTATATGGGGAAGGGATGTCAAGGACTAGAAAGGTAACGACCTCGGTGCGAGAGTTATCTTTGGCACCGAGGACTACCTTTAGGTCGACTGTGCCCTTAACAGTGACCTTGTGTCCGGTAAAGCCTTCCAGCTTGATTCCACTTGGAGTCAGGTACGAGCTTCCCAATCCAATTACTTAGAAGCATTTGTAGAATAGAATGTCTTTCCCTGCTCCTGTGTCAATCAGTACCCTTTTCACCCTTCCTCTGCCAATTTTTGCCTCAATGGTCAGAGCATGCCCCCTGCCAGCGGGGTTGGAAGCCAGCTCGCTGAAGAGGAATGTGATCCTTTTTTCTCCCCGGACTTGATGCAGGCTGACAGTATAGTTGAGACTGTTGATCGCCGTTTTGAGCTTGGTGATGCTCGACCATTCTTCTGTGATTGTAATGACTAGAACCTCGTCCTCGTCGGCATTTGTCCCTGGGGCCTCCCTTGGCTTTTCTCTTCTTTCTCCACCTCGTTGTTCGTACCTTCTGAGTTCCCCCCTGTCGATTAGCTTCTGAATTTCTTTCTTCAGCTGAATGCAATCCTCGGTGGTGTGCCCAATGCCATTGTGGTAGGCGCACCTTTTGTTGGGATTGCGAGGGTATGGGGTCTCTCTCTGAGGTGGAGGTCGACCGATCCTGTTCTCCTGCAGGAGCACGTTCATAATCTGCTCCCTGGTCGTGTTTAAGGGGGTATAAAATTCTTCTTTCTTAGCCAATTTGTTTTTCCCCTTTCCTTTGCCATTTCTGCTGTCGAATCTTTTTTCTGGTCCCTGAGTTATCCTCATTCTTCTGTTTCGGAGCCCCCGAGGATTTTTGGTCCTCCTTCTCTTGATCTGCCAGGGTTTTCTTGACGTTCCCAATATTTTGTGCGGCAGTATACATCTCCGCACTAGTAATGGGTGGTCGCATGCCGATTTCAGATAATAGCTTGACAGATTGGCATCCGGCTTGGAAGAAGGCCAGTATAGTTTTGTCGGGGACGTTCAGTAATTTTTTCGCAACATGCTTGAATCTATCGAGGTAGCTCTCCAGGGATTCCCCAGCTCGCTGCTTGATTCCCCAGTGGTCAGATTCCTTTTTGGGGAGGTCGCCTGCTGATGAGTATTTTTTTAGAAAGGCCTTCTTCAAGTCGTACCAATCTTTGATGGAGCCTTCTTCAAGCTCTTCGAACCAGTTGAGGAAGACCTCCTCGAACGTGCTTACGAACCCAACACACCACAGATACAGATCCCTGGTGCACACTCCTATCTTTGCCTCGAAGCTTGACACGTGGCTCTAGGCATTCGTGTTTCATGCGTAGTTTTTTAGAGGAGCATCCCTGATCCTTCTACAGAATGCTGCTGTCACGTTCCTTGATAGCTTGCCCTCTTTACCTCTTTCGAGGGCTTCCAGTCTTTCCTTCATTTTGTGCAGTATCTCGTCTTCCAAGTCGCTGCTCCTGTCCCTCCTTTTAGATCGGCGGTCGTGGCCGTCGATCTTGGAGTATTTGTGTGATGATGTGTTACTGCTGGAGGTACTGTACTGGATTGATTTGCGTTTTGATCTGTAGCTGCGGGCTTCTTCCAGCCTCCGTGATCGCTCCACGTCGTGCTCGATTCGGGAGGATCTGTAAGTGTTGGCCGGACTGGGATCTCGAGCTCTGGTTCCCATCCTGGAATGCACGCTGCCCCTAGGTCGTTTTCTGTCTGGGGTCCCTAAGCGATCCTTGACGCTTGGCCTTTGGTTTTCTTATATTCTTCGCCCAAGTCGATTTTTAGCACTCACCCTAGGAGCGTCAGCCCTGGACTCCCCGTGGTGACTGTCAGCCCGCAGACCCCTGACCTCCTTCCTGCCAGGTCGACCATCGTGGTGGTCGGCTAGGTGAGGATTAGAGCTTGGGGTTGGTAGCTGGGTTGCTTGGGCGGCTAGCTTTCGAGATAGCTCGTACTCGCGTATTTCCAGCTTTCTCTGTTTCTCCAGGAAAGCTCTCTCCTTCCTTATGTGCTCCAGCTCGGCGAGATCAATCTCTTGTTGTGTGGGAGGCGACCTATCTCCTATCATGACGAGGTCGTCTCTGTTTCCAGAGTCCCCGCTGTCTGAGGAGGTTGGGCTCACTGTCTCTCCATCCTGGTTTGACCTGATCGGTCCTTTAGCGGGTTGGGTAGGCCATTTGCCCAACACTTTTTTCCTTATTGCCCGGGCTAGTTTCTGAGCTCGGGTGTTTTGATGAAGTGGGAGACCCGATGAGGGCACTGCAGGTGACTCCTTCTCAGTCTGCTCAGGAGGATGACCCATGGGCGGAGCGGCTGTAGGCATGGCCGGGGTCATTGCTGGAGCTGCCTGCTTGGAGACTTGCTTGGAGGTTGTCATGATTGATCATGAAAAAACTTTGGTCCCGGCAACGGAACCAAACTGATCACGCAGAAAAGGTTGTAGGTGACCACGTCTGATCTACGTTTGTAGTCTAGTAGGATTCCGGCTTGAGTTGCAGGGATTACCTTTGAAGTCTAAGTGGCTTGAAACTTGTGATCAACAAAGAACATCGTAAGGGGGGCTGGGTTGTCCCAGCGATAACCCTCATGCATAAGAATTAGCAATACTTCAGAGGAGATGTAAAGCTAAGAGAGTATATTGTAAGCAAGTAATTTGCGTGTACCTTATGATGCCTGTGAGGGTGTTTATTTATAAGGAGTTAAGTCATAATCCTAATGGGATTCGGAATGGGAGAGATATGATCAATTCTCATGTCTTTCGGATCATGTTTCCTTGTCAGCTTAGGACTGAGATTGACAGAATTGTAATAGGACTTCTTCCTAGGCTGAGAGTTGATTCCATGGAGGACTCTGTTTTTGTCGAGCTGAGAGGACCACGTCAAGGTCGGCCTGGTATGCGTCCAGGTTGCTCGATGCTGTCATGGTCGGCCTGAAATGTCTCCAGGTCACACTGTGGATCCATGTAGTCAGCGAGTTGGGAGAGTGTGTCTGGAGATACTGGCGACCTGACATAGTGCTTTTACCAGGTCGTCATACTAATAGAAGAGTATGCCACCTCGATGTTTTAGTCCAGCTGGCTCCTCTGATGTTGCGGCGTCTGCCACGTGTCCAGCTGAGGGTTGAGTCCGTTCAAAAAGGAAATCATAGAAACAATAGGAATTCCAACGAAAGACATCGACATGCAAATTGACTGCGAGAGGTACAGCTACCGCCAACTGTCCCATACCGGTTGGAGGCAGCGTCCAACTCGCGGACACTATGATCACTTAAGTGGTCTCAAGACCTTAATGAAAACGTGACTCAAAAGAGTCTTGATGCTTCGTAATTCATAAATAAGGTATATCCGAATAACCGCACCACGGGCCAGGTGATGAAAGTATTCATAAAAATTCGTATAATTCATATTTCGTAGTACCGTAGTACCCCTGTGTGACAGGTTGTTTAACTTAGTGATCACAATAAGAATTTCAATAAAATACCCAATAAATTCGAAGTTGGAAGATATCACAATTGAATGGTTTTCATAAAAAGATATTTTTCATATGGCAAGGATTCATACGTAGGATTAACGACAAGTCATAATATGGAGTGAGAACGAAACGATACGACGGAGTTCAAAACAACTACCGGCACAAGTGCCTGGTATAACGTATACAATGACGTTTAATGACAACAAAATACAGCAGAAACCTATCGAATAAAAAATAAAATTCAAATACTTAAAGAGGTATAATCTCTTACTCGTACGTGGTATTAAGTCGCTATTTGCGCTCGCCAAATCTAAAATAAAAACATGACTAACTTACATAAATATTGAATCCTATAACCAATGTCTAATATAAATAAGACATTATTATATTTATAATTTATTCATTCATAACATTAAGAGATATATATATATATATATATATATTTATTTATACGTTTATAACACAACCTAACTCGTCCTTGGTGATCCTTTCTCTCTCCATTTGGTTAGCTCTTTCCCTTTTTCATAATTGCTTTTTTTTTTCTCCCAACACAATACTCTATAAGCCATTCCTAATCTCAGATATACTGATATGCCCTCATACACAAGATACACTGACATACGCAACATACACATACTGTTGTATACACACACACAGTAACACATACACCCCCACCTCACACAGAATACACGTATACACATAACACATACACGTTATACACATATATACACAACACGCACTACATGCACACACACGATGTCCACACTTACGCAACAACACACACAAACACATTAACCAAAGCATATACTGACACACTAACCCAATCAATATACAAAATAATTCTATTATACCTCATATGTTGAATATCTTAACTATTTGATATAATACTATTAATTGACCAAAACTCTTACATGCATTCACACGACACATATACTAACACACACACAAAACATTCATGCAAACATAATCCCCCGCCACAATCGTCTCTCTCTCTCTCTTCTGAAACGATTAATATTATTGTCCATAGAGCATTTTTTATTAATAATAACCACTCGTACTATCCACTAGAGTAGTCACAATTACTCATACAATCTCAAAGAAGAGGAAGTGGAATCGAAAAGTTCACGTACCGAATTCAGTCTTTTTCTTTCTCAGTCGTCGTTCCTCTCACTGCAATCCCTGGTTTTCTTTTTTTCTTTTTTTTTCTTTTTTTTGTCATTGAACGAAACCCCTAAGTAGTTTGTTCCTCCCCTTATTTATACTAGTATACCTAGGGTTTCTAATATACTTAGGGGTCGTTTGGTAGTCAGGATTAAGGTCGAATAGGATTAATAAACCGAATAGTCGGATGTTTGGTACGCAATAGGCGGTCGGGACTAATAGCGCGAGCTATCCGGATAAAGTCCTTATCCCCTCGCTAATAATATCAAGGTTTAGGGTGGTATTATTAGCGCCCCCACTAAAAAAAATATGTGACTAACATTTTTAAATCCAAAATTACTCCCAATTTGTAAGTGAGGATTAATAGCGAGGGCACTAATAGCACCGGAATTAATAATACTCCTTATCCTTATCCAACTGACAAACAAGCCCTTAGGGTTTTTAACCTAGCTCTATAACCGGGCTCTATAACCGGGCTCAATAATTATTATAGGGGTGAATTACGGGCCGGTCCCTTTTTAAAAGTTTGTAATCGCTCCAGTCCAGTCATCTTTTTTTAAAATCAGAAAAATGCATTTTTGGGGCAAAAAGATGATTATACCATTAATGAAACAAAAACACACGTAAATCAGTAACTCTTTGCATCGCGATGTCCCAAAAAGATCATCGCGATGTCCATCATCATCGATCATCGCGATGCAGACATCATTCATCGCGATACAGACATCATTCATCGCGATACAGACATCATGCATCGCGATTTAGAAACCATGCATCACGATTCAGAAATCATGCATCGCGATTCTTTACAAAATTACATGTCCATCATCATCGATCATCGCGATGCAGACATCATTCATCGCAATACAGACATCATTCATCGCGATGCAGACATCATGCATCGCAATTCAGAAACCATGCATCGCGATTCAGAAATCATGCATCGCGATTCTTTACAAAATTACATGTCCATCATCATCGATCATCGCGATGCAGACATCATTCATCGCAATACAAACATCATTCATCGCGATGCAAACATCATGCATCGCGATTCAGAAACCATGCATCGCGATTCAGAAATCATGCATCGCGATACAGACATCATTCATCGCGATGCAACAATTGGTGCATCGCGATCATCCCAGAGAAAAAAAGTTTGGGAAAGTGGATCGGCCAGCAATTTCTCCTTATTATAGTCGTGTCTATTAAAGTAAAAATATTATTATTAGTCGAAGATGGGCCAAGCCCAAATCTAATTTAAATAAGAAAATAAGTCCAACTAACTTATTAGTCCAAACACAAAAATAAAATTTTAATAATTATAATTAATATTATATAATCAAATTGGGAGGTATTATAAAAATATATTAATACTTTGATACCGGTATATTAGTGTATAGTTATGTTAGTGAAGATTGTCTTATGTTTTTGTTTAGAGGATATTGTGTATTGATAAATATTTCAATATTTAGATGTCGGTCGCTTAATGACTAGTTACGTTTCTAAGGGTATGTCTTACATTTATGCTTGTTATAATGTGTTCTTTGAATCAGTAGTATCGCTATAATCTAAAGGCCTAACTTAGTCACATGTTTTTTTTTCTAAATTTCAAAAGGAGAAGGTTGTGCGAAAATCAACTGTTGAAACATATTTACAATAGTGTTAGTTCACTTCTAATAAGATATCATAGTCATTATAATATGTTTAGCCATTTATTGTCGTTGGAACGAAAAAAAAATTAGCATGTACACATATCTAACTTGACCAGACACCTGTTTTCTCTTTTAACTTCAAACGGTGAAGGGTAATACTAAGCCTATTGTTCTCACATGGTTATAATAGTGTTACCTCACTTCAAAAAATATTTACAGACTAGAATCATTTTCATAATTGTTGATCTTTGGATTGGAAATTGAACCTTCTTAGAGACTAACTTGGCCAATGACTTGTTTTTTCTTCTAAACTTCAATTAGTGAAGGTTATGGACAAATCAATTGTTCTCACATGTTTATAATAGTGGCAGTTCACTTCCATAAAGTTTTCATGGTCATTTGAATCCTTTTAGTCATTTTCGACTTTTAGAATGAAAAATTGCCCCTTTTAAAACACCACATCGACTAGTGGTCTATTTTTTCTTCTAAATTTGAAACAGAGAAGGCTATATGAAAAGTAAATTTTCTAACTTCTAACATGTATAAAATAGTGTTAGATAGCTTTCTTAAAGATTCACGGTCATTAGAATTCATTTTCTCATTTTTGACATTTAGAACAAATAATTTCACATTTTAAGATACTAACTTGGCTAGTGACCTGTTTTTTCTTTGAAGCTTCAATCGGTGAAGGCTATGGCAAAACCATTTGTTTTCACACATTTGTAATAGTTTTACAACACTATAATAAATACTAGTTATTCTACCCGTGCTCCGCACGGGTTTTTTTAGAATATTCATAGTAAATTATAAATTCAATAAACTTCTTTTTTTTTATGTTAATATTTTATATAAAACACATATCTTATGTAGTAATGCTGGGAAGCAATAGTATTTAAGCAAATATAGAGAGATTTTGATATATTAAAAGTATTTTAATGGTTAATACACCATCTTTATCGTTGATCAATGAAGTTGCAGGCCTTAGTGTTCTTCTATTAAAGTAGTCAAATTGAGTGAACCAAGCCATTTCTTACCAAGACAAAGGGGACTTCCCCGGAAGCCAATATCAAGTTCAATTTCATTGCATTTCAGAGCTCACTTCATCTGGAAGGCTGATTATTATAATATAGTACACTTTGAAACTCTTTTTCAAAACCGAATGTCAAATCTCCTTCAAAGGGCAGTTCACTCCTCTAACAGAGGCACCTTGGGCCTGATGGCCTCCTTTAGCTTTTACCAGAAATTTTAGGACACTCTTCGGCCAAGTCTTCGACAGTTTATAAAGGATGCATTTAGCACGCCTTCTTTTGATACCTTTATCCACCGGTCCTACATCTCTCTACTTCCTAGGAGATATCCTACTGAAATTTTCCATCAAGCGAGAGTTGCTCAACTACGGACCTTTAGCTCTTATGATTGGATCTAACTTCAAGCCCGCTTGATTTGGAATTGAAAGAAGGAAGAACGGCCTTTTGTGTAGATTGGCCTAAGCCCTTGCCTGAAGAAAAGTAGGATCCATTGAAGTATCAAAGAAAGTAGGCTGCAAGGGATTAAACCGTAATTACATGGAGAACATAAATCTAAATAAGAATGAATAAAGCTTTTACTGATGAAGAAATTGATTTCCACATGTTACCCTACCAATTCTTTTTTTTTTTTCCACTCATGTCATGTTGATCTGTTGCTTGCTTCGCTATAATAGGAAATGGAAGAGGAAGTAAAGCATCATCAAAATTTTCATATGTGCTCCTCTCTACCCTTAGCCCTAGCTAGCCTTTTTTAGCATTAGCTTTACTCTTGAAAAAAGAAAACCTAAAACAATCAAATGCCAAAATCAAGAGCAAAATAAAAACCAATTTATATCGAGTAGCAAATCTCAAATTTAAAATCAATATGAAATTGAAAAAAGAAAAAAGAACAAATAAAATCATAACTAAAAAAAATAAAGTAGAAATAAAAACTAAAATAACCTAAACAAAAACCAAATTAAAGCAACAATCAAGATCTTAACCAACATAAAAACTTAAACAGAAATCAAAATTAAAACTAAAAACAATACCAAAACCAAAAATCACAATCAGTCAAAATCAATTATTTTCATCTAAATAGAAACAAAATACAAAAATCAAAACCAAAACAAAAAACAAAAAAACAAAACCAAAATCAAAAGCACAATTATAACAAAATTGTAATCAAGAACCATAAGTCAGAAATGAAAACTAAAACAAATCTAGGAATCAATAACCAAAAATTGAAACTAAAATCATATTTAAAATCCAAAATGAAATAAAAAATAATACCAAAATCATTAGATGAACAAAAATTAAATATTAAAAAGCAAAACAAATCATGAGGACCAATACGAATAGAGAAATCAAAACCTTGGTACTATCCAAAAAATGAAAACGAAACCAAAATTAAAGTAATTAATTAATTAACTATACATCAAAACCAAAACCAAAAATCAAGCATCGAAATTGCCTAATACGGGTCTTACCGTAGCACCTTTGCGTGCCATTATAACAACTTAATGAACTTTTGAGAAGGCCACCACCTTGGAGCTGAACGGAAGAGAAGCCGGCCGTTCGGGGAGGTTTAAATGTTAGGGTCAAGGAGGTTGGAAGGTAGACGGCGGAGGCAGTTATTGGTGGCGTTAATTGCGCTGAACATGTTGGGGAGGGCGGTGATTTCGTCACATGAGGCGGTGGTTTCATTGAAGCGACGGTTGTCGGCAGGGATCTTGATTAATTTGGGGTAAAGTTTGGTAGCAAGTAGGCGGGTGAACAGGTTTGTAATTTTGGAGACCAAATAGGGCTGAAGGCTAGGGTTTGGGAGAGAGGCCGAGGTTATGCATTTTATCATTAAAGGCCAACATTAAACATTCTTTTTTGACTCCTAGGAGCACTGCATCCGTTTCCATCTTATTTATTCACAATTAACTCAAAGCCTTTTGCTATTATCAAACAGATTTTTTCTTGGGTAATGTATTTCAACAAAAGTAAAACGACTTAACTATATCAACTTAACAAAAGTAAAACCACTTAATTATAGTAGGGATTAATACATAATATCATAACTATTCAAATTAGATATAATTATTAGATAATGTCACAACAATCATCTAAGTTGGAAGTTGAAATGACACTCTTGCTAGGAGACTTGAGAATGAATCTTTTACAAAAGGATGTGAAGTTTATTCATAAAATATAAATGGTTAAGTTGGTCTAAGGTTATTTTTCATATTTCAATGGTGTGGGTTCGAATCTCATTGATAACATAACTTTTTTTCCTAGCTTTTCATTTTCTAGCCAATAGCTAAAGTTCTTCTACTAATGTATTTGAAGAATATTATATATCACAATATTATACCTATAGTCCTATAGCTAAAACTATTAGCTAATGACATCTTTCCTAGAATTTCAAGAGTCAAGCCATGAGAATGAAGTTTTATCAAAATGGTATGAAGTGGTTAACTCACATGCCTCCTCACCAAATTTAAATATATATATATATATATATAGATTTCATGGTCACTAGAATCTGTTTAGTCATTTTTTATCGTTAGAACATAAATTACCCCTTTTTAGAGACTAATTTGGCTAATGTCAAACTATGAAGGCTATTGCCAAATAGATTGTTATACCATGTTTATACTAGTGGTACTTTACACCCATAGAGATTTCACTGTAATTAGAACCCTTTTAATCATTTTCGACTATTAGAATGGAAAATTGGACCTCTTAATTAGATTACGCCGGCTAGTGACCTATTTTTTTCTTCTTAATTTGATAGAGAGAAGGCCATTGAAAAATCAATTGTTCTAGCATGTTTAAAATATTTTTTGACATCTATAAAGATTTCACTGTCATTAGAATATGTTTCTTCACTACTGACCTTTAGAACGAAAAATTCCACATTTAAAGATACTAACTTGATTAATGACCTATTTTTTCTTCTAAACTTCAATCGGTGAAGGCTATGGCCGAACCAATTGTTCTCACATGTTTATAATAGTGTTATATCACTATAGTAAAGATTTCATGGTCTCTAAAATATGTTTAGTCATTTTTTTTATCATTAGAACAAATTTTCACCTTTTTAAAGACTAATTTGGCTAATGGTATGTTTTTTCTTCTAAACTTCAAACAAAGAAGACTATGGCGGCCAAATAGATTGTTATACCATGTTTATAATAGTGGTACTTCACTCTTATACAAATTTCACTGTCACTAGAACCATTTAGTCATTTTCAAATATAAGAATGAAAAAGTACACCTATTTTTCCTTCTAAATTTGAAGCATAGAATGCCATAGGAAAACCAAATGCTCCATCTGGTTCAGTGTTAGCTAGCTTTTATAAAAAATTCACGGTTATTAGGATCTTTTTAGTCATTTTTACAATTAGAATGGAAAATTCGACATTTTAAGATACTAACTTCGCTAGTGACCTGGTTTTTCTTCTAAACTTCAACCGGTGAAGGCTATTGATCACGCAAAAAGGGTTGTATGTGACCGCGTCTGATCCACGTGTGTAGTCTAGTAGGATTTCGGCTTACGTTGTAGGGATTGCCCTTGAAGTGTAGGTAGCTTAAAACCTGTGATCAACAAAGAACACCGTAAGGGGGGCTGGGTTGTCCTAGTGATAACCCTCAGGCGTGAGAATTAGCAATACTTCGACGGAGAGGTAAAGCTAAGAAAGTATGTAGTAAGCAAGTAATTTAAATGTACCTTATGAGGCCTGTGAGGGTGCTTATTTATAAGGAGATAAGTCATAATCCTAGTTGGATTCGGAATGGGAGATATGATCAATTCACATGTCTTTCAGATTACGTTTCCTTGTATGCTTAGGACAGATGTATGCAGAGTAGTAGCAGGACTCTTCCTAGTTGAGAGGTGATCCCGTAGAGGACTCTGTTTTGCCGAGCTGAGAGGGGTTACGTTGAGGTCAACCTGATATGTACCCAGGTCGCTCGATGTTAATGTAGTCAAGGTCGGCCTGATATATGTCCAGGTCGCTTGATGCTATGTGGTCGACTTGGGATGTCCCCAGTGCATAGGTCTTTGTGTCAGCGTGCTGGGAGAGTATACTGATGAGGTAGGCGACCTGTCGCAATGTGATTTCCAGGTTGTCATATCGATGTGGGCGTTTGTCACTTCGGCGCTTACCCAGCTGGAGGCTATGAGGTCGCGATGTTTGCCACGTGTCCAGCTGAAGGTTGAGGTCGTTCAGCTATGGTGAAACCAATTGGTATCACATGTTTATAGTAGTTAGAGATGTTAAAAGGGCCACAACCCGTAGGGTTGGCCCGTTTAAACCGAAAAAAATAGGGTTAGGGTTCAATATTTTTGGCCCGTTTAAAATCAGGGCTTTTTAGGGCTGGCCCGTTTAACCCGCGGCCCGTTAGGGCTGGCCCGCTAGGTTTCAGGGTTGGCCCGTCAGCCCGCATAATATTAATTAGGCCGTAAAAAGTTTAGGAGATACGTAAAACAACCACTATGAGAATAAAACCAACAACCTTTTAATCCAAAGTCAAACACATTTATCATTTGCACTACATGTCTTCTTTGTGTACTTGTAAATAAATACTGAAATATAAATAAATTTTTTAGAAAGAACTGCTAAGTAGAGCTATTACATTATTTATTTTGAGAAAAACAAGTTGAAAATTATAATACATCGATGTAAAAAAATGTCTAGTTTATATTTCTTTTGAAAAATATAAGAAACTATTAAAGTTATGAATGATTTATCGATTCACTATTTTAAAATTGTGTTATATTATATCTTTAATCATGACCCGATAGTGGCCCGTTTAGCCCAAAACCCGCTAGGGTTAGGGTTAGGTCTGCAATATTAGTGGCCCGAAAAAATTGGACCGTTTAACCCGCGGCCCGTTAGGGCCACAACCCGTTAGGGCTAGCCCGAAACCGCTAGGGCTAGCCCGTTTAACATCTCTAATAGTAGTGTTAGATTACTACAATAAAGATTTCATGGCCTCTAGAATCCGTTTAGTAATTTTTTATCGTTAGAATGGAAAATTGCACCTTTTAGGACACAAATTTAGCTCGTGACTTGTTTTTTATTCTAAATTTCAAATGGAGAAAAATAGAGCGAAATCGATTTTTCACTAATAGAATGCATATTAGCAAGTCAACAATCAAAAGCAAAGAAGCAAGATAAAAACCAAATATAATCTCATTTTAAAGCGATAATAGTAACATCATTTTTGTAACAATCAACCATAGATTTGACATGTAACTTCTTACACCATTAGGAAACATATTCTCATATTATAACCCTTTAATACACAATAAATCAAAAGTAGCCATAAAAAACATCTTATATGAAAGTTACATGCCATTGATATACAATTTTACAACAAAATTAACCTTGAGTGTAAGAGCACAATTTTAACAACAAAATTCAACCCTCCATTAAAAGCTACCATAAATTTCTTGGGCTCTTCTCTATTTGCTTAGATGTTTTTTTTACCTTCTCTACAAGATCAAAGCAACAACTTACTTGAAGAGGTAGTTCACCATTCTGTTCCAACCTCTTTTTACAAATACGTTTTAGTTTGTAGGTGTTGCCTCCAATAAAATTCATCACTTCCTCCATGCATAATTGTAAAGGCACAAAAACCCAATCGAAACAGTGTGGGGGATAAATCATTATAATACTTTTCACTGCTGCAACTAATTGGTCGGTTAATGGAACATTTCATGTTAAAGAGATTGAATTGACTGAAAGAAATCAAGGTCCAATTAATACATTCAAGTTGAGGACGTCTAGAGGCTGAAAAGTTAGCCGAGTATCGAATCCATCCCTAGAAGCTGCTTTCATGAAATTGACTATGGATGGGATCTATATGTGGTTTTGCATTATCTTGTTGAAAGAATTTTTTTCTCAAATCACAAGAAGGCCATTTTAATTTTCTCGAATGACCGGCAAAAAATATTCAATTAAATAAACCTGAGTAACATGTTTTGTGATTGATAAGACAGTTTCCATTATTTCGGCTACTTCATTTCTGCTATTTCCCACTGGATCCTAGAAGGTGAAATGAAATATTCCTATTTTTCTAGAGAATATTAAGTTGCAAGATGAATAAAAATTAAGGACGAGCAGTTGCAGAAAGAAACATCACTTTGTCGATAAAGAATTTACTTTTGCATGTCCGTTGAGGATCCCCCTTGTGAGGAAGTAACTAGTACTTCTGTGTACTTATGTGAGATTGTTTGTAATACACCCAAAGCTTTAGCTATTGATCGAATGTTTGTACGAATCTCTTTACAATTCTGGTCATCCTACTTAAATCGACTTGACCATGTCTTCGCACGACCCTTCTCGACTTCTAACCCATTTGTAAGGTGACCTTTTGCTTGATTCCAAATTTGGCTAATGGTTCTTGTTGATACACCGAATGGTTTTACGGCCGACGTGATTGAGCCCCTCTTCAACTCTGGACGGACATATTTTAAATTAGGTAAGAATTCAGTCAAGAATTAATGATGATTTACTCTCATAGGAAAAATGTACATGTTTGGTATCTAAAAGTAAATAGAGTGATTGGTTGCTAAAAGTACTCTTTTTCAAAATTTGAAAACTTAAAAGGGAGTTGGATTGCTAGGTAAATTTAGAACCAAAATCTTGACAATTTGATTTATTTAAAATTTTGATTGGAGGGAATATATTATTAAGTTCAAAGTAGTATGGCTAATGGGAGTATCATTGTCATCTTATAAGTACTCATTTATGTAAGGGTAAAAGTGGAAAATTACAAAGACCCAAATATTAATAATTGAGTCAATTTTTTTTCTTAATTTGTATCCCCGGTCACGACACTTATTTAGGAACAGATAGAGTACTAAATTACCAAAATTCTCTCTCTATCTACTAAACATTTCCAAAAATCTCTCGCACTTACTCTCTCTCTCTCTCTCTCTCTCTCTCTCTCTCTCTATTGTCTCTCCTCTTTTTTAGATTTACCTCTCTCTATTCTAACCATGGATACTAACTATGACAATTGCATCCAAAGAAAAAAATATTTTACGATAATTTCTAATATTTTAATTTTAGAAACATTTTTTAAAATAAAAAAATAGAGTGAAGCCCGGCTAGACTGACCGTCTATCGCACAGGAGGCTTGGCCAGTTCAGGCAGCGCTCCTTCCAGAAGGCCAACCAGCTCGAGCGACACTCTTTTGAGAGGGTCGGTCGGTCCACCGACTTATGGTAGGAGTTTTAATTTTTTTTACGTATTTTTTTTAAAGGAGGGCCGACTAGTCTGGTCGTTCTTCGTGAAGGAGGGTCGACTGATTCGGGTAGTACTCCTTTGTAAGGGTTGGCCGATTCGGTCGTTCATCGTTTTTTAAATATTTTTGTTTTATGTATAAGAAATATTTTTAATTTACTTAAAACTAGAAATTAGTTGTATATGTTCATTTGAAATTAGTTGTTATTAATTAATTTTTGAAATTAGTTGTATATGCTTTGAAATTAGTTGTCATTAATTATTTTTTTGAAATTAGTTGTTATTAATTATTATTAAATGTATTTTTTTAATTTGTATAAAAAATAATTTTAAAAATTCTTTTATTTACTTAGGACTGGAAATTAATTTTATATGTTTATTTAACATTAATTGTTTTTTGAAATTAGTTTTTAGAAAATTATAAATGATTTTATGTTAAATTTGATTTATTCTAATTTAGAGGATTATCACTTCGAGAATGAAAGTAAAAAATGTTATCTGGATGTAGGGCATTTTTAAAGACTGAACAAGTGTTTTGTAATCGAGCTGAGGTGAACGATTGGATTAGACGTGTTAGGAAAATTAAAAACATGTATTTCTTTACAAAGTGGCATAGAGTAAAAGAAGACATAATACTTGATTTGTGCTATGGTTGTGAGAGGGGAAATGAGCATGTGTATTGGTCATCTTGATGAGGATCACAGAAAATCCACATGCACAAAGAAAATCAAATATCTATTTGAGGTGGTAGCTACGCAATAAGTATGTGTTGGTTGGAAAGTGAAGGTTAGCGCCAAAAGAAGTAGGCACAACCATCCATTAACTGACTACTGCCAGTGACATATATCTATGGCATTGTGCATGAGATTGATAGTCGCGTTTGATAGTCGCGTAGTTAAGCAGTGCCAATGTCAAGTTGAAGCAGATTGAAAAAAGAAATTTAGAAAATGTGAGCTCCCAAAAGCATGTACATAATGCATTGCAGAAGATAAAAAGAAATCGGATGGGATGCCTTTCAAAAATGCAGTATTTAGCTTGCTGAGGGAACATGGATACTTGCATTGGTTTAGGTTTGAGGTTGGGACAAAAATTGTGAGCAATAATATGTTTGCACACCCGAAGGCCCTTGAGTTGTTACAACTTTTTCCTTATGTTCTTATCATGGATGCCACGCATCGAAGCAATCAGTATAAGTTGTCTTTGTTGGAGGTGATTAGAGTGACACCAACACAGAAAAATTTCCACGTTGCAATCGTTTTCATGAAGAATGAGCAAATTGGGACCTTCATGTGGGTACTTGAACATTTGAAGATGTTGTTCCATCATTGTGCATCTCCAGAAGTAATAATCACTGATAGGGAGTTAGCGTTAATGTATGCTATTCAAAAGTACTTTCCAGAGTCAAAGCATCTATTGTGGAGAAGACACATAACAAAAGGATGCAGAGAAATACCTAGTTGGGCTTAGTAAGACAAGAAAATTTTTGACGCATTTTATGTGGGCAAAAACTTAGAAAAGACCGTCTTACAAGTATTTTCTGTAAGACGAATCTTCTTGACCCGACCCACCGTGTGTTAGTGGGCTGAGGTGTGAGACAGTGGGGCTCCGTCTTACGAATTAGGGTCCATAAGACGGTTTTACAGGAGACCTACTCTTTTCTGTGAAGTGGCAATGGGTAGTGGATGCCAATACCGAGGAGAAATACACGTATATGTTGTGCTGGTAAAGCTAGAACATGGATATAGTAACCTCCAAGCAATGCTGAACTATGTCAAGAGGGAATGGTCTGAGCTATATAGGAAAAACTTTATCAATGTTTGAATAAAAAATTTGAAGCATTTTGGGGCATAAACGACAAACATGTATTACTTGTACATTTTCTTTTATTTTTTTTGGAAAGCCTTAAATTTATGGACATGACTGTAATTAATGAGTTTATGACGTGTTACAAAGTTGAGAATGCACAAATGAAGAGGGGATATGCATATCCGCTAGGAGTTTTCTATCACTTATTCTTGCAATTCCATGACATGGTTGAGCTTTAGTTGAATGAGACCAAGAATAAAATTAAGAGTTCTCAGAATGTCGCTTATCTTGTAACAAAGTACCTTATCAATGATGTTGTTTCTCATGAAACATCGGTTCGAAGCCCAGAAGATGAATTGTGTTAGAAAAATATATGACATCATACATCCCAATGCGATCGAGTTAAAAGAGCCAGTTATTTGGCGACACAAAGGCCGTCCGAAACAAAACTCGACTAAGAGGGACTTATCCAGTTGGGAGCATACAAAGAGGACCTACTATACTAGCCCAAAAAATAAACCAATGTCCACCTCAAGCAGAGTTCTTGTCGAGGCTAAGGTCAAACTTCATCAAACTCGAGTTGAGGATCGATGCGTAGCATATCAAACTCATTCCATTCGCTTATGACATGCCATCATTCATTCTGACATACATAGAAGATTATGATAATGTCAAGGAAAATAAAACTTGTGGATTCAGAGTCATTGTGAGCTTTGAGTATGATAATGAAGACAATTGGGAGGATGTGGCATGATTTGATGAAAGAGATGACTGACCACTAGGACTTATATTATCGAGCTTTAGGAGAGCAAGCACTCCATCAGGCTTTAGCGATTTGTAATTGTTATAGTTCTCCGGCTCCAGTAAACCATTGGTTAAGTATGATAGATATGGGAGTCGTGATTGCAACTATGTATCAGACGATCATCACGTGTTTCACACAATAAGGTTGCAACACATATTTTCCACTAGAGTCTCGTATCAATGGCCAAACAACCGCCATCTGGACAAATTGACTTTGGGTTTGTTGGGGGTTCTCATTTCATAACGCTTCGGATGCCTTACTTTACTCCAATGCCTCTAGTGTATCCTGCAGGTTAAGAATCAATTTGTGATCTCAACATATCACATTGGAAAATATTTTTGATGGAACAAAAACAAAACTTCACTCAGCGGTGGACAACTTTATACGAGAATCCCGCAGCTAACAAGACTATTCACTTATAGCCATTTTATTGTTTTGTAAATATTAGCCATTTTATTGGTTTGTAAATTATCCATCGAAATTGTAGAAAAGAAAAAGTAAAATGAGGATTTTTGAGTAAATAAGGACGACATGATTATTTTCCGAATAAATGATTAAAACTTCTTACTCACGTTTTGGTCTCTTGTTCCATAAAACCATCTATTTTTAAATCTTTGGAATGGTAACCAAATTGTTTATAGTGAAAACCAAACTAAACCTCCCAGATCAGTTCAATTTGGTTTGGTTCGTTAGGTTAATGATTTACACATAAACACTCGTAGTTTATATTGTTGTTATATATGTGTAAAGACTAGCATAGGCTTACAGAAATCGTTGATGAAAGTTTGGTGAGCCTAATGTCGAATTCGTTCTATTTTAATTCAGTGAAAATATGTACAGGGTTGGGCGTGTTGCCCTATAAACATGTAAGCTTTTATTGTGCCTAGATTATATGGGTATCATGACTACTGCTTGTCCCTCACAACTGGCTATATAAGCATATGACTTTATAGGGATTTTATCTCTCTCTGGGATAGAGAGAGTAGTCACTACCCTTGGCTAATAGTGGACTATTCCCCTACTAACCCTCTAATAACGATAGCCTAACTCAAATGACAACTTGCATCTCTACTATTGGTAGATTCGAGTAACGCAGTATAAAGATAGACCATATGACGACAATAGGAACTGATTGAATTTCTTTCTCTAAAGAGGCACGACCTCCTGGCTTTATATTATTTTATTAAACTATTGTTCGTGTCGGCTTGGTTGTACGACTAAATGAGTTGAGCACAATTCTTGTCATCATAAGGCTAGTTAGTCCCATGGTCATAAATAATTAAAGGGGTGGGTATGAGACAAATTCAAACCTAAAAAAGTACCAATAGAATAAATCCAAACCATGGGGGATTAATAATGAACTGGGAGAAGCTACATCTGGGCCACCGAACTTTTTGCAAAATTGTAGTCCGACCACCTAAACTTTAAAACTACACTTTGCACCACTGTACTTAAGTTATGATGCATTCGTGCCCATTTTTTAAACGGACGTTAGTTTAGTCCTTAAATTAACGTGAAATACCAATTTTGCCCCTATCTTCATCTTTCCCAATTAAGAAAAAACAAACCTTAACACTAACACAAATATACCCCACCGACGAAATTCAGTCACCACTTGAATTCAGTCCATAATTGGGCGTATTTCTCAGCAAAACCAACAGAGTAATCCATCAGTAACTCAAGCAGAAGGGAAGAATTGCCACTGGAGAAGGGCGACTGTTCCTCTGGTGAGATTGTTTTTTGGCGCTCCTAAATCGAAGGGAAGAATCAAAGTTGACTGTCAATATCTTCGAGAAAACAAGCAAAAGGGAAGAATCGAAGTCGACAATCGGATAAAAGTCGCCCCGTATAAAGAAATCTCGAGCCAATTTACTGAGCTAATTGCTGGCTGCTGATGTCAGCAATAAAGCAATGAGGAACACAGTGATGACGGATGAACCTAAGGGCAGCGGTGGTGGATGAACGAAAAGGGGGGGGGGTGACAGCAGCGATATGAATGATATGAAGAGAGATGAAGGATTAAAGGAACAATTGAGAAAAAATTCAAAAATGGTTTCCTGGGGTTGGGTTTTGATAATGGGGAAGGGCTAGTAGGGATTAACTTAGAATATTTGAAGGTATTTTTGGTAGAACTAGCATCAATCTTCATAGTTATAGAACTCTACATTCTTCTTTCATTAAATTTCATTCATTTTTTCACAAAACCCATCTCCCAATATTCTCAGTGAGACGCCATTTATGATTATCACCTTTTGTTACTTTTTGAAACCATGCTCAACTCAATAGTCAATGTACTTGCACCTGTTTGATGTATTGTCTAAAGAGTGGATTTGAACATGATTTTCGTTTGCTTGGGAGATTGAGAGAGAGATTACCAAGGTTCGCTTCATTTTCATTTCTACTTTTGGGACAGGGACATGGAAGATGAAAATGATAGGGGTATAATAGGTATTTTATTTTTATTTAACGGCTAAATTAGCGTCTGTCCAAAAAATGGATTCATTTGCAAATAACTAAAATACAATAACCCAAATAATATTTTTAAATTTGTGGCTATCGAATTACAATTTTGTGAATAGTTGGCGCCCCAAATATTGGTTTTGTCATAATTAACTTAACAAAGGTCTAGTATAGGCCCAAATTTTCTTTTCGGGGCAAGGGATTTCTCACATTTCGGATTTGCCCAAATTAGGGCTAGAAATCACACCCGAGCTCAGTGGAGAGGAAATTGTTTATGCCCCCAGAACTAGCATTTGAAATACATGCATCATCGTTGCTCTCAATTCATCACAAAGTTGACTGTGTGTGACTGCCATTGACGATAGCCTGGGCTCGTTGCTCCAAGGTAATTCTTTATCTCTCTCTCGATTTCTGCTACAGCATTGTATTTCGTTAGATAGAAGCCCAACTCAAATGAGGCCGAACTGATTTAGGTTTAATCTCTCAGGCAAATAAAGAATTTGAGTATTTGTTTGCTTTGTTTTTGTATTGCAGCATTTGTGGTTATGAATTCCAAGTATGCCCATTTGGAATTTTTAGCAATTTGTAGAGTATGGCCTGACGGGTTGGCAATATATCAGAAAAATCTGTTTGCTTGCTAGATTTTATGGCCGATCAGTCGTTAACTTCAATACCCGAACTACCCGAATCATCCCTTGGTTTGACAGAGCAGCAGCAGTCCGTTGGTTTGGCAGAGCAGTCTATTGGTTTGGCTGAGAATTCTTTAGTTGTTGGGCAAGAGTTCCCAGATGTAGAAACTTGCAGAAGATCCTTGAAAGATATCGCCATAGCTTTGCACTTTGATCTTCGGATTGTGAAATCGGATCGCAGCCGGTTTATTGCCAAATGCTCGAAGGAGGGTTGTCCCTGGCGTGTTCATGTAGCGAAATGCCCTGGAGTCCCGACATTTTCAATTAGAACCTTGCATCCTGAACATACCTGTGAAGGTGTTCAGAACCTCCATCACCAACAGGCATCCGTAGGATGGGTTGCGAGGTCTGTGCAGGCACGCATTCGAGATAATCCTCAGTATAAGCCAAAGGAAATTTTGCAAGATATTCGTGATCAGCATGGAGTGGCTGTATCCTATATGCAAGCTTGGCGTGGGAAAGAGCGTAGTATGGCTGCATTACATGGAACATTTGAAGAAGGGTATCGATTTCTTCCCGCATACTGCGAACAGATAAGGAAGACTAACCCTGGAAGCATAGCCTCCGTTTTTGCCACCGGACCAGACAATTGCTTCCATCGCCTCTTTATTTCTTATCGGGCATCAATCTTTGGATTTTTAACTGCTTGTAGGCCACTTTTGGAACTTGACAGATCTCATCTTAAAGGAAAGTACTTGGGTACATTGCTTTGTGCTTCAGCTATTGACGCCGATGATGCGTTGTTTCCCTTAGCAGTTGCTGTCGTTGATGTGGAAAGTGATGAGAATTGGATGTGGTTTATGTCAGAATTGCGAAAGCTTCTTGGAGTAAATACTGACAGCATGCCTAGGCTTACTATACTATCTGAAAGGCAAAGAGGAATGGTGGATGCTGTTGAGACACACTTTCCCAGTGCTTGTCATGGTTTTTGTTTGCGGTATGTTAGTGAGAATTTTCGAGATACATTTAAGAACTCAAAGTTGGTGAACATATTTTGGAATGCTGTGTATGCGCTTACAACTGTTGAATTTGAAAGCAAGATATCGGAGATGGTTGAGATTTCCCAAGATGTCATACCGTGGTTCCAGCAGTTCCCTCCCCAACTTTGGGCTGTAGCGTACTTTGAAGGGGTACGATATGGACATTTCACATTGGGGGTCACTGAATTATTATATAACTGGGCTCTGGAAGGTCATGAACTACCTATTGTACAAATGATGGAGCATATCCGCCACCAGTTGACTACATGGTTCGAAGATCGTCGCAACATGGGCATGAGGTGGAGCTCAATACTTGTACCATCAGCAGAGAAGCGTATTTTAGAAGCAATTGCAGATGCTCGCTGCTATCAAGTACTCCGTGCAAATGAAGTTGAATTTGAAATTGTCTCTACAGAACGAACCAACATTGTGGACATACGAAGTCGAATATGTTCTTGCCGACGCTGGCAACTCTATGGTCTGCCGTGTGCACATGCTGCAGCTGCACTCATTTCTTGTGGCCAGAATGCTCAATTATTTGCTGAGCATTGTTTCACAGTAGATAGTTACCGTGAGACCTATTCACAGATGATATATCCCATCCCAGAAAAAATCCTTTGGACTGATCCTGGTGATGGAGCAGAGGGTGGAGGTGCCAAGGCTGATATCGCAATACGACCACCAAAGATTCGTAGGCCTCCTGGAAGGCCCAAAAAGAAGGTTCTTCGTGTAGAGAGTTTTAAGCGCCCAAAGAGAATCGTCCAATGTGGTCGTTGCCATATGTTAGGACATTCTCAAAAGAAGTGTGCGATGCCAATTTGACTTGAATAGGTGTCAATTTTTCTTAAATTCTCTTGTGATTTTGTTTCTTTTTTTGGTTTTGTTATTTTGCAGTTGGCATAGAGTTATGTGTTTGTATTGCTAACAGTTTGCTATATAAGTACTTGGATAAATTCATCTGTGCTCATTTTGCATGATAGCTGCATTGTTTAGTTTCTTGCTTTATTTCCCTTCATATAACGAGTTCATTCTTTCTCGTCTAGCGGACAGGGTCTCTGACTTTCTATGTCATTTTATATTTCTTTCTTGTTATACATCATATTTAGTGGATTCACGAACATTCATCTGGTGGTTTTTGGATATTGGATGTTCCTAGAAGAATTAAAATTAAAATATTATATTCACTTAGCTTTTTCTTCCATGTGTCACTTCCATTTGCATGCCATGGTTTATCTGGCACCATTTAATCTTTCTGAAAATATTTACTGCCATAAAGCTAGCTCAGGATTCTAGTAGGTCATCAAAAGCAGGCATTTTTGGATTCCTCTCCGGTTCTCTCAAAAGATAAATCTACTATCTTTGTGATTTTCTGAACTGGATGGTCTTCCTATATGTTTGACCAGTTTGTTACTCCATGCTCCTTGGCTTCTGTGAACTAAGTTATGGAGATAGCAAGGCACAAGGATGTGGAAACGCTATCAGATGAAAGTTTGGTGACTAACAACCTTATACACGTGCATATATTTATAGATGTGTATGTGTGGGTATGTATGTATGTCTACATTATTATGTATACGTACACGGTGTGTCTGTGTATACATATACCGTGTGTTTATATATATGTATGTATATATATAATGTATGTATGTGTGTATATACACACACAAACAGATACTAGGTGCATAGTTACATACATAAATGTAAATAGTTATATTCTTACCTCTTTATCAGTTTAACTAGTATCCTCTCTGATATTTTAGATGAGATGTTTTCTATGCTACTGTGGAGGAGCTTTACTTTATCACAGAACTTGTTAAATTATGTACGTGGATGGAAGCTCCTGTAAGTTGGTTTTCTTTCCTTTTGGCACTACTTGATTTTGGAAAATTGTTATTTAGTGGCTACTGATTAATATTGAGTTCACAGGAGCTTATGGGTAGCTAGCCTTTACTGGAGGAGGAGAAACTCACCGTTTCTTTTTCCAAAAGGTGATTATTAAAGTAGAGAGTGCGAAATTTTCAAGGAGATTGACACTAATGGGGCATAGTTTGATCCTATTTGGACTGCAGATGGGATTAGTAAGTGGGCTTCTATAAGGAGGTCGAGTCTAGGCTGTGTTTGAGGGTGTCTATAGGTAGGCACTCCCTCTGTCCCTAAATGATTGCTCATTTTAAAATTTTTTCTATAGTTAAGGAAGTTGACTTTTGGGGTATTTTAGTAGCATAGTACATTAATGCTCTTAATGTCCACATATAACATTAGAAGTCCACACTAGGACATGATATGTGTCAAAGTTGAAATTACAAGAAAATTTTAAAAATGGACACTTATCTGGGGATGGAGGGAGTATCATTTATGCTAGGAGAGGAGCTGGTCAAAGTGGATATGGAGTGTGTGTGTCAGTGTGTGTGTGTGTGTTTTTTTTATTTTTTTGACATGGATGGTGCTGGAGCGTTTTTTTGACTTGGTGGTGAGAAAGCACTAGTGGATAGTTTTAATGGCTGTTCTTTGTATGTCGATGGAACACCCTTGTAAGAAATCTCTTGAGGGTATATTCTTGAATCCTGTGCAAATTGTGCGAGGGATGGGTGTATTAGTTTCATGCTCTCACTTTGGTTTGCAGAAAAGACTAGTGCTGTAGGGCCGAGACTTTAGATGAGGTCAGTGGTAAAGGTCTTCTGTCGGCAACTAGGGTAATGTTAAGTGGCAGTAAATTTCTTGATGGGTGCCAAATTTTACAAGCAGTCTTGCTAATGAGGTGGTTGAGAATGGAAAAATGTAAGGTTAATATGGGGTTGGCTGATATGAGATTGGCGGTCGATTGTTCTATTCATTCTGGCAATCCAAACTAGCAGAGGGGATAAGCAGGATGAATACTGCAGGTTGCAGGTTCCATCTGAGCTGACAAGCTTTCCTTATAATTACGTATAATTCTTACTTTGACTAGGCTTCGGGTAGGGAAACTTTAGGTAGACTTCCATTTTGTGTGCCCTTTCTCTATTCCGATCGAAAAGAAAATAGTCTAACGATGAGTCAAAGCAAGTACTCGACTCACATAGTCAGACATACTTTCACGTCGGTCCCCAAACTATAGTTATGGCGAAGCAGAAGGGCATTTGAGGCCGGTCCGATTGGCATCTCCGTTAGCACTTTTCCTTGTTTGATCATCATTCTTGTTTAACAGATCCTTGTCATTTGTATTCTTGTAGTTTCTTCTTGGCTTCGGTAGTTAATTCTCATACTAACACTTTCTTTCCCATTAAGTCCCTTTATAAGGTCTCATCCAAGATTTAAGGCTTTTGCGGCGTCGATGCTCAATTGTCTAATCATTAATGGCTGGAAGCAGAAGCAGAAGTGTAAGCATAAGGCCTTATCGCTTTCTTCTTGTGAGAGGGACCTATCGTTCTCAGTTTTCTGTATAATTTCTTCACTTCTATAAAATTTCCTTTTCCATGGAGTATAAATAAATAAATAAAAAGGCAGTATCACCACCATTTTCTGCGGAGGATTGTAGCCAGACTCGCGATAATCTATTTTTTGACCCTTCGGTGGCTTGGTCTTTGTGTACTATGGCGTTTGGTTTTCTTGGAGAATCCATCGTGTATGCAGTTGAGGTGTTGTTATTGGCCAAAGTTCTCCAGCTCTGATAGCAGTAAGGATGCTTTGTAGTGGTGTGGCATGTTTGATATTCTCTGGGTTATCTGGACAAAAAGAAATTCTTGGATTTTCTGAGACTGCATTTTTTTGCACCACTTCTGCGGGATAACATTATGTTTTTATCCACTCTATGTGGTTCAATAGGGGGAGTTTCTAGGTGAGGCTTCTATGAGGTGGCCTTCATGTTTTTGGTTATTGTCTTCCAATTTGTATGCTCTCTCTCTGTATCAAGAACATTCTTCATGTATCCTAAAAAGAAAAAGGGAATGATGAACAAAGGCTTTTTCACTAGATGATGACCCCCTTTTCCCTAAATGATTTTCAGATTTGCTCTTTTATTTTGTCCTGTAATGAATGTCAAAAGTTTTAGAATTTGAAGGTTGGAACAGTGTTTCTTAAGTTTTTTTCTATCTTAAGGAAGACTATTAAGGAAAGAACAAAAGGACAAGAAATATTGAATAGATCTTGAAGATTGCTTCATAAAGGCCTAAGTTATCACGAGGACAAAATTTCATTTTAGAGATGGAGTGAGCAGAAGGTTGTGTTCCAAGAAAGGAAACCGAGTTATCTATTGGGTTATCTCTTGATAAAAGGGGACGCCGAGCAAGTAATGGTGATAGTAGGGGCTGAGTTAGAAATTTTATGATGGCCCGTTTGGAGATAGTTGACATCAGTGTCACCTCAATGATGTGCAGCAATGAGGTTTAGATGCGTGACCATCGTTAGGGACGACATAAAGGGTCATCTCTCTACTACAGGGATGGCACAAGCGTCCCAAGTATAGACGATGTGAGCGAACTCTTGATCCAGCCAGCTCATCAATATCCTTAGTGGTCCCAAAGCTGCAATCAGCCAACTTCCTAGGTTTTGCCTCTTTGATATAGAAGTCCATATTTTGAGCGGATGTCGCTTTCGAACTTGGACATTGGGCAACAATTGTGAAATAAATGATTAAAGGGGGAAGCTGCACTCGTGTATTCCACAATTGAGCCATCTTGGGTGGCTGATAAGATTAGTTAGTGTGATTTTACTTTGTCCCCTTATGATATCGTTCTGTGATGTCTCTAAGACAATTATCTCGCAGTACCATTTCCAACAAGAAGTTGGGGTACTAGGGTGAGTAATAGCTTGTCCATGCAGTAGTACCATTTTTTATGAGGAGTTGGACAGGGTATAAACAGAATTCAATCTAAGTTGCCTGGGGGCTTTTAAGCAGGGTTTGTCGCACACTTTATCCTGTAGTATGACACTAATCGGGTTTTGGGCACGTAGGTGAAGTCAAGCTCCCTATCCACTATCCTGTGTTACCACAAGTAACTGATTACTGGGTGTGTAGGGTTCGAAAGAGTCGATGAACTTCAGGTTTTAGACTGAGGGGGATAGCTACATGTTCTGCTGATTATATTTCTCGATCATTTTTTCACTACCTTGATTGCAGATATGCTTCTTTTATTTATTATTATTATTTTTTTAAATTTTATTTTAATCAAGGTCTTAATCAGGAGGAGCAGAAGATTTTGTGGATGTGTGGTATTTTGCAGTCTGTGGTTCATTTAGAGGTGTGGAATGTTGGCGTTTTGAGGGATCATTATTTGCAGATTTACCTGAGTAAGGATTGTCTGGCTTATTTGGCTTCTTTATAATTTTTGGTTATTGTCTCTTTCCAGGGAGTCGTTATTTCAGATTTATGCAGGGATTGGACAACGGTTCTGTGTAAATGCTTTATTTTGGGTTGAGTTTATTTGATTTATTAAGCCTTTTTCCATTGGATCTCTTGTGCACTCATCATGATCCAATAGGTGAACACCCTTAACTGAAGTTGTATTCTTCTGTGTTCATTGTAATTCTGAATATTGAAGACAAACATTCCTTTATAGCTTTATGCATTGCAACATAAAGTGTTTGCCTGTTTGGGGTAACTGGTAAGTCTCTTAGAGCTCGAACACCATGCACACCTACGAATGAAGTACTCTGTGAAAAGGTGAGTCAAATGGGTAACTGATGTTTCTTCTTTTGTTCAAGGATAGAAAGTTGTGCTCCCTCTTCTGATCAGAAGTTCATCAACTGAGATTTGAAGTTGAGTTCATCAAGTGTGGAAAAACTTGGAAATGGACAGCAACTTGAATCATGTCTTCTTCCATGCACATTATCCTTCTCGAGACTTATCGGGTAAAGAGTTCTACTGGCCACCTTGCTAGCGATTGAAGATCATAATTATTCATGCATCTCTGCTGTTCGCTTCTAAGTTCTTATAATATAGTTATGCTGTTGTGAAAGTTTTCTGTGTTGATTGATAAATTGGAGGTAAATAGAAATTGGACCAGTTCATTGTTCATTGATCTTATAACAGCAGAATTACTGAAAGTAGTCCGAAATTGCAGATTTAAGGGGACAGCAGGGCCATCTCCTCCACCCCCCCCCCTCCCTCCCACCACCCCAATTGAAAATGTTCAATTACTCCCCTATAGTTTCCAAATTTTGTTTTATAATAGTACTCTGCCCCCTCGATGATAAAATGTTTTACAGTTTGATCTAGAACTTTTCCTATTTATATCAAAATAACTGCCAGTTTATACATCAAAATATGAATTTGAGACTTATTAAAACTGCCTACGTTCACTTAAGTTAATATGCTTAAAAAAGATTTCTTCAGAGATTTACATTTACAGATATCAAAATTGTTTAAGTTTTAACTTGTTCAATATGCATTCAGCCTCCTCAAGCGATGATTCCAAATCTGCCACCGCTTATATGTAAATGGCAATTATTTTCCCCATGTTTTCAGAGTGTGTTTATAAAGAGCCATTGTGCCTTCTCATTCTTTGGTTTTGTTAATTGAATTGGACCGATCTTCTTCATAGTTTGGTTCTTGACCTTTGGCTCGTGTGATCTCAATCGCATTACCGTTTCTTTTTATGTTATCGGAGCAATGTAGTTATGTTAGTTTTGATTATTATGTAAGGACCAAAAATGTATAGAATAGATGCCCTGAAGTTTTGCAACTTTCAGTATTTGTGATAATTAGTCCTTTGGCTAGTTTAATAACTGGTTGGCATTTCGAAGATAGTTGAGTTGAATTGAAGCCACTCAAGCCACTTGAGTTGAAGACTAGCTGAGTAGCAAGACATCCAAGTCAAGGCAGTAACTGTTGAAGGTTCCATTAGTTCAAATTGTGAAAAATGGAGATTCAATATAGGTATCAAATTATTACTGAGAACATCTCTCCTTGAGGGAAAAAAAACAAAGGAAAAATGTTACTTCCTCTACTTAAAATTAATGTCATGTTTTAAAGTTGTCCTAAAATTAGTATCTTTCTTTCTATGAATTTAATAGTTTTGCTAACTGTCATGAACTCATGATCCAATGTACATTTACAGTGTTATATTCCATATAGACACCAAGGACATTCATATATATATATATATATATATATATATATATATATATATATATGGGTTAATTCCACCATTGGTCCCTGAAGTTTGGGCTTTTTCACCAATAGTCCCCGATTTTAGACTTGTATCACCACTAACCCAAGTATCCAGTTTTTGCACATCACTAGTCCCCTAGATGGACGACGTTAGGGTTGGGACCGTTAAGTAGGCATGTGCTCACTCACATGATATTTTAGGAGCACAAAGAAGTAAATTCCATTCAAATGAAATACGTGTACTTTATTTGTTATGTTTGTGCAATAGTATTAAAGGCAAGGGAGCCATGTGTAATATTATCAAAAGTAAGGGTACCATACCCAAACAGAGTAATCTCATTCTCTTCTTCTTCTCCGGCTAGTCCGACTCTACAGCCTCCACCATTATTGCTTCTGCTTTCTTTGCGCATGCTTTCTTTGGCCTCCTCCCAACGTCTCTTTCCTCCTCCTCAACCATGGCCGTCCATTCGCCTCCCCACCCTTGCCCCGATCTCTGTCTCCGTCCTTTGTTCCCCCCATAGCACAAGTCAATAGCCGTCTTCCTTAACTCGCTTTGACCCACTTGCCGCCACCTACAACACATGCGCTGCTGCTCATCCCAACTACCGACACCACCAATCTGAGTTTCAATTCTTCAATTCTCTCTAAATTCTTCGGCCAATAAATCTTATAGTCAAAAGAGAGAGAGAGAGAGAGAGAGAGAGAGAAGCCACTGTATGAAGTTTTGTAGCCGCAATGTGTGATTTTGTGTGTGAATCAATTCACATCAAACCAACTTCGATCCACCATTATGGGTCTTAGATCCCCTTTAATTTCACTTACTTTGGGGCTTCACTTTGATTCGTGGCCGCTGTTTGTGAACATGTATGGGAGAGACCCATGGGGTGGGACACTGGAAATCAACACAACGAACTAGATTATAGATTTAGGTTGTAGATCTGGATTGTATTACTATGAACCGCAAGATCTTTGTTTGGACTAGGGTGCAAACTGGGTCAACGAAGAATGATTTTCGACGAGGCCAATCATAAAAGAACTGAAGGGGACAGAAATTAGGCGCTTGAGTTTCATCAAAGACTGGTCACTTAGGAACTCCGATGAGTTCGCCAGACCTTAAAACCTCTAAATCCAGTCTAGATCTATCTCTCACTACCCACGAAAATTCTAATTAACCAAACACAATAGACACCACAATAACTCATTTCCATGGCTTCAACATACTATTCGAAGGTCGCGAAACCAGCCCTTGTGCGAGGTTTGGCCGTTGTCAGTGCCGGAGAAGATGAAGAAGGTAATTAAAGTTTCACATGGCCACCTTGTTTTTAATAAAAGTTTTAAATGACCCCCTTTTTTTAATAAAGTATCTCATTTGAAAGGTAAACAACATAGGGGAATGAAAATGACCATTTTGACCTGACAAAAATGCACGTGAGTGAGCATGTGCTCATTTAACGGACCCCGAGTTAATGTCGTCCATCTCAGGGACTAGTGGTGTGTAAAAATGACCTACTTTGGTAAGTGGTGATACAAGCCTAAGATCGGGGACTATTAGTGAAAAGGCCCAAACTTAAGGGACCAATGGTGGAATTCACCCTATATATATATATATATATATATATATATATATATATATATATTAGTGTGTGTGCTAATAAAAGTAAAGTGGTGTTAAATACCACCCCCCAATATTCTAATACCACCCCCCTTCCTGTCAACATGGGCTCTCTCTTTCCAAAAAGTGACGCTAACATGAGGTCTCTCTTCAAAGAGTGGCGCCATGTAGGGTTGCCTCTATAATTAATTTTTTTTTTTTGCTAAATATCTGTTGCAAAAGAGGAAAAAATTCAATTTTTTAGGGCTGGTGGCAATATGAACCGCCTCTCTCCAAAGAGTGTTGCCATGTTGGGCTGCCTATGTAATTTTAATATTTTCTTGCTAAATATTTGCCGCAGAATAGGAAAAAATTCAATTTTTTTAGGGTGGCGCCAACATGGGCTACTCTCTCCAAAGATGGCACTATGTTGGGTTGCCTGTGTAATTAAATATATATATTTTTTTGTTAAATGTCTACTGCAGAAAAGGAAAAAAATTAATTTTTTTGTGAGAGTGAGGGGGGCGGGGGCGCCAACCCTAGCCACCTGTCTCCGGAGGGTGGCACCAACCTTAGCCACCTGTATCTGGAGACAAGTGCCAACCCTAGGCGCCTGTCTATATTTTGTAATTTTCTTTTGGGTTAATTACACCATTAGTCCCTTGACTATTAACGACTCCACGATTAGTTCCTTAAGATTTTTTTTTTTCAAATTTTAATCTTTAGAGTACCAAAAAGTCACGCGGCTAGTCCTTTTGATGGATGCCGTTAGTAAAATTCCATTAAGCCACCCATGTGCGTTGCACATGTTATTTTTCAAGGGTATTATGGGAAATTCAAACTAAATAATTGAACAATAAAAAAATTAATACCTGCTTCTCATCTTCAACCCCCCCTCTCTCTCTCTCTCTCTCTCTCTCACACACCACACACTCTCTAACCTCATCTTCAACCCCCCCTCTCTCTCTCTCTCACGCATACACACACATACACTCTCTACTTTTTCAGCTGCTTTTTCCTCATCAGTTTGACTGGAAGAAGGCAAGAAGAGTACCCCAATCACTCTACTCCATTTCTTCCCATTCCATGGCTTCCATTAACCTTTCGTTTTGCTGGAATGCCGTTTTGGAGGATCAAGAAATGAAAAAAAAAAAAAAAAAAATTCTACCTCAAATCCACAAGCTGGGTTGTTGTCATAACCGGGGAATTTACGGTGGAGATGCACCAGAGAAGCTCTTTCAAGAAACCCATTTCACCCCTGTCTCATCTTCTCTAATCAAAATTTAAAAAATCCCAAATTGAAGAGAGAAACCTTACCCACCAACTCAAATCTCATATACGCACACACAATTGGTCCGTCCATGAAAATAACCCAACAAATATATAAATTTAGCCAAATGAAGACTTGATCCAGCCATGGGGATAGATTTGGGTTGTCGCTGATGACGAAGGTTTGTAAGATGGTGATGCCGAGGAAGAAATCGTGTGGGATAGAGGTGAAATTGTTAGAATCGAGGTAGATTTCTTGGAGGGAGGTGAGGTTGGAGAAGGAAGGTAAGTTGCCGGAGAGGGAGTTAGATTGGAGGGCTAGGGTTTTGAGCTGGGCGAGTTGGTTGAGTTCGGTTGGGAGGGTGCCGGAGAGAGATTTGGTTCGGAGGTTGATTGCGGTGACTCTTTTGGAGTTGTCGCAGTTGATGCCATCCCATTGGCAGTAGTTGGAGCCTGACTAGCCTGGTGGGGAGACGACGGCGTGCAGTTGATGCCGACGACGACAACATTAATTCGCGCCCTCTAAATCCTCCTACACCTGCTTCTCATGTTTAAGACACCCCTCTAAATCCTCCTACACCTGTTTCTCATGTTCAAGATGCCTCAGATTCGACTTCTACTAAAGTCGTCAAGATTGTCGATTGATGTTTGCTTCAATTACATATTTTCAATCTCTGTTTTTCCAATATTTTCTGATTGTTGTTAAATATATATCTTGTGTAATTGCTGGTAAATCTTTCAAAATTTTAATGTGTGTGTGTGTGTGAGAGAGAGAAAGGTATTAATTGTTTTATTGTTTAATTACTTAGTATGAATTTCTCATAATACCCTTGAAAAATGGCATGTGCAACGCACATGGGTGACTTAACGAAATTTTACTAACGACATCCATCAAAAGGACTAGCCGCGTGACTTTTTGGTACTCTAAGGATTGAAATTTGAAAAAAATTCTTAAGGAGCTAATCGTGGAATCGATAATAGTCAAGGGACTAATGGTGTAATCAACCCTTTTCTTTTTTGCTAAATAAGAGAGAATGTCAAAAAATGTAAGTGAAGGGTTTGCATTTAAAAATTTCTACTCCCTCCGTCCCTAAATTATTGTCTTATTTGACCCAGCACACGAATTATGAAAAATCAATTGACTTGATTATTAATGTTGATATAGTGTGTTGTTTCCTTTAGTGCCCATGTACATGTGGCCCATAATTAAAGTATGAAGAAAAAGTAAGGGTAAAATAGTAAAAGTGATGTCCTAAAAAGAAATGTTTCAAACGAGACAATTATTTAGGGATGGACCAAAAAGAAAAGGAAAACAATAATTTAAGAACAGAGTGAGTATATAAAAAAGTTAGGGGCAAAATTGTCTTTTTGCTGGGGAGGGGGAGTGGTATTTTACTTTTTTTTTTTTTTTTGGAGGAGGGGGGGGAGTTGAGTAAAAGTTTTTTTTTTTTTTTTTCAGTTTCCGTGTAAAACCATAGAAGACTCATTCCAAAACTTGAAAAATATTTTACTCCCTCCGTTCCAAAACCAATGTCTCTTTATGACTTAAAAAAAAAAAAAAAATTTAAGTTGACTTTAAAACCATTAGTAATACATACACATAAATATTTTTGGTGTCCACACTACAACGTGTGCACAGGACATCAACATTTTAAGAGGTTGGGCTGTTTGGCATGGTGATTTTTGAGTTTTGAGTTTTGAATTTTCGTTTTTTAATAATTAGGAGAAAAAAAAAGGGAGATAAAGAGGAGCTGATGGGGTCTAAAGAGAGAGAAAATGAAAAATCAAAAGCCAAAATCGAGAAGAGAGCAGCTGTAGTAACTCAAATAAAAAATAGACATCATTTTGAGAAATAAAAATAAAATAAACACTTAAAAATTTTGGTACAAAAGGAGCAGGATGTTGGTTACTGTGATTTGATAGACTTGAGAGCAAGGATTGATTCTCTTCTAACAGCCAGCTAAAAGTCAACTATTATCCGTGGCAGGGCCGGTTCTAAACTCTTGGGGCCCAGGGCAAAAAGAAAAAAATGAGCCCTTGTTGAAATATAAAAATAATAATTTAATGCAAATATTTTTTACTTTTTATTATTTAAAGTATTGAAAAAGTACAACATCTACAAACATACAAGAAAAAATAGTATCAACTAATTATTAAAAATTACTATTCTGCACCGATTTACACAATTTACAACAAAAACAATATATTTGTTTGCATTTTTTGACTACAATATCAATAAAACCTGATTTTTACTTGGAATATTGTTATAATCTACCTAATTATTATTATAATTGAATTTGTATTTCAATCTAAGCAATTTTTACTTTTTTAATGACTCAGTTAAAAAAATGTTGATCTACAATATCAATAGAACTTGATTTTTATTTGGAATATTGTTATAATCTGCCTAATTATTACTCCCTCCGTCCCTAAATTATCGTCTTCCTTTCCTTTTTCATCCGTCCCAAAATAATTGTCTTGTTTGAAACTTTCCTTTTTAGAACATCACTTTTACTATTTTACCCTTACTTTTTCTTCCTACTTTAATTATGAGCCACATACACATGGGCATTAAAGGAAACAACACACTTTTTCAATACTATTCCAATATTAATAATCAAGTCAATTGAGTTTTCTTAATCCGTGTGTCAGGTCAACCCAGACAATAATTTAGGGACGGAGGGAGTATTATTATTGAATTTGTATTTCAATCTAAGCAATTTCTACTTTTTTAATGACTTAGTTAAAAAAATGTTGATCGTCAACTAACATTTATTTTTATTAAGAATATTCAGCGGATCCAAAATAAAATGAAGGTTGGATGACTCCACTATAGTCAAACCCAAAATCTCTAATTTTATATAACAACACTTTATTCATTGAGTCATAGAGTCAATTACAAAATTATACTAATACATTATCTATTATACATAAATAAAGTTTGTTAATTAAATTCAAAGAACCCAAAATAAAACAAAGAGTCAATTACAAAATTATACTAATACATTATCTATTATACATAAATAAGGCTTGTTAATTAAATTCAAAGAACCTAAAATAAAACAAAAGGTTGGATGACTTTGCTAGGTATTGAACCCAAAACCTCTAGTTTCATAAACAATTACCTTATCCATTACATCACAGTCAATTGCAAACATTTTTATATAATATATTATATTACATATTAAAGTTGTATACATAAATTTGAGGCCCCCAATTTTGGCGATCGCCCCCCAAGACATGGCTCAGGGCCAGGTCTAATCCATGGTTTTCCTGGAGGAAGCAAATAGAGTCATTGCAGTGCAGGCCATGGGGTGGGTACCTCTTGCCTATCTTCATGCATACGAGTCGAGATAAATGGTAGCAGTAATAATAGATAGCAATGGCTTTTCAATTAAGTTGGCAAACAAAAATATTTGCGACGCGGCAGCACGACTAATGCATGAAAGAAAGCACAGAATATAAACGCACTCAACGAGTTGAATGTCTTCTCTTTGCTGAATATACAGTATTGTATGTATACTACTAGACATATACACAAACTGATGGAACAAAACCCCTTAAAAATTTCAAGTTAGAAACCTCTTCATATTACTACTGTACACGATAGCCCTTCCTATCCTACCAAAAGTCTAGAGATGTACGGAAAGCATCTATTTAAAGCAAATGGGCAACTTTACAAAGAAAAACGTTGATATCTTGACATATAGTACATTTTTTCACCTAAGGTCTTTGCAAAAACACTTAGATTTTAATGCTCAGTAGCTTTCATCTGGCATCAGTGGTAGGTAGAATAGTCTCCTTAGCATCTTTCAAAAATCCTGTACAGTTTCTCCAGAGATGCCACCTAGTAAAAGAAAAGTGTTGACATCAGCCCGAACCCAAAAGACACACACAAAGATACAATAATTAAATGCTTCTGAACAAGATGATCCCATGAAGATGCAACTCAACTATCAAAAGTTACTTAAAACTCTTGATGTTCCAGCTGATGAGTGAGAAACTACGATCCTAAGGATTGTTGGCAGATTCTTTATTGTTCTGTTATTTCTACTCTTCCTTTTCTTGTCTTCTTCTCCAGCACGCCTATAGAAAGCCCTCTTGGCTTGGTACTTGGGGATGTGGGTTTTCCACATCCATGGTTTCACACCGTCTGATGTTACAGTGACTCAGGAGAGTTGCTGAGTGAACGGAAGATGGCCAGCACCGTTGTGAAGATGTTAGGACTGCTAAAAACTGTAAGCTAAGTGCAGGGGCTGCTAGAAACGGAGTTTACAAAGTACAAGGGCGGTTTGAAACAAATATTTAGGCCATCAACTGTGACTGAAAGAGACCGCAGATACTTCTGGGACTGTTGACAAAGTGTGTTTTGCTGAAACAGGTCCACAAAGATGATCCCATGGCTGTCTTGTTCCTCTGGTGCAAGTCAGGTTTGATTATTTTGTAAACGCAGACCACTTGACCAATGATTCTCTCCCCCCATACCCACCCAGTACAAAACCATGAATGCAGCCAGGACTTAGGTCTGATGATAAAATCCATGAAAAGTAAAATTGTTGATTCCCTCTTCTTCAAACACTGAAAGAACTTTGGCATTACTTGGGTGCTTAGTGCTAGTTTGGTACACAACAATCACGATTCCTTTTCATGCATTCTGAACTATCATGTAATGAAATTTGTACTAAAATGACATGGAAAGGAATGACCATTTTCGCCTACAAACAAGCACTTAGTGGTTAGGCCAAAAGATCTTGTTCTATCCACAATCTAGCACAATTCCCTTGAAGACATTGCTAGGAATGATCTATTACCTAATATGTGCTGATTTTACTATTCTAACACCTCAATTCCCTTGAACACATCTATCCCCCCATCCCTCCCCACCTCTTCCCTCTCTTCTTTCAAGTGACAGATTATTAAATTGTCCTATCTTGAATTTGCTAAAGTAATATCCGGAAGGTAAGGAGTAATAAGACATGCAAGATATAGAAGACATAATTTCAAGGAAATTCAAAAGCTATACCTGCACAAATGTTCCATTTGTTGCCATAGAAGTTGGGGGCTTGAAGAAGAGTCTCATGGAGGGAAACAAAACATGCTGTATTGACCATTCACGCTGCGCCCATGCAGTCTCGGCCTCTGAAAGCAGCTCACTGTCAAGTTCTTCTTCCATCACATCCGCATGCTCTGAAACTCAATAGAGTAAATATAATAGAGACCCTTGCACAGTATCAAGCTTTAGAAAGCAAAAATGATGCTCTCACAGTCAATAAGTCTATCGGTAACTGGCGCTACAGCATCAAATGTATTCAAATGTTTGTAAACTGGAAGAAAGTAATAGTTAGGAAATGCAATCATCAAGATGTCAGCAACTACAAGAACATTCACGATTACACGAAACACTGCTGTGTATATTAAATGTCCTAAGACTAGCTCGGAAAGATGGTATCCACGGGAGTTTCACTTAAACCGGGTCAACGCTTTTATTGATCTGCGTAGTGTGAGCTGCAGGACACAAATAAACATGAACTGCAACCATGTTCGAGACTATGGTGGACAGAAACTCCGAGAAGAGGGCCCATCCGCTGATACCTTTAAAGCAGAGCCACTTGATGTCCACTTGGAAAAACAAGTCTTTATACAGTGAAATGTATCTTAATCAAGAGATCCAATATCTCTGCATTGAATCTTAGAAATAAACATATGAGAGATAGAGAGAGAGATTAGTGCGACAAAACACAGAAGAAAAATAACGTACATGATGTTTGTAAAATCAGCACATATTAGGTAATAGATGTGTTCAACGGAATTGAGGTGTTAGAATAGATGTGTTCAAGGGAATTGGAGACAATGATGTTTGTAAAATCAGCACATATTAGGTAATGAAGACAATCTCATCTACATCATCTAATCATTCAAATTACCGATTTTCCTTTACCTATGCTCATGAGTGATATTTGGAAACTGGAAGTGGCCTATGATGGAACTTTTATTTTACACTCTTTTTTTAAAAAAATTAAATTAAGATCCTTCCTGTGGCCAATCCCGGAGGGGGGGGGGCATCAAGAACCAGTTTTTTATTTATGCCATCCCTATAAATGTAACTCTTTTTTTAGGATAGAGCGAGAGAGAAGATGGGCAGCACCCTCTGCAGGTGTATTAATAACAGATAATATAAAAAAGGAAGGGGAAGGGGGATTAATGCCTGTTTGGAATGCCCAAGGGCTACAAAGTGGGACATAGGGTCTTACTAAAAAGCTTTTACAAATCTGACATTAGGACTGCAAGACCTGTCTAAAGAGATTTTTCCTCTAATAATTGGAGACAAATCTTAATAGTAAGAGAAGAGATTCCAGAAGAAATAGCTTAACAAAGTTGCAATTTCTGAGACAATGACTGAAATGAAAGTTTTTCTGCAATGAGAGTTGCTTAATCTTCTTGAAAATTACCAGCATTTCCAACTGGACCTGATTTTCTTAGTAATCGTATCAAGTAAAGCTTTTGAATCAATCTCAATCAAAGCTAAGGTATAGTTGTTTTATACTAGCCAAGTAATGTTTTGAAGAAAGGCAGCTGCTTCAGCTTGCATGTTGGTAATTTCTCCCAGCTAAGTGCTGTATGCAAACAACTTTCTGCTGTTAGCATCCCTGATAATGCCCCCACCACCACTTGGACCTGTAGCGTCAATGCTGCCATTCCGCCGCTGCCACCCTTTTCCAATCTTGTAAAAGAAACTACTTGTCTATCACAATTAATATTCTTATCCTTTGTCAGTAAAAGGCAAGTAGCTCCCAATGGTACTAAGGTCTACCTAGTGATGGCAACCGGACAGGGTAAACGCAAAACCCAACCCATCACATCCCTAATAGGGTGGGAATGGGAAACCATTTTTATTAGAGTGACATGCCCCATCCCATTTATACCCCATCCCATTTAAATAAACATATACATATATACATACATATACATATATGCATACATATACACACACACACACACATATATATATATATTGCTAATATACTTTTTGGAGATAAGACCATTGTTGACTGTCAATAGATTAAGAGAATATTGATTTTGTAATGCATATAGCTGTAATGACAACAATTTTGATTATAATTTTGATTTTTGAATTTGTAATAAAATTATTTTATCTAAGAGATAGTTGCATATTATGTTACATTATATTTTATATGGCTAGCTTAGTTTCCCTTGGAACAGGAATTCAGTAAATTGAAATTCTAGTTAGTTATATATTCGAAAAAGTAATTATATACTCTATCTCACTCTAAGGATTTTTTTAAGTAACTGAGAATGGGGTAAAGTGGGGATGGGAATGCAAATGGATAATAATGGTATGGGAATGGGATTGCCTTTAACTTCCCATCAAGGAAATGGGACAGGAACAGGAATGAAAAAGTTATAATGGGGTGGGAATGGGAAAGGCAATTCCTACCCAAACCCATCCCCATTGCCATCACTAGGTCTACCATTTAGTGAGCTGAGGTACTCCTTATGGGTACATTTGTGGGTTTCTTTAAGAATATCTATCATACACAATATTAATGACTGTTACTCTACAGGACCACTTGTGTGTAAAAGTAGGGGCAGAGATCAAGACAATGCTAATGCAGGAGAGAGAGAGAGAGAGCAATTCCAAGTGAATTTGCCATCGGAGAACAAGAAGATTGCAGAGCTAAGTCTTGTCACAGTCAATCAAGAAGAATGACATGAACAAGTTGAAGCCTCTTTATCACCACCTCGTGTGGCGGTTGGCTAACATATTACCACATAACACTTGTTTCCTAGAAGGGTCCTTTAACCTCTGTTACCAAGTCAAAACACAGATTTACACATGCTCAATGAGACCCACGGTCACATACTCCTGTTCTCAGCTGCCAATCAAAAAAAAATCCCGCAATGGATTCCTATGTCAATGCATTTTCATTGTACTTGTACTTCTCATGAAGCTTTTTGAGTACTTTTATGGGGATGCCTTGCCCGGGGTGCTCTGAAGTAGTCGAGTTCATCATGTCTCCTTGGTTATGAGTAGGACCTTCAAATTCAATATGCTCTTTCACATGTGCAGGCCACGCCTTCTTGTTCCACATCATCCAATATAATATACAGTTTAAGGGCCAAACCACTGACAAGTCAATCGGTTAGGACTTAGGTGGTAGACCCCCAAACTTAACGCCATATCAGAGCACACCCATGTTGTTGTTCCACGTCCCCAATATGATAGGTCCAGGTGGTAATCCTCAACTCAAAAGGACAAATGAGGGAGCTATAGCCTATAAACCCCACATAAGAAATATAAGCCTTCCATTGGATATATGGAGATCCTGGGGCATATTGCATACAAGCCAATTGGTTTTAAGTTGGACCCACCAACTCATCTAAAAGCTTAAGCTTTTAGGGGGAGGGTCTAACAATGTATATCATGGTTTAACACTCCCCATCACATACAACCCAGCTCACACGTGTCGAGGTGCATCACTAGCTGCATCACAAACCAATGAAACAAAGTGCCAACTTCTGCACGAACAATCTTGGGGAAACAAATGCAAGTAGGATGAGCCAACACAAGACCTTCAGTAACCACATGTCTGATACCACGTTAAGTTACCAACTCATCTAAAGGTTTAAGTTATTAGAGAGAGGGTCCAATAATCTGTATCATACTTTGACACTCTTAGCTCAAAATCAATTTTAAACCAAATATGTATATCATGCTTATGTTGGGCCCTTTCTCTATCAACTTAAGCTTATAGAAAAGTTGGGGACTTAACATGGTATCACAGCCCTAATTATGCAAGGTCTTGGATTCAAATACTCCACTCGCATATGTTCCTCCTCCCCCCCCCCAACCAACCCCCCGATTATTGTCAGTACACAAGTTGGCTCTCTAGTTAATTGGCTTGTGATTCACCTCAATATATCAATGCATGTGCTTGTGGGCGTCAAGAACGTGGGGGTGGGGGAGCATTAAAGTCACTTGATATTTTAGTTCCTTTTAGTTTTGCAGCTGCTCCATCTTAGCTTCCATATCCACCCCCTCCCCCAATCCACCCTTTTCCGCCTGAAACGGATCCATGTTTACTTGTAATACATCAATGACCTTCATAATTATATCCAGCACGTGATGTGTTTGCATGAACGCATGGTATAGAGCATTATTGATTTAAGTGATGAAGAAGCACCCAGTAAAAAGACCAATAAGTAATCATTCTCATGTCCTCTGAATAAGTTTCTCACCTTTGCCACTATCGCAGGGTACTTTTCTCTTATAAAATTCCAAGCCATCACCAGTTGGATTGGGTAGCAAAGGAGGATGCAGAGCATAGAAGTTCCCTAGGGCGGCAGCAATTGATTGAAAGCAAATTTTTTCACCATCCCAATCAACCTACAGCAGCAAGCAAAAAACACTTTAAAAAAACGTAATTCATATATGTCCCAAGAATGAACGATTGTTACATTCAAATTGTTGACTCTCCAAAAACTCTCAAAACAATTTCAATATCTCATTACATATTAGCAGAACCACTTAAGATGCAAATTTTACTCGCTAAGCAAGAAAACTTCAACCGAGAGTATTCAGGAAAGTGCGAGATCTTTCACATTTGATTTTCCCAAACACAACAAAGATGGTGCTTAGATTCTGCTAAACCTTTCTCAAACATGTAGAACCATTGTATATATCAACGCGCCTGCAGAAGAATTTCTGATTATTTTGTTCCTTTCTTCTATTAATGAGCAAAAGCTTGGACTGAGACTATGCCAAAAGGAGCCAGTAGCTGAAATTGGGTTCAGGTGAGTGCCCAATCATAACATCCCTCAGTACCCCATGATCTAGGAAACCAGGATACAGCTAAAAGTGTCCTAAAGTAAATACAAGTGCGGGGACACACACCCTACAAATTACCTTACAAATAATGTTCCATGCAGTATTGCATAGGAAAAAGGTTTAAATACTTTGCACTTAGATGATATTGCCTAATATGCTAAAGGATCGTGGAAAATCAGAAATATGATGAGAAAAGAATAAAATCCAACATCTTTCTCTAAAACAATTCAGAAAATTCGGTACTTATATGTTGAAGATAGCAAAAGATCCCTCCTTTGATCTATTTGAAGTTACCAAGTCAACAGAAAGTACTGAGATTAGCCAACCACACTCCTAGTCTAGACAGGTGTTTTAACCCATGACACGGCTAAGAACATAACTCTTAGGCCTCAAAGTAACAATAAATTAAATCTCTTAAAGTATGATATAAACTGTCGGTATCTCTCCAACACCCTGAGCTTTTAGATGAATAGGTAACTTAAAATGGTATTAGAGCTCTCGCGTTTCGCAGGGTCTTGGGTTCGAGTCTCCCCATTTGCATTTGTTTTTCCAAGTATTTTTAGTGCACAAATTGGTACATTGATGGTTTGTAATGCACCTAGGGACGCAACTCCGTTAATTTCTCAACATTTGAGCAAGGTCACACGTGAGGGTCCGTGTTAAAGCATGATATAGATGTGTTGGTCCCTCTCTCTAACAGCTTAGCTATTCCAGAACTGAAAACTTAACAACAACCGAAGCATGTATAAATCAAAGAACGAATCCAAACACACCCCAGACTTTTTTGATATATAATTTGATGACAGCTAGTGGTGAAATCTCTCAGCTTTCATATGAAACTCAATCATTCAAATAAAATACGATCTTTGGCTGTGGCTGTTCGAGTTCACTTGCCACCACATTCTTCAAATCCTAAATGCAGCCTCTGAAACCAAATTTTCTTCCTCAACAGCCACGGTCAATCATAATCGTTTCCGTTTAGCATGAATTAGTGGCTATATCAAGGTCATCACCAAACCGGTCAGGAATGGTAAATCAGGATATAAGCCAACATTGCATCACAAAGATTGCAATTAGGGAAGCAGCAAAGTATGTTGAAGTGAGAATTTGCAACCGGCTAACTGAACCAATCAGGAAATGATAAGACCAATGTGTTCAAACTTGACTGGAATATTATATTCTGGATGGTCTGCACAAGGCTACTTCTTGGACCGCATCATTGTGTTTGGTTCTTGCCACCTCTGCTTGTGGTTCAATGAGCACTTTGGGCTCTGATACAAAAAATGGAGTACGCAGAGATCCAACAATGAATAGAAGGCAGACACAGTGCTCAACACCAAATGGAAAATCCAATCTCATAATCTAACACCCACAGGCATGCGCACACACACTAGTTTGCGCGCACGTGCATCGTACGTTGATTCACAATCATAAAAAAAGATAAATATAAGTCATACCACTTGAATAATTCCAATGAAAATGTTGAATGGAGATTGAGAGAAAATACATTTAAGATATTGATTAATAAAATTTTTTTTTTTTTTGATAAGTAAAAGATTGTATAAAAACGGCGTCAAAACAGGTGATGCGTCCTGTACACTAGGAGTATACACAGACCAAAATACTTAATTAATAGCAATATTATCCACAAAATCGACTAAAGGATGAGCTGAAGAAGGGAGCTTCTCCGAACACCAGAAGAATAGAAAGTTGAGCAGGGACTCTTTCAAAGAAGAAATAGAGGAATCCACATTCTCAAAATCCCTCCTATTTCTCTCGCACCAAATAATGATTTTATGTAGAATTTGATTGTATATAGCATCTATACATGAGCATATTCAGCTCGAAGATGTGACTCTTGGCCACCATACCTAACCTCCTGCCTTTGCTATTTTAACAAAATGCAATGAGAGATGCTAATCTCAAACTTGTTTGCCTCACTTTATCTTCTTCATAACCTCACGGTTTAGTAAAGAATTTCATGTATGACACTAGTTTGCTCAAAGCACTTATTTCATCCCCAAAGGGCAAAAAAGTAATATTCATTAGTTTCTGATCCAAAGAATTAAATGGCACAGGCACTTAGGCATTTAAACTTGTAGATTTTTAAATATTAAGGGCTGAAAAGACATTCCAAAGTTAAATAACTAGCTTGATGAGGAAGAACAATTACTACCTGATTATTCAGACCAGCTCCGCTATTGGCAAATCTCCCCCACTCCAACTTGTTTACCATGTTCTTAATAGAACTTCGAATATTTTCTCCGGAATCAAAATGTCAATGAGTATTCCATATTCTTTTATAGTCTCAAATAGTGCCTCAAGTGCATTCCTTGAAGTTTTTTCCATTCAAATCTTAAATGTTTATCATAAAACTCCCCCTTTCCTGAATAAGAGTTCCACTTTTAATAAGCATGGCATTAGACTTATTTAAGGAGAAACCAAAAATTCAAAATTGACGACAAATTTCGTTTTTTCTTAGTCTTAAATCTGGACTACAATTTCTAGTTAATTTTAAGTCCATTTTTTTGTTAAACTGTTATTTGTTCGTCATAAAAAACTCTTTCATTCCTAAATAATGGTCATTTTTCAAAGAGCACAATGTTTAAGAAGTCAATATTTAATTCTACTAAATTTTAATAACAGATATTATAGAAAGTCATGGATAATTTGAGAGAGGAGATTGGACATATGTTAGTCATGGAATTAAATCAGGCTAATTCAGTGAAGAAGTATGACTGTAGACTTTGTCATTGAAGTATAACCACGAAGTTGAATGAAAAATTCTATAGAACATCTATAAACAAGCTTTACTTTTTTGTCAGGTAAACTAACAAGCAACTCAACTCAACTCAACTCAACTCAGCCTTTCTCCCAATTACTTGGGATCGGAGAAAATTACAGTAGATGCTTTACTAGAAAAAATAAACTTCAATACTAGCACAAATATGAGATGTAAGAACTAAGAAGTAGCCCCAATTGAAGATCAGAGAGAGGAAATTATTTAAGTTAGTTTTCCCATATCATAGCATATTACAATGAAGAGGTAATATTGTATTAGTCGAAAAAACAATGCTACAGTCAGATCCTTTTGCTTTACAGCACAAACTGCGAGAAAGAGATGATTTGGATCTTTTGCAAATGGTCAATTAATTACAAGTCTGCCATTTGCTCAATTAAAACTATCTTCGCTTCATTGTTAAATGGAATAAGTGCTTTCTACACCCACGACCTTCATAAGAGAACAACCACCATTCTTTATCACCACTAATGGCAACATGAGCACCTAGGGACAGCAGTTAGTCAAATTATCATATTAGACTAACATTTAGCAATGACAAACATTAGCAATTTAGTTACAAGCCCCAAGTCTGAATCACATTTAATACCCCACATGTTAAGCTTGATATTCAATTTTGTCCCCACTCCCCCTGATGTGTGACCCGTGCTCACACGTGGAGAGATTAACTAAGGTACATCACAAGCCAAACAAGGTGCCAACATGTGCGATCACAGTACTCAAGGAAAAAAGGCACGGGAGATGACTTGAACTTAAGACCTAGCATTACAAAAATCTCTCAAAGCTTTAGGTGTTAGAGAAAGGGAGAGGACAAAGTAATGATGCTTTAACACTGCCCCACCCGCGTGATCACCGCTCACACATGGAGAAATAAACCCAGGTGCATCACTAAGAGTGCCACTTGTGCATTAACAATACATGGGGGACACTTTGGAAGTGGGGAGACCCTAGTCATGCACCTGCGTTCATCTCTCCACGTGCGATTAGGCATCGCATTAAGGAGACTTGTTAAAGATTGATATACATTTTTGGACCCTCTCGCTAACAGCTTTAGCATTTAGACAAGTTGGTAACTTAGTGCCAAACATCACAAACTAAGGAAATATGTTGCATTTTTGAAAATACCATTGTAAAGAAAGTGATGAAGAGCATAAACAAATTATCGTATAAGTAACTTACATCATTGCCCAAACATAGAACAAACTCTGGGACACGGTCCATGTCAGGTATATATTGGTCCAGTATGACAGGAAGCCTGGACAAATTACCCTGTGAATCAACTTGAATCCCAAAGTATTCATCAAGCATCTCGGCCTTTTGCAAGAGTAGTTCTGTGTTCATCTGAAGAAGGAATAGAACCAACTTTAACAGAAGAAAGACTATTAAAAAGTTGATGACTAGAGTAATAATTAGAAACATGTATAACTGAATCTTAGTCCTTTTTGATAAGTAATATTTGTACAAGATCAAGCGCCAAAACAGGTGGCGCGTCCTTTGTACACTAGGAGAGTATACACTACCAAAAGATCTACTTGGCTCATAGATAAGCTATTCACAAAATCGACAAAAAAGCCAACTGGAGGAAAGGAATGATTTATAGACCCTGATCCCCAAAAATACAAACGGCAAAGCAAAGTATTTTTCAGATAAAGGATGGATCCTTCCTCATTGTCGAATACTCTCCTGTTTCTCTCCCTCCAAATAGTCCAAAATAACTGCTAGAGGGGCTGCCTCCCAAATACAATTCTCTCTATTGTTGCTACCACCATAATTCTGAATCTTAGTTTTTAAAGTCAGAGAGACGGGGAAGACCCAGTACACAAGTTTACATTAAACCAAAAGCCTAAGATGTTGTTGTCCAACATTGTGAATTAAGTCTTCCCTTTTCACTATACTTAAGTGTGCCTCAAATCACAGAATCTCCCCTTCACATATAATTCTATCACAGCGACAGCTCTCCCATGAACCAAGGATCACTCTTCACACAACCTACAAGTCTCCTCCTTGAGAGTCAATTACTCTAATAAGACCGCCGCTCTTCTTCGAACAATCATAATTCATTTATCCACAAATTTGAAATAACCCATATTAATTCATTTTCATTTTATTGCCCTAGTCTAGCCTCCTAACTCAGTTTGTCACATTTATCCTCTTCATCCAATCAGATCAATTTGAAAAGAAAAAAATAACTTACCTTCTACCACAAGTATTATAAAAGTTGACGATAAAGAAAAAACCGCAGCCCCCAACTCTCTTGAAATGTTGACTTGGGAACTGTAAGAAATTTCTACGAATTGAATAGGAAATAGTAAATAGAGGATAAGATTATGCGATCCAACTCACTCTTAAAACAACTGAAGAACACATCTCAACCTATGGACCATTAAATTATGAATTTTGATACTACAGCTCTATCAGCACGTAATGGTCTACGGGACTAGCCACATGTGGAAATCATCATTGAACATTTTTCAAACCATTAATTGAATCTTGGAAGAAATGGAGATGTCAAACCAGAAGCAATAAGATACATGTATATATAAATATATATATATATATATATATATATGGGGAAGGTTTCAATGGTTACTTTCAATAGTAACGATTGATGGTTGCTATTATTATTGGATCAAAATCAAACGCTAATATTTATTGAGTAGTTGGAAAATACAATTAATGGTTAAGTAGGTGAGTCATTTAATGCAATTAATCTCAACCTTTGATTTTTGATCCAATGAATAATAATAATAGTAACCATCAATGGTTACTATTGAAAGTAATCATTGAAACTTTCCCCATATATATATATATTATATATAGCATGCTTTCAGGGACTCAGATCCACATGTTTTTACTACCCACCTAGTAGAGATGTAAGATTGGGAAACTTAAAGACATGCATAAAAATATAGAATACAACCTATAAAGGAATGATATACATTGTTGGGTCCTCTCTCTAACAGCTTACGCGTTTAGATAAGTTGGTAGATTAGAATGCTATCAAGCTCTAGTTTAGCAAGCTATTGGGTTCAAATTTCCCACATTCATTTGTTTTCCAAGTATCAGCGCATAAAATTGGCACTCAGTTTGGCTGTGATGCACGTTGTATTCTCTCTACATGTGAGCTGGTTGCACGTGAGTGTTAAAACACGATATAAATTGGTGGGCCCTCTCTTTAGTAGCTTAAGCTTTTAGATGAGTTGGTAATTTACAACAATATAGAAAATTATTATAAACCCACTCATACTTTATAAGAAAGCATGAGTGATTTTTTGGGTTTCCCCATTTCTATTCCAAAAATAAACTTCATAATTGAATGCACCTCTTAAATCAGCTGTGGTTATGAGTTTTGACAATTCTAATCCAGACTATCCCTAATAGTTAATTAAAGTCCTTCGTAAATCCTTCCTCTGAAGTATTCCCCTTCTCCCATTATATCTATTTCTGATGTAAACTTCTACCATTTATATCTATTATCTAATGCTTACTCCTTCTTATCTTTCTTTTTTCTTGAATACCCTTAATTATTTAGTAATTGAAGCAAAATATCATTCCCTTCACACATATTCCAAATATTTTTCTAGTCCCAAGTTCATACAGACACTATTAGGATGCTATCCGCGAGAAAAAAGAACCATAAAATTGACTTGCCAAACAGAGGTGACTTGGTGGAGGAAATAACACTAAATAATCGATAGATGTGATTTTTCTAATTGGTTGAACACTTCATGAGATCCTTTTTAGTCTCCATTAATATATTCTATAGGAATTCAGTGGACGAAGTGAGGAATTTAATTTCTACTATACTAGAGAATAATTATGAGCACCTATGTAAGTACACCTAGCCACCTAGGTTTTGTTTCGTTGATTGGCTGTTTAAGGGAACAAATGGAAACTTGAAATGTGTGAAAAATTAGAAACACCAAGGATAAATGAGAGAGAGAGAGAGAGAGGGAGAGAGATTGATTAGTAGAGAGACAAAGGTGAAGAAGGGAAAAAGAGGTATTTGTATATTTTATGTATCGTACACTTTTCCATCTGACCTAGGTATATTATACCCAACTCTACTCAACTCAATATACAAACACTCCCCCTCAAGCTGGAGCATAGATATTTGTCATGCCCCGCTTGTTCTCATGTGCGCACACACAAGGTAGAAAGTAGCCTTTGTAGAATTTTCTCTCAAACAAACTAACAACCAACCTCTATATGCTTAGTTATCTCGTGGAAAACCGGATTTGTCGAAATATACATGGATGCCTGATTATTGCACCACAATTTCATTGTCAATGCAATCTCAAAGTCAACCTCCTTTTCAATTGTTCCTTCATCAATTGTTGTATCCACATAAGTTCACGGGTCATCTAAGCCATAGCGCGATACATAGACTGTGCACTCCACCTGGCGACCACACTTTGTTTCTTGCTCCTCCTCCTCCTGGAAATAAAATTGCCACCCACAAATACACAGTATTGTGTAGTAGATTTTCTATCACCAAGTGACCTAGCCCAATCAGCATCAAAAAATGCCTATCATATCAATGATCTCCTGAGTCAACATATCCTAAAAAAGACAATAACTAGGAAAGAAAGATGCACAACAATGTAAGGCTCTCATAAATTGACTAAGAGACATTATGTTGAATGGGAATTTCGGTAAATATAACACAAATGACAAAGTTAAAGGAGTAACATTGACACTACCAATACCCAAAATTAGGGACGATGACCCATCAACTAGTCTAACACTAGTGCGCTTGTTAGAAGGTTTAAAGGTCGACAACAAATTTGTGTCCTGACATGTGATCAGTGGCCCCCGAGTCAAATGACTCAGTGTTACGCAAAGAAAAACATGCAACAGGTATACCTGACTTGGCTAGAGTTGCTTTTAAAGAGAAGGAAGAACATTGATTTGACATCTATAAACATCTGATACTGTGATACTGTGTGAACCTGGCAAACTCCTCGTCACTCATAATAGTTGTATGTGTCTCCGTCGAGAAGTAGGCTCAACTACCATACTGCAGGAGCAAATCTGGACTGATGCTGCTAAGAAAGAGGCTTAAGGCACTGGTTCTTGAAGTGACCATGTTCTCCACAATTATAACATACTCTAGGACCTCCCCGACCTCCAGAAGATGTGGCACCACGTGTCCCACCTCGAGAACCACCCCGGCCTCCATCTTTACCTCCATGATAACGACTGCCTTATGAAACCAATGCTAACCTCTCAGATATCTCTACATGTTATGAACCACCACTCCTAGAGCATCAATCAAAGTCCCCAAGTCTTTACTCAACAATAACTGAGATTGGATAACATCAACTCCTTCTCCAAGCCTGATAGCCAACTCAACATTAATAACTTCCCATATTAAGCTCTCATCTCTCAACATTATTAGAGATAGGCATAGCTGCAGTAAAGTCCTCACTCACACTTATGAAATCATAATAATCCGCCTCTTCTGACTAGGATGATGAACCTCCTGTGAAAAATTGTATAATCTCTTCAGGTTACTCGCTCCTGAAAGCCATTTGTGCAAGACTTTCCAAATAACTGTCTTACAATGTTGCATACATAATTCACTTTTCTGATAATACAACTCACAATCTTGGGAAACAACACATTATCATCATCGAGCCACACCTTAACCGCCTTTGCATCACTAGGACAATCGTTAACAAGATGTCCTTCTTTCCGCAAACCACCCATGTTTACCTATATCAAATACCTCTGTTCTACAAAATTAAATCCGTCTACCTCCAATATAATATCAATCAATCTACACTTGGTGCTACTGTAGGTTCATCGTTAGCCATTGCAGTAATCAGACCAACTAACCCTTAAAAATTAGCAAAAGTGTCAAATGGACCCTCATAAATATCAACTCTCAGGTCAAATTTTCAAGTCAGATCCTCCAAGTTGACTAATCTGTCAAACCAGACCCTCTAAATTATCAAATCATTAAATCAAACCCTCCACAATATCAAACTATCAAATCAGACCCTTCAAGTTGACTAACCTGTCAACTGAGTCTCAAAACAAACAAGACGTACATTGTTCTATCACAAAGAACACGTCCCAAAATTGTTAGTCCGACACATTCACCTCGCCAAAATCATGCCAATCACTCATCAGAATCATCAATTTACGTCACCAGACCCATCACAACACAAATCCGACACACCCACACTGATTTCCGAGTCCCAGGGTTCCAAATTGACCCCCATGCGCAACCACTTACCGGCGTGTGACGTCGAAAAGTAGACTATTCCGACCGGCGATTCGCACATACATGGTCGCCACTATTCCAAGCCTACCCTTGGCCTCGGATGTTGCATCCAATCACCCTAGTCTCCGCAATTGATCAACAAAACCATGCACTATTCAATACTCAATAGCCAACACCTAGATTGCTCGATGGTTTCTAGATGTTGTGTATCAATGCTATGACACCATGTGAAAACAGAAATACCAAGGATAAATTACGGACAGACAGAGAGAGAGAGAGAGAGAGAGAGAGAGAGAGAGAGAGAGAGATTGATCAGTAGAGAGACAAAGGTGAAGAAGGGAAAAAGAGGTATTCATGTAGCTTATGTATCGCACACTTTTCCATCTGACCTAGGTATATTATACTCAACACTACCCAACTCAATTACCTATATATCCCTCAATATACTAACAAAAGGAATCCATATCTCTCTTTCTCTCTCTCTCTCTAAAGTGATGTAATAGATGAGATGTAAAACAAAAAAATATATATTTAGTTTTCATAATACTAAAATACGTTTTGTTCCCCCCCCCCCCAAAAATGTTGGAGGCCAAATATAATAAGCAACTAAATCCACACACATTGTGGGGGCTAGGGACACATAAATGATACTGAGGGCACCCAGTCTCTAGCAGTTTGCAAAAGTTAAAATAAATTAACTCAAAAATTCCCAATATATAATAATATATTATGTGTGGTTTTCAATCTATTAATTAGCTTTTCTTGTTCATGTAATCTAAGTTGACAAAAATGCAAAATGAAATGAATGCTTCTTTCAAGTTTGGCACACCTGTTTATTTAACCAACAATTCTCATTTAACGTGTGATGTACGTGTGTTCAAACTAGTAGAAGTAGAAAAAGCACAAAACAAAAATGCATATCAAACTGAAGAAATTGAGGGATAAGCTTACTTCAGCAATTTTCTCTTTCAAGTCATCATTTTCATTGTCGTCTGCTTCTAAATCCTCTTCCTTCAGCGCCAGCATAATTAACTCCCGCAGCGGAGCCGGATCACTTAGTTGTATTGCATTAAAATGAGCAAATCTTCTCAGAACTTGCTGATACATGAGCTCTTTACTGCAAAAGCATCAGAAAGAATAGAAAGTGTCAAGTGGCTGATGTCAGGATATGCAATCAGGACCATGAGTAGGAAAATTAGTATCAAGTGCTTTCAATACTCTCTTGAACCAGATGAACCATAGGAAGAAGTGGGCTGAACAATAAGTTCATGCCATGTATTTATGTTAGGATATGTAGTTATTGATGTCGTATCAAGCCGCAGCTTTAACTATGGCTTTTAAGAGTCCAAATTACTTTAGTTGCGATATGAAAGGAGTCAATGGAGCAGTAACAGCTCACCCGAATTTCGCTCATTCAGATTAAATAGAGAGGCATTAAATTCAGACAAAACGGAGCACGGTGATACCTCCACCTAATACAGGACTCCTCTCAATCCGTATATAACGGCTGTGCTTCTTCCATTTCCTTTTCCTGTCAAGGTAACAATGAGAATTGTCTGGATATTCATCTTAACCTCTGCGTGAATAGACCCAGAACCAGGTTTAGGAGATGGATGACGTGTATGATGGGCTCATTGACAAAGAGTCAGGACTGACAAAGTGAAGTAGACCCTAGGGCTAGAGATGTTAAACGGGCTGACCCTAGCAGTTTCGGGCTAGCCCTAGCGGGCTGCGGGCTAAACGGTCCAGTTTTTTCGGGCTACTATTATTGCGAACCTAACCCTAACCCTAGCGGGCTTCGGGCTAACCGGACCACTATCATGCCACAACTAAAAAAATAAAAAACGTGATGGATGTTGATTTTATCTTTGTAAATATCCAGAAAAATGGAGAGTGATTGTTATTTACAACCCATAATTTAAATAGGTTATTATATTTTTCATAAGAAATATAAATTAGATATTTTTTACATCACTTTATTTAAATTTCAATATGTTTTACCTCAAAATAAATATTGAAATAACTCTACTTAGTAGTCCCCTCCAAAAGTTTCATTTATATTTTTGTATTTATTCACAAGAACAAAAAAAAGACATATAGTGCAAATGATAAGTGTGTTTGACTTTGGATTAGAAGATTGTGGTTTAATTCTCATGGTGGTTGTTTTATGTATGTCTTAACTTTATATGGCCTAATTAATATTACACGGGTCGACGGGGCCAACCCTGAAACCTAACGGGCCGCAGGTTAAACAGTCCGGGCCAGAAAAGCCCTGATTTTAAACGGGCCAAAAATATTAAGCCCTAACCCTGTTTCTTTCGGTTTAAAGAGCCAGCCCTACGGGCCGTAACCCTTTTAACATCTCTACCTAGGGCGGATCTTTTACTAGACCACTTACGGGCACAAGACGATCAGCCAGATTCATCTTAATCTCTGCGTGAATAGACCCAGGATCAGGTTTAGGAGATGGTTCTTTGACAAAGAGTCAGGACTGGCTAAGTGAAGTAGACCCTACGGTGGACCTTTTCCAAGACCACTTACGGGCACAAGACGATCAGCCAGATTCTCCACACTGTTAGTAGCGAAGGACAGTTCTCATTAAGAACATCTCTTCTGGGCACAAACTAGACAAAGCAGTGGCGGATGCTTGAGGCTTCTCCACGATGTTGCAAGATGTAGATGAATACTAGTAAGGCAGACAAGGAAGACCTATATTACCTCAAGCTCACAATATTGGCAAGATGTAGGTGAATATTATGCTGAAGCAAAAGGCAGACAACAAATACCTATATTACCTCAAGTCCACTTTGCAAGATGTAGGTGAATGTTATGCTGAAGTAAAAGGCAGACAAGGAAGACTTAGATTACCTCAAGGTCACAATGTTTGCAAGATATAGATGAGTATTATGCTGAAGCAGAGCAAAAACATCATCTGCCATTCCAACGTACGTGCAATGCCTTATAATGTCCAGAAGACCTATCAGACAAGGATCAGTTGAAGCTACTCACCATCAAGAGTAGAAATGTCTGCATAATCAGAATTCAAGGGGTCAGCTTACCAGAATGACAACTACTCTCCACATCATTTATAAGCTCCTGAATGCTAGTCAGATCTGCAGTTTCCTGTGGGTTCCTCCTCCTTCTGATGGAAGCCCTGCAATAGATACATAAATTGCATTTAAAATATGCATACAAGGAGAACACTTGTGAAAATCAACAGATACATACCGAACAGAAAAAAAAATGAAATAGTAAATAGTAAAACCCGAAGAAGAGAAAGAAAAAGGAGTGAGCAGTAGAAAACAGACCTCCATTTTACTATCAACCATCAAAAATTCCTTGATACACTGAAATCCTAGATAATTTATTGGTAATTTAGGAATAAAGAGTTGCATAAATTAGGGATAATTTGCTCTGTAAATTAGGGATAAGTTGCTGCATGAATTTAGGGGTAATTAGTTGCATGAATTAGGGGTAATTAGCTGTTCCCTTCTAGTTTCCTAATTTGTTGTGATTCTCCTTGATTTGAGGAGAAAGTTAGGGTTGTTAGCTTTCTATTTATTTTGGTTGTTCTTTTCTACTGCTTGTAACAGAATATGAGAAAGAATACAATTTCTCTCTTTGGTTTCTTTCATAATTTCTTGCAGAGAAAATAACAAAAGAAAAATAAATTTTACAATTTCAGCACAAGAAACATCTGCTTTTAGGAAAGAAAATCTCATCAAAATAGTACAAATTATTCAATGCCAAGAATGTTCCCCTCCTTTAGAAGGGCCCTAATTTCGTCAAAAATTCCCAAATAACCGGAGAATTGCTTTTTAACAAAGATACACGGTCTGATAACGAAAGAAAATATATAGAGTCAAACGAGCATACATTGTATCTATATTAAGCATTATATAATAACAATGGAAATCATACACCAAAAAGAAAATCTGCAACGTACAAATCCTAACTTAAGCGTCCTAGGAGGAAAATAGTAGTTCCTAAAGGGGGTATACCAGCATATGTAGCTTTTATATGCTAAAATCTCTAAATGGTGCCTTCAATATCATATTCAGCTGCACTCTATTCCTGACGTTCAGGGAAAAATAAGACCAAACAAGAAAATAAAGAAACAGGAAAAGTATCTCATATGCAGTATCATTTGCATCTAAAGAAAAGGTATATACAAAGAAACAGAACTTAGTAAAGAGAAGAATGGACTGACATCCATAGAAGATAAGCCAACTTTAACTGAAATTGTCAACAGCGCAGCATAACTACCTAAGAACCGTGATGAAAACAGAAATTGCTATAGAATAAGTAAATTTAGTATATTACATCAAATCATAAGGTAAGCATGTTAATCTGATTGGCTCGTCGGCCATCAGTATGCACTTTTTACATGCATTCACAAAAGCATCAAAAACTAAATCTAATTTTTTTTAACGACCAAAGTTGATTTGAATTCTGGCACTAAGGAGGCATAGGACGGGACTTATGACGTTTTTGTGAAGCCCCAGTTCTACCACTGAGTAACCACGTGGGGTTCAAAAACTGCATCTCGCGAGGTAAATAGGTTGACATGGATGAATGTGGATCTTACCTTACAGAGGTCAGGTCATAATTTTTTTCATGATTACCGCGAGGCTTAACTTGCAAGTAGGCGTCCAATCTTCCAGCAGGATCAAGTGAATCTGTCCGCACCATCTTATGCAGCGGAACTTTTTGCGATTTTGGAACTGTGATAAAGTTGGACAATTTAAGAGAGCGAACGTAGTGTAACAAAAACCACCCAAGCCAAAAGAAAGTACGCATACCAGACGATGATGGATTTACAGGGGAATCTTTGCTAAGTGGCGATGGACTAGCAGGAGAAGGATCCAGTGTCTGCCACATACATGAAACGAAAGATAAGCAAACACTAAAATCCAAGTTGAGATGTGTTAGTTCCAATGTGCAGAGAGCGTCACAAACACATCAGCAAAGGAAGCAACACAATTTCATGTGAAATGATTGCGAAATCAGGATTTATAAATGTGAATAGAAAAATTAGGAATCGTGCTCCTCTTCGCATTATACCTGAAAAGGTATGTCACAATTGGTTGACAAGGTATTTCAACATAATATGTCCAAACTCTTATTAAAACATGTTTGTGTAGCAAAAGAACATTTGATCTAATGAGAGAAGTACAGAACTCTTCTCAAGGACACAAACACCATAAGACAGAAGACAAAAAAAAAGTGTATCATTTGCTTATGACTATTAATGAACTGAGCCCAGACGAGCTCAGCCTTGTTCAGGCCTGTACATTTAATAGGCAAACCTAAGGTTTGTATTCAGAGTTCTGACTCTCTTCATTTTAGTAGTGCACGGGCCCAACTCAAACAGGTGGCGAAGGTTTGCAATCCTGGTTCAGTAATCCAAATATGACATAAATGGTTATAAAAGTTTTAGTGAATCACATTTATGACATAAACTTCTGTCTTTTCTATCAAATAGCATTAAACCATTTATAAATAGCACTAGCCGTTGTGCACACGCAATGCGTATGCTATATACAGTGTAACAGTTTTATTTTCTTTTAGATAAAATTTTATCTTCAGAAATTCCAATCAGTAGGTCTGGAAAAAAAATTGTTTTACTACATGTAAGCCATTTCCCCTCGTCATCCTTATTTCTAACCATCAGTTTGTTTCTTTCTCTCTCTTCCAAGGGTCAAAGCAAAAGGTGGTTAGATGAACAACCGAAAAGAGGTTTTACCAAAAAGTGTTCCCTTATAACAGTAATAGATGTGTTAGGAAAAGTGGCGCAGCGGAATAAACTTGAAACACAACCTTGTTCAAGATTACCACCACGGCAAAAGTTGGTACTGAGGAGAAAATAAATAAAGCCAAAAATTTACCAAAAAGAGAACACAAAATTTATGTAGTTTGGCAAACCCTGCCTACATTCAAAGAAAGCCACCAATTTCACTTATTGAGAAATACACAATACAAAGTTCACTCTTGTTTAGAACCAACACAAAACCCTTACCCATCCGAATAAGCCCTTTGTACACCCCCTCTCAAAACTTACTTCGAACTATTTTCAATTTTGTCTCATTTTTCTCTCATTCTCTTCTAACGTAACTTCCTTCAACCCTTGGTTCCCCTTAATTTGCTGATGTCAACCTCTTTTCTCTTTTCGAGACGTTGCATCTTTTCTTTTTTAAGTGTTAAGAGTTCTTGTGATGTCATCTAAAGATGATGCTTCACTTCCTTTTCTAATCCATATTTCTCCAACCTATCATTCTAAGAAATCTCACAAAGATTATCGCTCTTTCTCACTCTATCATCCCCCTGTTTCCTGTCCCAATCTAAGGCTTCTTTTTATGAAAGAAGGGCTTTCTCATTGACACCCCCAGTGGCCCCACAACCTTGATCCTGACATTCCTTTCACCAGTAACCAAACTATGACGAATTGGAATGCAGCATGTTTCCAAAGAAAAAGGAGTCTGACCTCACTTTAAGGAATCGGCTCAGGAACAATTTAATGAACAATAGACGAACAATTAATCTCAGTAATCTCACAAAGAACATCAATCTTTCTCACCTTATCATCCCTAAAGGCTCCATTGTTCCAATCCTTAAGCTTCTCCTTGGGAAATTTGACCTTTATTATCATGCCCGATCCCCACCAGGGCCACCACCCGACTAACCAACTTAAGGAAGTTGGGATTGGACATGCACATGTTTTCAGATCAGTAAGAAGTAGGACACCACTTTAAAGGATTACACTGAAGAATGATGTGATTATCTTCAGATACGAACAAAAAAATAATCTGTCAATACGAGTAGCCAACATCAGTTGTTCAAAGTCGACCAACTAAACATCGCATTATGCAGCACAATAACTCTTAAGATCAAGCTCCCAGATAAAACTATGAAAGCCTGTCATACTAGTAGTCACTCTACCCAAGCTTCTCACTATGAAAATTGAAATGCAATCGTGTAATGAAAGGGATTCTTCTTACTGCTTGAATATTTCGGGGATACAGCTTGGATACGTCAGGGATACGTAATGGATACATCAGGGTCAGAATTAGAATTTTCATTCTATAAAGCAGGGGCTTCTTTGCAAATAATACGCCGTATAAGTTTTTAAGTGATTCTACTGAGATGTACATAGAAAACTTCCCAGAAGATAAGACCTCAATATCTTGTGGGGATCAAACGATATCTGTGTGGGTAGTCAAAATGATTATATCTTGTCCTAGATTTTATATATCAAAGAATGCTGCTCGGGAAGAAGAAAGCAACCATTGAAGCTGGCAAGCCGATTGAAAGATTGGGTGTTCCTTTAATGTATTGCTAATTGGATTTTCAGTAGTTTTGGAGTAGAAATATATTCCTGGAAGGCATATTTGTGCTACTCTTTACTTGCTGAAATGTAAGACGTGAAAAATAATATTTCTTTATAACGGACTTATTTACATGATTCTTAGGCGAATCATTTAAAGATAAAATTCAGAACGTATATTTTATATTGTATATTGAAAAATTGCCGTATCCTATAATCTTGGATTTTGATGTAGTGCCTGCCCGCACTGTATCAAACCCTTATCCCACAACCGTATCAGTGCTTCATGGATCAAGAGTATGAGAAGCTTTTGTCTCTAATCCCAATATTGGTTGTTCTCCTTCAGGGACCTCTATTGATCGACATATTTAGAACCTAATATGTCTAGCTGTTATTGTGTCATTTTCTTCATGTTTGGCTATATCATTCTCAAAAGTGAGCTAGTTTCATTTGGAAAGCTAAGGTTCCTTCAAAAAAGCTGCTTAGGCTCTGATTCTTGAGATATTGATTACACAATTTATGCTTGGCTATATAATTCTAAAAAGTTAACTGATTTCATTTGGAAAGCTAAGGTTCCTTCAGAATCGTTTGTTTAGACACTGATTGCTGAGATACTACTACTAATTACAGGAACCACAAGAATCTTTCAAAGCTTTATGTACAAATGCTTCTCTAATGATAGATAAAAAGCATTTGCATCTGTTTCTTCATTGGAAGTAGCATGGAAACTGTGCAATTGTTTGTTTGCTATCTGCCATGAAACCTAGATCAGCCCTCTAGCAGCTGCGAACAGTTTTTTTTTTTCAGAGGTAGTGGCCATTTGAGAGTTGGAAGGATGACCAATTGCTTTTGGAATCTGGACTATGTGCTATCCCTTGGAGTATTTGGACTGAACCTAATTATTTTTTCAATAAGAATATTCCCTATAATTTGTTTAGGCATCGAGTAGTCTTTTTCACTTCTCTTTGAGCTAAGGATTTGCGGCTTTTCAAGGGACTATTTTTGGATATTGCGTGGACTGAAGAGCAGCTATTTTGTGATCTATAGTTTTATTCTATGTTTCTTATTCCTTGCTATTTTGCTTCAAGGGTGGACTTCTAATCCTCCAACTCAAGTATCTGTAATAATGAACTTTCATTTAGCTCAGACTCTTGAACTACTTGATGCCTCAATTTGGTCTCCCTCCCTCCCTCTCTCACGTGAATTGCAACTGTATAGTTAAAATTCGTCTCTCTATTTGCCTACTGAATGACATCTAGCGGAAGATTTAGGACAATTTATCTCATTTGTTTATCCAAGTACACAGCATACAAAATAGGTACTTCAAAGTTTTTGGAGTCCTCTTAACAATGCACAAATGAATCATGTGTTTGTTTTCTTACACCTCTTACATGAATCTCGGTATGTAAATAGTGAAGCAGCAATTGAACAATTTATTTAGCTTTTCATTATGTACAAACAATTATTTTAGCTGAACAAACATATTTAACAAACTCTAGAAAGCATATCTAGACAAGGTCACAAGTTTTTTCTGAAGTACCTGTTCTTGAAATGTGCTCGACTCATTGGAGTTTCTTAACTTTGAATCTACCTCTGACTGTATCTTCTCAACAATAGCCTCCTGATTCAAAAGGCTTACCTGCACATGGCATACAATGTTATGAAGTAGTCAACAAAGACAATAACCAATCAATTCACCACATAAAAATCAAAATATGAAGCAAAATAAAGATAGAACTCTTTTGTCATCTGTAGAAGGTATTTCCAAAGAAATAGAGCAATCTAGCTAATGGCTCCAAAGCAACACAGCCCTACGTGTAAACTATACGAGGAGAAAGGAAATTTTAGTTTCCTTTATGTTAGGCCAATTGTACTTGGGTTAGTTAAGATGATGACTTTAGGACCAAAATGTATAGAATTAAAACCCCACACTTGTTTATGTGATGATGAAAAGTTGTCGAGAGCCTTTCCACTGCTGTTTAGATTTGCTGCCAATAAGGAGGACAAGGTAAGTGCTGTTCTTCAAGTGAATGGGGAAGCTGTCTCTTGGAGCCCTTGCTTTTGTAGAGAGCCTCATGATTGGGAATTAAATTTCTTGTGCAGTTTTTTGGGCTTCTCTATGCTCATAAGGTTAATATCAATGGTGAAGACAGAGTTGTGTGGGTGGGGCCTAGTAATAACAGGTTTTCTGTTAGATCGCACTACAAGGATTTAGCGATCGGCAGGAAAACTCAGTTCCCGCGGAAGACATTGTGGAAATCTAAGGCTCCGACAAGAGTTGCAGTGTTTGTGTATAAAGAGCTATCTTTACATGAGAAAACTTGCGGGCTCGGAAGAAGATTCACACTAACTTGAGTTATATGTGTAAAGGGGATGGGGAGAGTGTAGATCACTTGTTAGTGCACTGTCCGGGTTTTTTGTTATATTCTTTGGGTCATGCCAAGTACTGTCCCGTTAGGAGCTTGAGAGGCTGCCTTTGCTGGGTCATTTGGTGTGAAAGATTTAGTCTGCTTCTGGAATGGCTTCAGTTCGGGTAGGTAGAGAGATTGTCACCTATCTCATTTGGTCTTTGCGGATGATACTTTGGTGTTTCGTGATGCTAAGGTCACTCAGTTGGGCTACCTTCGGTTGGTAATGTTGTATTTCCAAGCAGCGTCTGGGCTTAGGATAAACATTGCGAAGAGCGAGATTATGCGAGTCGGGAATGTGGAGAACATTGGAGAGTTGGCTTCTTTCTTTGGTTATAAGGTTGCGTATTTTCCTACAAGCTACCTCAGTCTTCCTCTAGGAGCTTCCTTTGAAAGCAAAGCCATTTGGAATCTGGTAATTGAGCGGTCTGAAAATCGGTTGCCGGGTTGGAAGAGACTATTGCTTTCTAAGGGCAGCTTACTTTAATTAGATGTACCCTCTCTAATTTGCCCATGTATTTTGTCTATCCTTATTATTCCTTCTTCTGTGGCAAGGAGGTTAGAAAAGTTGGAAAGGGATTTTTTGTGGTAGGTTTCCATGGAGGAGAGAAAGTATCATTTGATCAGGTGGGAAACTGTACGCACCAGCTTGGAGGATGGAGGACTTGGGATTAAAAATCTTTAAAGTTTTAATTCGGCATTGATGGGGAGTGGCTTTGGAGATTTATGAATGATAAAGAGGCTTTGTGAAAGGAAGTGGTTCTAAGTAAGTATGGAGCGAGTCCTCATCCGTGGTATCCCAATGAAGTGCAAAGCCCTCACGGAGTGGGAATGTGGAAAGGGATTTGGAAAGGGTGGAATTTGTTGAAAAAGAAAATTTCCTTTGATATTGGGTCGGGAGATTTAGTCCGCTTCTAGAAGGATAAATGGTGTGGTGATGAAAAGTTGTAGAGAGCCTTTCCACTGCTGTTTAGATTTGTTGCCAATAAGGAGGGTCAGTGTTGTTCTTCAAGTGAATGGGGAAGCTGTTCCTTGGAGCTCTTGCTTTCATAGACAGCCTCATGATTGGGAATTAAATTCTCTTGGGCAGTTTTTTGGCCTTTTCTATGCTCATAAGCTAAATATCAATGGTGAAGACAGAGTTATGTGGGCGGGGTCTAGTAATAACAGATTTTCTGTTAGATTGTACTACCAAGGATTTAGCGATTGGTTGGAGAACAGTTCCCGTGGAAGACAGTGGATATCTAAGGCTCTGACAAGTGTTGCACTGTTTGTGTACGAAGCAGTGAATGGAACTATCCTTACAGGAGATAATTTGCGGTCTCGGAAGAGATTTACACTAACTAGTGTTATAAGTGTAAAGGGGATGGGGAGAGTGTAGATGACTTGTTAGTGCATTGTACGGTAGCAAGAGTTTTATGAAATTTTTCGTTCAGTCTTTCCATATTTTTGGGTCATGCCAAGTACTATCAGGGAGCTCTTTCTCGCTTGGTCTCTTTACAAGTGTAGACGGAGGAATTACATTTGGGAGGCTGCCCCGTTAGGAGTTTGCTAGGTCATTTGGTGTGAAAGAAATTGTAGGGCTTTTGATAATGTGGAGTCGAGTTTGGACACGTTGAAGGAGCGCATTCTTCAGACTCTGTTTTTTTGGTGCACTGAGCTGGCATCCCCTACTGCGAATTCTTTTGTGGAGTTTGTGAATAGCTTTACGATGTTTTAGTCTTTATGGGAGTATACTTCATGAGTACAAAGGACGCGTCACCTCTTTTGACGCTTTGTTTATATATACATTGTTACTTATCAAAAAAAGGGTTAGTTGGCATTTCAGAAGACACGTGAGGTAGAGATGCTGAAGACATTCGAGTTGCAGAACAGCCGGTAAAGTCATAACTACTAAAGAAGCCATAAATAATCTGTTAAAGACGGATGAAGGATTTTGAAGAACGGAAGTATTGAAAATCTTTCCTTGAATATTCTAAAGGTGAAATAAGGAAGAAATCCTCAGACAGCTAGAAGATTGAGAGGCAAGTAGTCATGGGATAATCAAACCCCGTAATCAGTGGGATGGAGTGATTGATTGCTGCCTCAATATAGCTTCTCAGCCATATTTAAAGACAATTCATCTACTGAAGAAGACACCACTGAACATATCAATCATTACATGACTTGATTAAGAATCAAAACATAAGCAAGCAGTACTTCACAACAACAGTAGCCAAACTGGTGATTGAGCAAGAGCTAAGTTCTCAGATATCTGATCTAGAAACTGAAGAAAATCTGGTGATTGAATGTGTACAAGCTCTGTTTAATTAAAAATCCGAGTTGGCTTGTTTCATGTTTGCTGTTGTTTGTGCTAAAAACAGGATCCCTATAGTAGAATTTCTTCCAAGTTAAAAATAAAGACACTGCATGCAGGAGGACTTGATTAGAGTATCCAATGAATCACTTATAACCCTCTCTCTTGACTCTTTACTTCATTTTGGTGCTTGACTGATGTAGGAGACTTGATATTTGTTAGTTCTATTCATCTAACACTCACTTGAACCATAGTTTTCATTAAAACTTGAGGATGAGTTTTTGAAAGCTTTTTGTGTCAGTAAACCTTTTGGAAAGATTGTTCTAAGTCCTTATTCCGCCGCGAAAACTCTTTTTAGTTCTACTCTATTGATTATATCAGTCTAGTACAAAGCCGATCGCGTGTTTGACTAGACTTTGGTTTGAAAAATGTTGTTCTTTCCCAAAGAAGTTTAGAAGACAACTCCCCATCTACCCCCACCCCTCTCCTCTAGGCCTTTATCCTCACAGCAGGGACCATATATAACATAAAAACCAAGCAGCAGCAAGTATACTCAACTCAGCCCTTTTCCCAATCACTTGGGGTTGGCTACATGGATCCTTTTCCGCCATTCGATTAGGTTCAAAGCAAAGTCATCACACACACCACATTCATTCATATCTTTCTTTATTACGGATGTCCATGTTACTTTTAGTCTTCCACTTCCCCTATTTCTAGTTTGGTTGATATTGATGCACTTGCACTTCCTACACTTCCTGCACTAATTGGTCTACATTGTATGTGTTTAAACCATCTTAGGCGGTTTTCTCTCATTGTATCTACCATTGGAGCAACTCTTACTGTCTCACAAATTTGTTCATTATGAATTATATCTTCCCTAGTTTTACCACATATCCATCTTAACATTTGCAGCAAGCATACGGATCACAATTAATGGCTCCATTGAAGCTTAATATACAAATCCATATTACTTGCATCTTATTAAGGTCATGTATACCATATACATGGAAAACTGGAGTATGCTGTGTTGCTGTTTTCATGAGATCAAATCTCTTTCTTCTTTATTGTTTCCTTCTCTTTTCTTCTTTTTTGTTTCTTGTGGTAAAAAAAAAAAAGAAATTTTGCTACTCAAGCAGGATTAAAAATAGAAAAAATTGCGGGCTGGTACACTTTGGTGGATTTTCAATCGCTTTAGTACTCTATATTTTTTTTGAACCGGCAAAAGGCACTTTTGTGCATCACGATGCATCAAAAGTGTCTTTTGTCAGTTTGAAAAAAATCTAAGGTACTAAAGCGGTTGAAAATCCACCAAAGTGTACCGACTCAAATTTTTCCCTAAAAAATATATAAAAAGTAGACAAGTAATTAGTGTGAAGCCAGAATTTCTGCAAGGGAGACAAACTTTATTATTAATTCTTCTCAAAACTTAAATGTTATGATAAAAGTACGCATTTAAAAATATATCTTTTGCTATGACAACCAAAACTTGTATATATAAGTTTGAATAAAAAATGATAACCATTTCGAGACAAAATAAGCTAAAACTGTAACATTCTTTAAGGACGAATGTCATATGAACGGTTGTTTTCCCATAATAACCTAATGGAGCGAAATTCCTAAGTAGTGCATATGTTTTCACAAGGAACAGGGTGTAAAGAATCCTCAAATTACAAAAGTACTCTCTTAGTTTTAAAATTCACAAATTAGTACTAAAGTGCAGGTTTTAAAACCTAAAGGGGGCAAAGCCTCCTTATTATATATGTGGTGTCACCTGTTTTGACGCTTGATTAATATACTCTTACTTATCAAAAAAAATTATATATGTGGGTTCACTACTGCAAGGAATCGACTAAAATTAGCTCAGAAGAAAGTGAAAAGAATGGGAAAAATTAGTGTAGGTCAGTCCTCTAGTATCTACATGTCTGAATCTGTCATACTGCTTAAAGCCTTCTAGTAAGTGTTGTTTCAGAGAAAAAATGTGGTGGTTCTAGAGCACTACGTCATCAGCTTGACGCCGTGCTCCAAAATCAACACGAGGCCACATATTAGCTATGTGGTGATGGAGGAAGGATTGAGAGTAGCCTGAATCCAATCTGCCCTGAAAAGGGATAAACCCGAGATTCCTTCTTGATGCCTTCAATAGGGGACGATTTGTTGGGAATCAATCACCCAGAGAATGCTAAAGTGTTAATCAAAATATCAATAATACAAGAATGCTTTATTCATTGATTTAATAACTTCTTATAATACTATTACAAAAACATTCTAGATTACTCATTCCCCAAGTAAAGGATTTACCCTAATACTAAACTAATAAAAAGAGAAACATTCTGAAAATACTACCTAATAACTAATAGCTTTTGACTTCCCTAATTTATATAAAATTAACCATATATAAAATAAACTACAATATAATTTATTTGGGCTTGGATTTGCTCACGCATCCTTCTCTCAAACTTTAAAAAATTTGCCCTCGCCTTTGCAGTAGAGTACTTAAGGGTATGTTTCACACTTGTCCTTCCACTAGGCATTGATACTAGAATTTGTAGAACCTCGTAGCCTAGACAAATTTTGAACTTCCCAACTTTGGTAACAACATCCATCCAATCAGGCAAACGGAACATAAATAACTCATGGATTAACAACTTCTTGATGAAGGATGAAGAAGATAATTGTGTAAGGTGGTTGATTCCAGAATTTGCAGCAATAAAGCGCAAAGCACTCGCTGAATACTTTTCATTGAGCAAAGAGATTCTTACGAGTACTCCAGCATGTTGGGCTTTGGCAACCACTATTTCCTCTTGGCGAATTTTGTTGCTTGCAGCACATTTCTGCAACGCACTTTTATAACCTCGACAATTGAAAGTGAGGCTTTAGAGCAATTGGAAAAACCTAAATCTCAGAACTCTTCTAATTCAGATTCTTCATCACAAATCGGTGGTTGGCTCCAATCTGTGATCAATTCTTCATCATAGATGGTGGTTTATTCCAGCCAACAGTTGGTTGCGGCGTTACGGTTCCAGTTAAGGGCCAGAAGATATCAAGCATTTTGACTGATAAGAATTCTGTATTTGTTGGAACTAGAGAGAGCTAGTTGTTAACTTGGAGAGGGCTGGATGCAGTTACTGGATCCTGGAGGGGCTGGTTAAAATTTCTGAATTCTGCCAGCAAGTCTAGGGTTTTTCTGTAACCCTAGCAAAGCAATGGCTGACTAGATGGGAAGAGAAGGAGCTTGGAGAGGGCTGGATGCAGTTACTGGATCCTGGAGGGGCTGGTTAAAATTTTGGAATTCTGCCAGCAAGTCTAGTGTTTTTCTGTAACCCTAACAAAGCAACGGCTGACTAGATGGGAAGAGAAGAGTGAGTAGAGATATAAGATGAAATTGTGAGATGCAAATTGCAAGGGAAGATCTGTTGCTAGTACTGCGATGGTAACTAAGAAGCCGATATGGAAGATGATGAACGACTGCTGGAACAATCAATTGAACCATAACAAAACCAGCAATAGGATCGTTGTGCTCTGATACCAAAACTGATGCACGAAAGATTGGGTTAAACCCAATCCAATCTGCACAGAAAAGGGATAAAATCAAGGTCCATTCCCCAAGTAAAGAATTTACCTTAAATACAAAAAAAAGAAAAATAAAAACATTCTGAAAATACTACCTAATAATTAATGAGAGTTGCTATTTACACCCAGTTTTTTACTAAGTACACCCCATTACTAAGTGCACCCCCACTCAATATTTTCAACTCCTGAAAAATCTAAGTACACCCCCCCCCTAATTTCCTATTCTACCCCTAACAATATTTTCCCCAAAAATACTATCCTACTACTAAGTACACTCCACACTTCTCATTTTGAAACACCCCCCAAAACAAAAGTTATGTTTCTTCCAACATCGCAACCCCCCCGGCAACGGCAACCAACCTTCATCATCTTCATCTTCTTCTACATTTGTCCTTCAACATCAACAATAGACGAAAGGTCACTCGTAGGTGTGAATCTCTTCTTTTTGCATTCTAGGTTAAAATGTTATTTTTTTTCAATGAATATGTTTAATTTTTGATAGAGCTTAGTTACATTCCAATGTTTTTGCATTTTGGTGTTAAAATATCGTGATTTAAAGAAAATTTTGTTAGAAAAATAGGCTTGATATGGCGTGGGCTATACGGCACCGGATAGCCGAACTATCTTAGAGGAATTCGGCTAGGGTGCCGAACGCCTTTAAGGTTGTCCGGCTAAGATACCCAACTCCTTAATGGTTGTCCGGCTAGGGTACCGAACTCCTTAATGGTTGTCCGGCTAGGGTACCGAACTCCTTATAGGTTGTCCAGCTAGGGTGCCAAACTCCTTATAGGTTGTCCAGCTAGGTCCCTAGCTGAACTCCTTAATGGTTGTCCGGCTAGGGTACCGAACTCCTTATAGATTGTCCAGCTAGGGTGCCCAACAGGTTTTTTTTTCCTTCTTAACCTTTTGGAATTGATCTAATACTTTGATTATGTACGTGCAAAACATACATATAGGAGAAGACCTACTGCATCACATAGGAGACAAAGACAACAACAATATACACAACAACAAGAAGAACAACAACAGCAACTATAAAAGCAACTACAAGAACAACAACTACAACTACAACAGCAACAACAAGAACAACAACATAGTTATGAGTATAAAATAGGAGGCGGTATTGAGGAGAAGGATGATGATGAGGAAGAAGAAGAAATTGAAGATGAAGAAGAGGAATTTGCCCCGTTTCCTGGTGGGCCACAAAATCCATCGTTGTTGACTACCTTCAAAGATCATGTAGCGGCATGTATCTCGAATAGGGAAGAGCGAGCGTTGTTGAAATGTTTGAATCACACTACCAAGCAGCAAGATTGGGGAATTCGTAATTACTCTAGTGAAATAATGAAGAATCTTGTCAATAGCTCGGGGCTTAACGTGTCATCCAGGTGCTCGTATGCAGAAGTTGACAAAGTATTGGTGTCGGCATTTGTAGAACGGTGGCATCGAGAGACGAATACTTTCCACATGCCCTTTGGAGATATGACAATCACACTTGATGATATATATTGTCTTACAGGACTGGACGTGACCAGCAACCACTGTTTTCTAGGCAAAGTGTGGCCTATACACCTCAAGAGGTTGCGAATTTGTTGGGAGTACATGTCTCTGAGGCGATCTTGGGATGCATGGTGCTAGTGGCCCATCAATAAAATTAGAGTAGCTGCGTGAGACATTCCAGGAAAAGGGTGGATCTAAAGATCCTGTTGCATATGCTCGTTCAACCAGAGCATATCTATTGTACACTCTTGGTTGCACTCTTTTCACCGATAAGAGTGGGACTCGGGTCAACACTGGCTACTTAGAGTTGTTGGATGATGTTGCCATACATAGTATGCCTCGCTGCAACTCAAGCGTATCTGTATAGACACTACGGCAAGCGTCCCAAGAAGATGTTAAGCAGATGGCTGGATATTTCACGTTATTGGAGGTAACAGTTATTTTCATTACATTCAAACATTAGATAAATAAATTATATATTATTATTTATAGTATATTTGATAAATGTTGTATTTTATTGCATATAAGTATGGATATACAAGGCCTACATATAGATCAAATTACAAGAATACATACCCACTTGCAACGAGGAGGGAACCAAAAGGAAAAGTTGGAGCATCCATACAAAAATTGATCCAATACTGAGAGCGTCTCGACAGCCTTAGGACCAATGATGTAAGTGTCATTTAATTTAGTTGTCTTTTTATTTTATAACACATTTATGTTAAATGAATTTTCTTTGGTAATTGTAGGTAATTTAGAATCCGTATACAGGCACTTTTAGGGTTTTACATCCATTTCTCACCATTTCGTTATATCACGGATGCTTAGTAGCGTGCTTTGTTGTGTAACCATACTATCCGGACCGAGTTTTTAGACAATTCAATTATGTTCAAACGATTTCATCTACACCGATTGGTGCTGATGTTCTTGTGAGATGGGATAAAAAGAATGCCCTCCGGCCTTGTACCGTACTTTTACATTTGGGATACTCACGTCCTATCAAACTATCGTCTTGATAATATTGCCCAAGTACCATGGGATTGTGCTCATGACTATTTGCAAATGTCCATTCACATCCGTTGGTTCAAAACCTCGACAGACAGCCCCCAGTTTATCGTGACATCTCGAGTTCGAGTACCCGATGCATGGGAGATGGTTACGTCTATACAAAATTTGATACAACCTCCGATGGTGCAGAGATGGAGGTCAGGTGATCGATTGATGACAGCGGATGACTTAGTTGATGTCTTGGACAAATCATACATGATAGTAAGAGGTCTAGATAATACGGACCTTCTACTTTCGTACGAGATGAGGCGGGGTCATCTCAGGGCGGTATCTTTTTACTAAGTACACCCAACATAAATTATTAAAATGACATTATCTAGACCTTCTACTATCATATATGTTCGGTTCCGCCCTGAGATGACCCCGTCTCGTCTTGCACGGAAGTAGAAGGTCCCGCATTATCTGGACCTCCTACTATCATATATGTTCTGTCCAAGACATTAGCCAAGTCATCCGCTGTCATTGATCGATCACCTGACCTCCATCTCTGCACCGGAGGTTGTATCAAATTCCGTCTAGACGTAACCATCTCTCATGCGTCGAGTACTCGAACCGGAGATGTCACGGTAAACTGAAGGGACCGCCTGTCGGGGTTTTGAACCAACAGATGTGGATGGACATTGTACCACTGCAAATAGTCTGGAGCACAATCTCATGGTAGTTGGGCAATATTACCAAAATGATCGTTTGATAGGACGTGACTATCCCAAACATAAAAGTATGGTACAAGGGGCAGGAGGACAGACTAACTCTTTATCCCAGCTCACAAAACATCAGCTGCAATCGGTGTGGATGGAAGGGATTGGTGTGGATGGAAGGGTTTGCACATAACCGAATTGTCTAAAAATTCGGTCCAGATGGTATGGTTCCACAACAGAGCACGCCACTAATCATCCATCATATAACGAAACGGGGAGAAATGGATGTAGATCCCTAAAAGTACCCGTATACGGATTCTAAATTACCAACAATAACCAAAAAAATTAATTTAACATAAATGTGTTATAAAATAAAAAGATAACAAAATTAAATGACTCGGTATTGGATCAATTTTTGCATAGATGCTCCAACTTTTCCTTTTGGTTCCCACCTTATTGCAAGTGGGTATGTATTCTTGTAATTTGATCTATATTTAGGCCATGTATATCCATGCCTCCATGCAATAAAATACAACATTTATCAAATATACTATAAATAATAACATATAATTTATTTATCTAATGTTTGAATGTAATGAAAATAATTATTACCTATCATCCAAAAACTCTAAGTAACCAGTGTTGACCCGAGTCCCACTCTTATCAATGAAAAGAGTGCAACCAAGAGTATACAACAAATGTGCTCTGGGTGAACGAGCACATGCAACACGATCTTCAGATCCACCCTTTTCCTGGAATGTCTCACGCAGCTACTCTAATTTTATTGATGGGCCTCTAACACCACGCATCCCAGGATCGCCTCAGAGACATGTACGCCCAACAATTCGCAACCTCCTGAGGTGTATAGGTCACACTTTGCCTAGAAAACAGTGGTTGCCGATCACATCCAGTCCTGTAAGACAATACACATCATCAAGTGTGATTGTCATATCTCCAAAGGGCATGTAGAAAGTATTCGTCTCTAGATGCCACCGTTCCACAAATGCCGACACCAATATTTTGTAAACCTCTGCATACGAGCACCTGGATGACACGTTAAGCCCCGAGCTATTGACAAGATTCTTCATTATTTTACTAGAGTAATTACGAATTCCCCACTCTTGCTGTTTGGTAGCATGATTAAAACATTTCAACAACGCTCGCTCTTCTCCATTCTAGATACATGCTGCTACATGATCCTTGAAGGTAGTCAACAACTGCTACATAATCCTTGAAGGTAGTAAACAACGATGGATTTTGTGGCCCACCAGGAAATGGTGCAAATTCCTCTTCTTCATCTTCATATTCCTCTTCCTCATTATCGTCCTCCTCCTCAACACCGCCTCCTATTTCATACTCATAGCTATGTTATTGTTCTTGTTGTTGCTGTTGTAGTAGTTGTTGTTCTTGTTGTTGCTGTTGTAGTAGTAGTTGTTGTAGTTGTTCTTGTTGTTGTATTTGTCTCCTATCTAATGTAGTAGGTCTTCTTGTATAAGTATGTTTTGCACATAAATAATCAGAGTATTAGATCAATTCCAAAAGGTTAAAAAGGAAAAAAAAACCTGTTCGGCACCCTAACCGAACCTAAAAGGAGTTCGGTACCCTAGCCGGACAACCATTAAGGAGTTCGGCACCCTAGCCGGACAACTTATAAGGAGTTCGGTACCCTAGCCGGACAACCATTAAGGAGTTCGGTACCCTAGCCGGACAACCTTAAAGGCGTTTGGTACCCTAGTCAAATTCCTCTAAGATAGTTCGGCTATCTAGAGCCGAACAGCCCACGCCATATCAAGTCTATTTTTTCAACAAAACTTCCTTTAAATCACGATATTTTAACACAAAAATGCAAAAATATTGGAATATAACTAAGCCCTCACAAAAATTAAACATATACATTGAAAAAAAATAACATTTTAACCTAGAATGCAAAAAAAAAAATTCACACCTATGAGTGGCCTTTCGTCCATCGTTGATGTTGAAGGACAAATGTAGAAGAAGATGAAGATGGTGAAGGTTGGTTGCCGTTGCCGTTGTATCGTTGTCGGTTGCTGGTGTGGGGGTGTACTTAGTAAAAACCTGGGTGTAAATAGCAACTCTTATAAAATAAACCACAATATAATTTATTTGGGCTTGGATATGCTCCCACATCACGTGGACATCTCTCTCAGAAGTTTAAAAAAAGGTTCAAAAAATTAAAGGTTCAACAGCTGGATGTGATAAGTTTCAAGTGATGTTCTATTTTGTTGGCACAGAAAATCATGCTAAATCTGTGGGAAAATTTTCGGTGTTTGTGTATACCTAGTTGGGATGTCTTCCAAAATATGTGTGATATCACAGATGAAAAGGAGGCATATGTTACTAATTACTTAACGTCAGGTGCAGTTCTTCCTCAGCTCTATTTAAAATAAATTTTCACAATGGGAGATTGAGATTCTTCAGTCCCAAATGGATAAACTGTATGATCTTCTATTTTCTTTTGATAAGATGATTTCTAGGGGCAATATCTTTCATCTATAAGTATTTACCATGAAGGGGCTTTGGGGTGTATAAGTTGCATGACTTCCTAGGAGAGAATCCGCCAGCAGCGGCAGCAGGGGGAGGGGGTAACAATCTTTATTTGGTATGCCTCCTTGAGTTTATCATAGACGTGGACCCCTTGAGGCAGAGGGGATATCATTATGCTTTTTGTACTTTGCAAAGGTGCTGGGAAGTCAATTATGTATCACTTCTCCGCTTCTTTGAGAGCTTTATCCATTTATGCTGGTGATTTTAGGAGTGTCTTCGGGCTGGAGAGGTTGCTATGCTGGAAGAAAGTTTTGGGAAGAGGTCGATGAAGGCGTGAAAGCTGCTTCTCTAGACCTTTTGTGGTAAGATCCATTGGAATGCAGTAGGATGCATTTGGATAGAGGAGATGGAGATAAAACAATTGATGTTGAAGCAGCTTTGTGGTTGGAAAGCTAGATCATGAATAGTCTTTAACAATTATTAGTGGGAATCGGGTGTTAAGCGTAGGGGATGCATCTTTTTCATTCTTTCTGAGGTTATATGCAGTGAGCTGAGTGAGGATCAAGCGTAGGTTGAAAACAGGTTTAATGCAAATACTAGTTCACACAGAGAAGTTGTCTAATGGGGATAGCTTACCAGTACGAAAATTGACGATAAAATGTCAGATTAGATGTTCGGTCTTGAGAAAAACACTCCGGTAAAATCATCTTGTAGTTGGGTCTAAAATTAAATTGAGTTATATACACTCTGACAAATAATATATCGCATTATGTTCTATAATCTAAGGAAAACAATATTTACAGTTTTGCATACCCAAACTTCAAATGAGCATTAACACTCACGCAAGAAACATCCATACCTCTTTTTTTGTTGGGTGCACATTCACATCAACATGCTCAGGTGGCAATCTAACTGACATATATATGAAAGGTTTTGACGCTTTAGGCAAGGTAGCAGCATAAACTATTTCAATAGCTCTCTTCAAGGCACTGCAATCAACTAATCTATCTGAAAAAGAGAAGAATATACAAAAATGAATTGAAGAGCTAGTTCAATTGACAAAATGAAACAATATTGAGAGATAAACAATTCATTTGTGGGATTGTCAACAGTAAGAGTGCTGCCTTCTGTAGTCGAAATTGTTGCTCAAGTGAGAAAACAGGGAGAAAGAATAAAGGCTGAAGCATGGTGCCTCTACAACTGTATGAGCATTTAATCAGTCTTTCCTCTGAATGTGTGGCAGATAAGTAACACTAATATTTGGATAAGTGATGGTCTTTCTGATCAATAAGACAATAACCATTAGTTTTTAGGTTGCTTCAGACAAGCTTTGCTTGTTTCAGCAGATCCCACTCAATTCAACAGTTGAAAAATAAATTTCACTTCTAATCTTTGACCTAGATTATCAATTTTTTGCTATTCAATTGATGTCAGGAGAAATCCCTTGAGAGGGATCCAACTGAAGAAGAGAAAACTTTCCAATAAAATGAAGCCAGAAATGAAGGATAAGAAAAGTTCTAGAGAGAGAGAGAGAGAGTAATTACTACAATACCACTAGTGTAAGGTGATGTAAACAGGACGGACCATAATCAATACCATGTCTTGTACATGTACGTGAGTAAACAAGATAAAAGAGCTTTGGAATATAGAATTATTCGAAGGGACGATAGAATTAATATGTTATAAGATTAGGCATTGAGACAATTGCTGGCATTACAATGGATACATCTTGTACAGCTTCCCGCACACTATGATAGAAATCATTTCATAGAGGCAGAGTATTCATCCTTATTAATCTTAGCTTAATGAAGACCAGCCGATGAACCCATATGGTTCCATATTGAAGGAGTAACAGATATTTACCCTAGAACCTACATGTCCAGTTTCCTAATTCTCTGAACGAGCACTTTCCAAGCAAAGCATGCAAACTTCGAACAGTAAGGAGTCATGCAATTGACCTTTAAAATCTCATCTTTCTTTAGAACTACCACATATATTAAGCATAGTTAAAAGGAGACAGCAAGGACGCCACATTCCCATAGAGAATAGCCAGAATGCACACGTGCACACATGTATGAATTAGAGATAACATAATAATCTAAACCAAACGTCAATGTAATATTATAGAAAACATAATAATCTAAACCAAACATCTTGACTTAACTAGACTCTCAGAAACGCTGCATTCAAATCAAGGAGCTGAATTTTAACTGGAACTTGGAGTGATAACCCTTACAGACTAGATAATGGAGATAACCAAAGAGATCATGCATACCATTTATGAAAAGCACCATGGTTATCTTCTTCGCAAAGTAACTAGGACCGGATATGAAACCCTCCATTTCAAAAACCGAACTAGATGGATCACATTCAGAAGCTTCTATGCTAATCAAACTGCGGGCAACTGAAACCCCGTAAACAGATCTGATTGCATCAAGCCTTGAGGATGTGGCAACGGAGTGAACATCCGCTCTGGCAGCACCATGCTAGGATAGTGGTGGGAAAGTAAAATTATGTACAGTCATGTAAAGAATAGTTAGACAAGAATAAAATATTACTAATGACAAATCAACATAAACCTGAGCTACCAACCTTTCTGCAAGAGACGCTGACACTGGTATGATGAATTGCAAAGCGACTAAGCACGTCAACAATTTTCGGATAATCATCAGCAGAGTTCTGAAGTGTTTTCCTTCGTGCAGTCATGTTATAGAATAGATTCTCAATCTGGCATGTGTAAATACAACCCCTCACAAAGGGAAAAATAACATCTTTTCCGCAATGATATAACATATACCGTGCTTCATTTTACTTTCTTTCAATTTATTTAAGTATTGCAAGAAATTATGCCAATACTTTTAGGTTCATATAGCCTTCAGAGAAACATTGCATTGCGTACCATTATTTGGGTCCCCTTCACTGCAGCACATGCTTTAGGTTCATGCTCCATCACACCGTCTCTGTATGACACCCTTAACCCCAGTAAAATCAAAATATTAATCAATTCCGTACGCAGATTCCCAACATAGAAAAGCCAAAGTACAAAATTTGGCTGCCCTATAAATCATTGAGTATACCTTAATAGGAAGGAAAACAACAAAAATTGACAGAGAAAAAATTAATACAGTGCTAATTAGGGTAGCAAATCTTCCTAAGCCAAAATAGCAGCATAAACAGAGAGAGATAGGCGGGCCACAGATAATGAGTGGGATTGCTGTGTACCTGTAACCATGGAGTTGGCCTTTGGTAATGGTGGTGACAGTCACGTGACCGACGTAGGTCATGCTGGCTAAGGCCTCTCCTCTAAACCCCATCGACTTGATTGACTGTAAGTCTTCAAATGTAGACAATTTCGACGTAGTGTGCCTCTCACACAATATAGGCAAATCCTCGTACTATACACACAAAATCACAACATTATATGCATATAAGCACACACATTAAACTTTATTCTTTTAATCAACTTTATTAAACTTTGACCAAAATACTTTATAAATTTACTAGTCGTTACAAGATTATAAATGTTGCTAGTAGAAGTAATGTAGTGTTTAGTGATTGAAATTTTATCATCTAAAGCGAAAATCGAAGTATGTCATTTACACACATACTGATTTTAGAATATAGAAAAGAGGATTGTTTGAGATTATGTGTGTGTGAGAGAGAGGGAGCGCAATTAGGAGTTACCCGGATGCCGTGGCCATCGTCGGATACTTGGATGAGCTTGAGGCCGCCGTCTTTGACAACGACGTTGATGGAAGTGGAACCGGCGTCGAGGCTGTTCTCGAGGAGCTCCTTAACGGCGGAGACGGGGCGCTGGATGACCTCACCGGCGGCAATTCGATTGACGACGGACTCGTCAAGGCGATGGATCTTTGGAGGGCCTTTTACCTCCGATTGGAGTGGCGGTGGTTCGGTGGTTTCGATTTCCATGGAAATGGACATGGTTTTGGAATGGTGACCCCCCAACAAGCGGTGTTGCTCCGCTACTGCTGCTGCTATTGATTGAGTTCGCGCCAAACAGGTGACTCTGGTGAGCTTTAACCCAACATATTTTTTTACTGTAGTTTTTGTTAGAGCAGAGCTATTCCCACCCCCATTTTGTCGAGTATATTCCCTTACCATTATTACAAAATTGTTACAATTTTAAAATACTATATTACCCTTAAAATTTTTAAAAATCCTAACATACTGTGCGGCACCCCCGGCCGCACGCCCTAAGGTATGTGCGGCGGACTAGTGCCGTACATTCCTTAGGGTGTGCGGTAGGGGGGTGCCGCACACTACGCAGTTTCCTCCAATCATTCAATTTTCCCGAAAAATCAAACTTTGTTCTGCTCAGTTTACCTCGAATCGAATCAAAGGTACGCTTTTTAATTCCCCTCTCTTAGTTTTTGAGCTTTGGTTGAAGTCTTGCTGTAATCTCTGCTTTTCATGGGGTTGACAAAAATGAGAAATTTAAGTTGAACTCATCGTTTTCCTCCTTTTCCTACACTTTCTCGGTGTTCAAACAGAAAATTTTTGCTGTAAAAATTGAATCTTTGATCCCAATCCCAATCCAAAAAAAAGGAGGAAAGAGATGGGTTGAAGTTGAATTGGAAAAAAATGGGTTGTTAAAAGGTAAAATAGGGAAAAAAATGGGGGTATACTTAGTAATATAGGTGGTATAATGTTTGAAGGGGAGGTGAACTAAGTAAATGGGTATACTTAGCATTTTGAGGGTTAGAATAGCAATTCTCTTTTTGTTACAGGGATCGGTATTCTTTTTGGGAGCGCTCTAAAGAGTAACCTGAGGCACTTTATCAATCCTCTATAAGAGCATCCACAATGTTGGTGGGGGGGGGGGTGTTGGGGAAATTTGAGCTTTTTTGTGCCCCACATGCCTCACTATCTCCACCTAAAAAATTCAAAATCTCAAACCTCAATCTACTATCAAAAATCTCCGAACAACTTTTTTATGGATCCTACTTTATCTATACCACTTTATTTTTCATATATATATATATATATATATATAATATATTATATACATAATATCTATTTTATATATAATGTGTAGTAAATATTTTTTTCTTATTTATATTTTTATATTAATGAATACATATATATATATATATATTATTTATAAATATATTTATATTTTTTATTTATTGAGCAATATAATTGAAATTTTATAAATTTAAAAAGGAGTACAACATTAAGCAATTAATTACTACAAATAATTCATAAAATACATATAAAAAAGTGAAATGCTTCATAATTAATAAATAGTAAGATTTTCACTCATCGTGATCGTAACGCGCCCAAATATACTCAATTAAATCGGCTACTTTCCAACGGCTACTTTCTAGAGAGATTCGGATTATTTTCATCCATTTTTTGTAGTTTGGAAGAGAAGAATATTGAATGAAATAAAAACTTGAAGAAGTATTTATAGTTGAAAAAAAAAAAAAAACCATTTTGCAACGGCTAAAAAATGACTACTTTTAATTAAAAGTAAAAAGATGACCGGACTGCACGGGAAGAGAGGCCATTTTTTTCTTCCAAGTGGGACCCACTACCTGGCCAAAAAATAGCTTCTTTTTGCCAAAGCCGCTCCTCATCAAATTTTCCCACAGTGGTGAAAACCCACTTGCAATGAAAGGATAAAAGTGGGGGGGGGGGGGGAAACCCCCACTGCTGATGCTATAACTTGTTTAGAGACTGTTTAAACACCGGCCCACAATGATAATCTTTAATCATTCTCTATTTTCAACACTTAGAGCCCGTTTGGTGCAGCGTTTACAAAACGCAGCGTTTTAAAAAACGTAGTATTTTAAAAACGGATGTCTTTCCTTATAAATACGTTTGAGATATCACTTCAATACGCAGCTTTTTTTTCCTAGTAGCGTTTTAAAACCTGCGTTTTGGGAAAAAGCGAGAATTTCGTTTTAAAACGCACTACGTTTGAAAACGCGTTTTCGCGCATATTGAAACACATTTTTTGTAAATAAGCTGCGTTTTATCCCTGCATTTTGGCCAAAACGCTCGACCAAACGGGCTCTTAGTAAATTACTCTCATTATATAAGAGCATGTACAATGGTTTGATTCAATCAAATCAAAAATTAAACACAATTCATTAAAAATCAATAAAATAATTCATTTGATGCTCATTTGATTTAAAATCAAAAAACTACTCCAATGGTGGCACAAACTCCAACACTTTTACATACTCCACCATCTTTATCTCCAACCACTTTACATATCCCACCATCTTTATCTCTATTAATTTAATATTTTCTTTCAACTTATATTTACAAATAAATTTGATATTGCATAAATTATTAAATTCAAAATTATATAAATAGTCGTTATTAAATATTATTTATTAATTATATTTGAATAATATTTATTATAATTTGATATTGTTCATTTATAATATTATTAAATTTGAAATAACTACAATAATTTGATATTATTTATAATATAAATTATTAATATTCAATTTATAATATTATAATATTATCAATTTATGTATTATAATTTGAATAATATTTATAATAATATTCATTAATAACTACAAAAATTTGAACATTAAATAGAAATACAACAATTCTAACGGAAAATCCGACAATATCCGACAATAATACAACAAATATAATGAAAATACAATAATAATAAAAGTGAGTATTATTCAAACACCAACTTTTACTGATTACCAAAAATTCTCCAAATATTTTTAATTAAATCATGCAGCAGGCGGCTATGTGATTCTTTATCTCGAACGGTACACCTTTGTTTAAGATACCTTTCGTGCTCTGGAATACGCTCGTTAAAATATTGTCATGCTAAGCTACTATTAGTAATGTCAGTCTAATCATAGTCGAAAATATTTGACAGATGTGTATAAGTATCTCGTTCATCTTCGACAATCATATTATGTAATATGATACAAGTCTTCATAATTTTTCCCAACGTAGATACCTCCAACATAAGTGCTGCGACTCGTATAATTGCAAATCATGCATGCAATACCCCAAATGCACGCTCAACATCCTTCCTCCCTGCCTCTCGGTGTTGAGCAAAGAGCTTATGTTTATCACTTTGCGGCAATTGAATGGAATGGAATGTAGCCCATGGAGGATATATAACATCGGTTAAATAATAACCCAAGTTATACTAATTACCATTAACAGTAAAGCCTACTGCCGGGGCTATACCATTATAAATATCGTTAAATACTGGAGATCGATCAAGAACATTTATATCATTACAAGTACCTGGAGTACCAAAGAATGCATGCCATATCCACAAATTATAAGAAGCGACTACTTCGAGAACTATAGTCGCCTTTCCATTCCCTCGGGCGTGCTGACCTTGCCAAGCCACGGGGCAATTCTTCCATTCCCAGTGCATGCAATCTATGCTACCTAGCATACCAGGAAAACCGCATGTCTCCCCAACATGAAGCAAGCGTTGGAGGTCCTCCTCTGTTGGCTTTCTCAAGTACTGTTCTCCAAAAACACTAACCACGCATTCAGAAAAAAAATTCACGCATTCAAGTGCGGTAGTTTTTTCAATACGAACATAATCATCACATGCATCACCGGACACTCCATAAGCAAGCATTCTTATAGGAACAGTGCATTCTTGTATTGGTGATAAACCAGGTCTCCCACATGCTTCAACTCGTTGTTGAAAATATGGAGTATGAGCACCAAGAGCTTCTACTACTCGAAGGAAGACATGCCTTCGCATCCGAAATCTGGTGCGAAATTGTTGGTCGGTATATGTTGAATTCTCCGCAAAGTAGTCTGAATACAGGCGTTGATGGCCATCAACACGATTTCTATCAATATAGATGCGTTCACGAACTTCTCTTTCTACTTGTAGAGATCTTAGTTCTCTAAAGATTTGACGCTTGCGACGTCGACGACCAGTACGGTCTAATATATATTCATTTACACTTCTTTGAATTTCATTCAAATCATCTTCATGTTCACTGTCGGTGTTTGAATTCAAACTAGAACTTGATGAAGACATAATTTTTCTATGAAGTTTTTTTATTCATTGAAGTGTACACACTGGACGAAATTTATAGAAAAGTTGGAAACATACACAGGAAGTTAAAAAAGAAGTAATAAAGTTATCTTTAAAAAATATCGTCATCCATCAAGTCACCATCAACTTTAAAGTTGATGGTGACCACACAATAAACATATTTTTTGAAATATTTATTGCAAATTTTACCTACCGTGACTTTTTATCATCAATGTTCCAATTTTGATAATTTTTTGATATATTTGTAGAAAATAACAAATATCTTTGTAAATTTTTTTGTCTTATTTTATCTGTTCATACACGAGAAGTAAAAAAGAAGCAATGATACAACTTTATGATATATCTTCATTGTTTAGTCACCGTCAACTTTAAAGGTGATGGTGACTACACAATAAATATATTTTTTGAAATCTTCATTGCAAATTTTACCTCCCATGACTTTTTATCATCAATGTTTACAACTTTGAAGATTTTTGATATATTTGTAGAAAATAACAAATATCTTTGTCGATAAACTACACGACAATACAAATTAAAGACAAGTTATCATCAATGCAATGAAGATATTTTGTTTTCCATATTTAATACAAATTACTTAATGATAAATTACATGACAATACAAATTAAAGACAAGTTAAAAAAAACATCATCTACTTAAACAGTGCACGATACAACGTTCTGTAATCTTTTTCTTCTTCAACGGATTTGTTTTCCATGTTTTTCAAAGCCTCCCATTGTTTGAACATACGTTTCATCTTGGATTCCTCACGTTTCTTCTTGGACTCCTCCAGTTTATCTTGTTCGATAGTCATATATCGATCAAGCTTCTCATTAAGCTCTAAATCGATGCGGTTTGATTCACGTAATTCTTCATTAATTTTTTCTTTATCCACACTTTTTCCCTTCTTCTTTGAAGCTTTCTTGCCTGGAGGTCGAGTTGGATATGTCATTGAAGGTGTTTCAGCATTAGATGAGTTTTGAAAATCAAAAGCTTCATTGCAAGATCGTTTTAAGCCACTGGTTGTTGAATTTTTAGTTGCATGTTTTCCCACTTCAACATATTTTGCCCACCACTTGGGAACGTTACGAAGGATTTGCCACGCCTCCATTAACATAAAAGGTTTCCCTTGATCTGCTTCATAAATCGTATGTGCCCTCCGAATAACATCATCGTCATTCCAGCCACTTTCTTTGCAAGCTAATGCTTGATTAAAAGCTCCAGAAAATTTTGAAACTGCCTTAGTCATTTTAGAAAAATAATTCTTAATTTGACCCAAATTTCTGATCATACCATCCCCACGATTCTCATTGTAATTGTTAGTCACTTTCTGCCATAATTGTGTTGAAGTTTGGTTTGTTCCAACATAACTATCGGTAGTCACGTTCTCCCACGATTTACACAATTTGATGGTCTCATTATACGTCGCCCACCTAGTTCTTATTATTTTTCCACTTTGAGGAGTGGTTTCATCAGCCAACTCATCTTGAACATCAATTTCTTCATCATTGTCTGGTTCTGGTTGTGTTGAAAAAAAAGGTATATTCAAAGCTAGGGGACTAGTTGGATTATATTCAGATGAAGAACCACCAGGAACCCCCATAGGGAAATACGTACCCTTGGTTGAACTGTGATTGTTATGTTAAAAAATGAGACAAATTTGAAGGTAATAGAGTATTCCACGGAAAGGTTTGTTGCGGCATGGGAAATGAGGCATGGGGAAGCATTGGTGTGTTCCCAAACTGCGTAGAGTTTGGGTTTTGGAAATTCGGATGACCTCCAAAATTTGGAGCATTTTGGAAATCTGAAAAATTATGGTAATGTAATGATGGTTGGTTTTGTGGAATATGTTAAGGAATTTGACGAGAAAAGGGTTCACTTGGTGTTGATTGACGTGAATTATCTCGATTTTGAGGGTTTTTGCTTTTACGAGAGACAGAACTTTCAGCCATTGATGATGTTTAATTGACAATAAAATAAAGTTAACAACAAAAATTATACAATAATAACAGTTATAATAATACTTAATGATAATATTAACAATAATAATAACAACTAATAACAATAATAATACGAAATTTAACAATAATAATGGTAATAATAAACAATTAACAATAATGACAACTATATTTAATAATCTGCAATATTAATAATTAAAATATTTAAGTAGTAAATAATAATATTAGTAATACATTTAGCTAAATAAACAACTTAAAATGGATTAATTAAAAATATGAAATTTGGGGAGAGAGAAGAGAGAGAAATTATCCAAAATATCAATAATTTGCAAAAAATTCGTTTGGTGTCCAAATGATGCAAACCAAGTCTCTATTTATAGATAAAAATGTGTACTATTTTTGTATATTTAAAAAAAATTGAATGCCAAAACTACCCTCAACCGGAGATTAATTAAGAAAACTGCCCACAAGCCCAGGCGCTGACACGTGTAAAGCGATGTCAGGCCTTTGTTCGCTACTTTTTTTTTTATTATTTTGCCCCTCAAAACGACGTCGTTTTGAGGGTTTAAAAGCTAATACACAGCCGTTTTGTCTCCTTCTCTTTTGTCCGATTTGTTTGATTTTTTTTTTTTGATTGGGTATCATCTGTTGCGATTTTTTATCTCAAAGCTTTTGATGATTTACTTTTGATCATTTTTGATACTCCATTGTAGGCTTTGATCCATTATGATCTAACGGAAGAACCTCCGTTGGACATGCTCTAAGAGCATGTACAACGGTTTGATTCAATCAAACAAAAAATCAAACACAACCCATTAAAAACCAATAAAGTAATTCATTTGATACTCATTTGATTCAAAATAAAAAAAACTACTCCAATGGTGGCACAAATTTTAACACTTTTACATACCCCACCATCTTTATCTCCAACCACTTTACATATCCCACCATCTTTATCTCCATTAATTTGCAAAAAATTCGTTTGATGTCCAAATAATGCAAACCAAGTCTCTATTTATAGATAAAAATGTGTACTGTTTTTTTATATTTTAAAATATATATATATATATATATATTGAATACCAAAACTGCCCTCAACTGAATATAATTAAAAAAACTGTCAAACCGCTCAGGCGCTGACACGTGTAAAGCGATGCCAGCCTTTGTCCGCCACTTATTTTTTTATTTTTTTATTTTGCCCCTCAAAACGACGTCGTTTTGAGGGTTTAAAGGCTAATACACAGCCGTTTTGTCTCCTTTTCTTTTGTCCGGTTTGTTTGGTTTTTTTATTGGGTATCATTTCTTGCGATTTTTCTCTAACAAAGCTTTTGATCCTTTTTTATCCTCCATTGTTAGCTTTGATCCATTATGATCCAACGGAAGAACTTCCATTGGACATGCTCTAAAGAGTGATTTAAAGGGAACAGTGACTTCCATATTGGGTATTTTTTATTTTTTGTTACTAAAAAAATATAAGCTTTAAAAATTAATAATATTACCTCTTTTTTTTTTTTTTAAGTTCTCATTTTGTTACAAACAACTGATATACATATTTTTTTTGTTGCATCATCATCATAAATTTTATCAATTAGTCAAAATAAAAAGATATTTATTTTAAAATATGAAATTTGTGAATTAACTACAAATTATTTTCAACCAAAAAAAATTTAAACATAAATTGTCCCTTAGATTGACATATATTTTTAAATAAAAGTAATTGAAATTATTAAAAAATACAACATATTTTTTCATAGAATATAAATTTAAGATATAAAATATTTCATTCCGATTGTTGTGGAAAAATAGAAATCAAAAAAGGGAAAAATATAATGATAGTTAGGTTTATTAGTTGAGATGAAAGAAATTTAATTTTTAGAGGGGTTGTTTAGAGAGTGCTTGTTGGAGTGAATTCTTTTTTAGAGTGTTAAAAGGTGAATCTAGAACAGAAAACGATGTGTTTAGAGGGTGATATAGAGAGTCACCACTGTGGATGCTCTAACGCCCCAAACTTCTTATTAATACACCCCAAAAAATAATTACAAAAATATAATCATTTAAAAAGACATAAATATCATTTTTTTTACTAAATACACTCACCACTATATTATGACACCTCCTAAACCTCTATATACATCACCAAACAATTTTTCAATACACCCTCCTTCATAATACTTCATAAACTCATTCCTCATTCCAAACTTCCAATTTCTACCAAACTCCCAAAATCACACCCTCAAGTTTCAATATCTATATTGTAACAAAAATCAGGCATGAAGACTAAAGAAGAGCTGACCACGAATGTAAGTATCTCAACCATTCTCAAGCTTAAAATTTAATTTTTTCATGCATTTACGTACATGTCAGAGTCGAGATTTATTTAGTACTGGTCAATAGAACACCACAGTGGTGTTCGGTCACCACTAGCTGAACATACTTGTGTGTTCCACAAGGGTTACCGAACACCACTGTAGTGTTCCATCGGGGTTATCGAACACCTCTATGGTGTTCGATCAATGTTAACTGGACCGAAAGTTTTCAACTTCTTTGTTGTTGATTTTTTTAAACAGGATTCAAACACGTTGTTTATAGAGGCTAGTGTTGCTCCCATTCAAAACGAGATTGAACCCGTTCAAGATATTATTATGGATTACACAAATGTGTTCACGACGTATGAATTGTTTATATCTCGTGATACATTGTTTGATTGGGTACATGCTATGTGGAAAAGGAACATGGAATGGTAATAGTAATTAGCAAGTCAGATAGTGGGTCGTGTAAGAAAATAGCTCGGTTACTTTTGGCGTGTGAACGTAGTAGGAATTAACGTGAATTCAAGAAGGTTGGAAAATTGTCTGGAGTAAATAATGAAGAGGCCACTGTTGAAAAGAATGCTGTGAGCAAATCAAAAAGGAAAAGAGAAACTGGAACGAAGAAATGTAGTTGTCCATTCCGTTTGAGGGGTAAACAAGTAATAGTTGATGGACCTTGGGCATTAGATGTTCAATGTGGTGTCCACAATCATCCAACTGCAGAGTACTTGGAGGGTCACTCATATGTTGATCGATTACCACCGAAACACAAATATTAAACTCAATGACATTTTATTTGGTTTGAAAGAAAAATTTGTAGATAATAAGTCTAATAAGGACTATCTACAATGCTCGTTTATAAAATAGAGTTGTCGAGCGTGAGGGTCGATCTCAAATGCAGCAGCTTATGTTTATGTTAAATGAGCATGGATATTTATGTCATCACCATCGCTGCGAGAAAATCGATATTGTCAAGGATATTTTATTCGTTCACCCAACTAGCGTTGAGTTATTGCGATGTTTTTCGAGCGTCTTCTTTATGGATTGTCCGTACAAGACAAACAGGTATAAGTTATCTTTGTTGAAAATTGTTGAAGTGACGTTCACACAGATGATATTTTATATTACAGCCGCCTATTTGGAGTTTGAGCAGGAAGAGAACTATATGTGGGCGTTGACAGTCTTAAAATCATTGATGGACCAATCCTCCCTACCCCACGTGATTGTTATTAATAGAGAAATTGGTTTAATAAATGCAATTCAGAGAACTATTCCCACCTCGAGACATTTCATCTGTTGATGGAATATTAACAAGAACATTTTGGCAAATTGTAAGAAATTGTTCCGGGTGAAAGATAAGTGAGATTGTTTTTCTATGTATTGGAATATGTTGGTTCTCGCAGATACTGTGTCAAATTATAATGACTTACTTAGTAGACTCCAATCAAACTTCAAAGAATTTTTACTTGCCCTTAAATATGTCATGGAGCAATGGTTAGTGCCCTACAAGGAAAGATTTGTGGTTTTTTGGAATGACACAATCATGTATTTCGACAATACCACAACAAATAGGTATTTAACACATAATATCATGTTGATTTCATTGTTTTATATATTTTATTAGATATATACTTAATAACGAGTGTAACTTGTATTTCAGGGTGGAGAGTCAACATGCATTGTTGAAGAGACAGCTTGGCTCGAATCAAGGTAACTTTAAGACGTGTTGGCGACAGATTCACACCCTAATACAGACATCACACCGCAATCAAACAGTCATTTGAGAAAAGCAGAAATGTTGTCTAGCATAAATACAAATCAATTATATTTAGAGAGCTCTGAGGGATGGTGTCGGTACATGGATTACACTTGATATATGATGAATTGAGTGCTATTGGTGAATATGGTGTAGACCCTCTGTTGTGTAGGTGTATACTGAGAAAAGGATGTGGGCTACCTTGTGGTCATGAGATTTCAGAATATAAGAGATTGGACATGCCAATTCCACTTCATAAGGTTGACGCCTTTTGGAGAAAATTAGATATCATACCTCCAAAGGTAGTAGATGTTAGTATAGTCCAAGAAATGGGTAGTCGATTTAAAGAGTCAATTGTTGAGCTTGCATCTAAGTTTGAACAAGTACCTGAGTCTGAGAGGTTAATTTTGAAGAGATTGAATGAAATTTCGCAACTAGTGTTGGACATTCTAAACTACTACAAGGAACCTGCACCAAAGGAACATTGGTTTTGTTTTTCAAAAATGAGGTATTTGGTTACATTGGCTTTTAACGTTGCACTTGTGTGTTTGGATTTAAAAATTTTGATGACATATTTACTGTAATACCCTGGTTCCTCCTATGGTTGACTTGTGTATCATATTGTATCGTTATCATGTTAAGCATGTTTGTTAGACCTGATTAAACAACATGTTGATTGATTCACGCATTAATTTCATGAGATTAAATTGCTTTGGTTGTAATTTAATTCTCGTTTATCATTCGTAATAAGAATGCATTTCATTCTAAGCCTTGTTACATGTGTTTTGAATGAATTGCAAGTGCGTTATAATCTTTGTTGAATAGGATCACTTTGGGATCATTTAGAATCATTTCGGGAGCGTTTCGGAGCATTTTTGGAGAGTTTGGAGAGTCTGGACACAAAGCGATCGCCTTGGGGAGATCAAAGCGATCGCCCTGCAACCAGAAGGCAAAGCAATCGCCCTGGGATAGGGCAGAGCGATCGCCCTGTATCGACTTTGTTCATCCAAACAGCCTGTAGTAATTTGACCATAACTTTGTGTAGAAAACTCAGATTTACAAACCGTTTGATTCTGTGTAAACTAGACTCAAAGAGCTTTCCAAAAATATCTTATTTGTAATTATTAGACTTGTATATCATCCTAGGCGCATCTTTGAATTTGACTAAAAATCAGACCAATCTTTTAGACAGCATTTTCCAAAGTTTGCAATTTTGCCATTTTGACCCCTTGACTCTTTTAAAGACGACCCAAGACTTGTTGACTTGTACAAATGACTTATTTCAGACCTTAAGGAGACCCCAAGTTACTCTCCACTTCATTTTAAACATCCATGGAGCTTGAGAGTTAGTGTGGGAGATGAAGGTGTGTTAGTGTGTGTAATTCTTGTTCTCTCAATCCAACCAACCAAACTTTGATCCAAGGCCATGCATGTGATGGGGATGACTAGGGGAGCATCTTAAAAGGCTTTGATCTTGTTTTTTCCTTGTTTTGATTGTCTTCTTTGGAGGTAAGTTACTGAACCCCCTATGTATGTTAGAATTTGTTACATGTATGAATATTTATGAACATGCATGTCTTGATTACTTGATGATTCCATGTTTAAATGATATGATGAGATGCATAACATGCTTATGTGTTAAGTGTTGGGTTTGGATGATGTTGCATGTTGATGTTGAGCATTCAACCTTGGTATGAACTCAAGAATAAGTTAGAGACTTTAATTGAGAAATATTTGCATATAACAATTATACCCAAATTTTAGAAGTATGGTAATGACTCTAGAAATTTGATATTTGAAGAGAATAATATCTACCGAAAGACATGTTAAATTCCTATGTGAATTAGAGTTCGTTTGCTATGGATTATAGCCCTCCGATAATTTGGTACTGGTAAAATAAAGACTCCGGTTATAAGCATAAGATGGCGTCTAATTAATTTAGTAAGCCGTATATTCGAACTTGTGTAGTTTGAGATGTTTGTTTATTAAAATTATCAACTCACAAGTGTTGTTTACACGTATGAATATTAAAATACGGAATGTTAGAGACTAGTACATCAGTCTTGATGTGATAAACGATTGTTCGATAATCTTGGGATATGACTACAAAACCACATGAATTAAGATAAGTGTACTTGAGGGCACTTGCGTTTATAAGAATGAGTTGTTTACGCTTCAAGCGTCGTTGTGGGTATAGTAATTTGCACTTGATGTTAATGAACCAAATAAGTATCCTTGGGTGTTTGTGCTTGAGAACTAGGTGAGTAGTCTCAACATGGGATTTGTAACTAGACTAACTTAGTAGTCTTAAGGTGCGTTTGTTGGGAATCATATGTGTATCTCAATGTGTAGATGCTTATAGACTAAATATGTGGTCTAATGGTTCTTGAGAAGTACTTGCAAATATGTGCCTGTATGATTATGTGATTCAAGACTAAATATGTGGTTTGAGATGTTGATTTGTTACTTCACAAAACGTGTTTAGTAATGTGTTAAGGTAGGATCATTGACCTCCTTGGTTGGGATAAGGTTCACTACTTTGGAACCTTATTGTTGTTGTTATGTTACGAGTAAATATCTACTTGTGCGTTGTGTAAGTCTAGCTGGCGTCGTCGTTACCAATGTTATGGTGGGACGACATATAGTCTTTACAAATTCGTTTCGTGATCGCTATAAGTCACCGTACCGATATGCACACACACCTCACCTGTTGGCCACAGGTGGGAGGTAGCCCCTCTGTTATAGTAATACGCGTGACTTTGGTTGCTAAGATCCGATAGATTTTCGAGGATCCCGGCAGGTTCGAGGATATCGATACATCATAGACGAGTATCGATACACGTTGTTTATTTTGTGTATTGCAGGAGCAACGCAAAGAAGAATAAAGAGAAACAATATCCTTTGTTATGTGATTTACTTTACAAGCACTTATGTGAACATCAAAGTGCTATGTGTTTAACATGAGTTATATATCGTTGATGATATTTCATGTTTGAGTTGTGATGTATAGAAATGCTATCACTTGATTTCAATTACAGCTGAGCATTATGCCATGTCATGTAGTTGCATTTAGTAACTTATTGAGTTTCGACTCACCCCGTTGTGTTTAATTGTTTTCTTTAGATTCGAACCAACCAGGCAGCTCTCGGTGAGGTCGGTGAGGACGGGGCTAGATAGCAGGTTGTCTTTGTAGTCGTACTTGGTTTGTACAGTTATGTTAGTAATTTCTTTTGGTCAGATACGTTGGTATGTAAAGTTATATAGACTTTACTTTGGGGTAGAATCATACTTGGTTGTGTATATTCTTTTGGTAGCCGACATGTATGTCGCGCTTTTGTACAGTTGGTTATTATTCCAGTTGTTGTTCTGGCATGTTGTGGCCGATGATGTTAATGTTGTTGTTATTGCTTCTTTTCCCCAGTTGTTGTCCTCGTGGTTGTTGTTAGTTGGGTTCTGGCAGTAGTGTCGCCGATGTCTTATTTTTATTTTATCATGTTAATCCGTTGGATTTTGTTGTAAGTACGGGTGGTTACGCCACGTGCTTTTCGTGCTCTTCTTGATTGGTTATTTTGGCAACCCGACCTTGGGATTTTGTGTGGAAATTCGGGTCGGGGTGCCACATTTACCCTTCAGAACCCCAATCCCAATTGACCCAAAGAAGATATGTATTGGATTCTTGAACAATGATCATTATGTTCAGGTACACACCAACTCTAGTTTCTCTGTCGTCATTTATTACTCTGTATCCATGATATTGATATGTAATGTATTTGTAGGTGTTATTGCACGAGGGGAGTTCATTACCACTCGTGTCAAACATGTGGAATACATATCGACATGAGTATGCAGTAGGTTGGAAGGATTTGTTCAGCGACGAGCTTAATTTGTATAGTGAAAGTATAGGAACTAGTCAAGTTGGTCGAAGCATTGAGACTATAGATTTAGATTAAGAGAGTTGTAAATCAATTTTTTGCTTATTTTGTAAATCAACTAGGTTCCTAATCAATCTTTTGCTTAACTCTAGTACATCGTCTCGTAATTACATAGAGACTATATGTTCTCTAATTTTTTCAATTCGATGAATGTGTGAATGTATTGAACGCATTATCGACATTGAAAACAAAAATTTGGTGAAGTTTGATATTCTGTTCGGCAAGAGATGATGGAACAACATAGCAAAGTTCGGTGAACGCTACACAATAGCCATATTCGGTCAGTACTGGTGGAACATTGCTGGGATGTTCCACCAGTACTCATCGAACATGGCTACTGTGTTCCACAAGTCTTGGCCTTCAATACATACATATCCAAGTTTTCATTAAACCTAACTTTCGCATCAACCCAAACAATTTAATATATTAAAAAATATATAACAATTACATCAACTCAAAACCCAAACAATTCACCAGTATATAAAGGTTTGCATATAACAATTCATTTTGGCATAACATCCAAAGTTAAATACATAACATCCACAGCTAAATACATAATATCCAAAGTTCTATAAATAATACATAATATTGTTCGTCAACAATACTAAGTACTAAGTACTACCCAAATGCATAACATCTTGCCGTTAAATACATAACATTTTGTCGTTAAATACATAACATCGACATTTAAATACATAATATCCAAAGTGAGATACATAATACATAATATCCCATCGTCAACTGATACTTCTCCTCCTACGACTAGATACAACATGCGAAGGTCTTACCTGATCTGGCACAACATGCGATGGTCCCTCATCATCTGGACCTCCTAACGCATCATATGCTCGTAGGATCATTGACTTAAACTCTTCTCTGGAGATAGATCGATCTCCAGATCTCAATCGGTGCACGATCGGTTGCAACAAGCAGACCTGACAATATCCCAAGCATCTAGTGGAGCAGTATCAGTTGTATTGCTAACATAGGAGGACCGACGGTCGGGGTCTTGAACAATGGGGTATGAATGTATGTAATACTATTCAAGATATGAATGGTCATACTGTTCTAGTGGTAGAGCAGGTCTACCAAGTCTGTCGTCAGATAACATGTGACTATCCCAATTTACAAAGTACTGTACAAGTGACCCCCATATCGGCCACATCGTTTGAGTTTCTTTCTTGGGGACAGGGAGCAATAGGGACGTATGAAATTGTCTGCACATACCCAAACTGTCGCAGGACTTAGACAGGACGATATGGATCCACAACATTGTTTGCTGAGATGCATTTGTGGTAATACGAAATTAGATGGAATGGAAAATGTTGTCTCATGCTCTCCGTATAGGGCTTCCAAATAACATATAACAATTTAAGAAACAAAAATTTACAACATGTATATTGACTATGCATTTCAATGTATACAAATATATAAAAGCACGTAAATATTCACTTCACTGGGTTTAAGGGAGTCAAGAACCTCGCGCACTGCCATTAATCTTTCTATAGTTGCTCCTTGTTCAGCCTTTGGTAGCCACCTCGTTGCAAGGGGATTTTTCTCACCGTAGTCAACGTTATGTGGAGGCCTAAACATTTGGAATCGTTCGTATATACATGTCTACATAAAATGCAATAAAACACACACACAATAATATTTCCATAATTTAATAAATATTTATTTTAACAAACAAAATATAAGTAAAAATATGAATTTATTACCTCCAATAATGTGGAATATCCAGCCATCTACTTGGTTGTGACTCTAGACGCTAGTCCTAGCTGTTGTCTATAAAGGTAAGTTAGAATCGTAGCTCCCTATGCATACGTATGAATTCTGTCAAGATGAACCAAAAACACCAAGTACGATCCGTTGACCCAAGTGCCACTCTTATCAGAAAAAATTGTACAACCTAAGGTGTACAATAAATAAGCCCTAGCTAAGAATGCACGCCTTTTCGGATCATCAGACATAGCATCTTGACTAAACCTCTCCCTGAGTCACTCTAGCCTCACAGATTACCCCCTCGCACCTCGCATTCCTTATATCGCTTCAGCGTAAGAAACTCCTAACACATTTTTAACAGCATAAGTGGATGCTGGTGTAAAACGTCATCTTGATAAGACTTGAACCCCTGTGTGATTGCAATACCTGTAAGGCAAAATATATCATCCAATGTGATTGTCATTTCGCCAAAGGGTAGGAGAAAGCTATTGGTCTCAAGGTGCTAGCGTTCCACAAATGCACTAACCAAGACTTTGTCAACTTCAAGGTACGATGTTCGCCTTAATCGATACAACTTGGAGGCTTTGACAACATCCAACCACCGAGGGTACATACATTTCTACGATAACTTCACTGAACTAGTTTCTCAGTATGATTGTTACACCTGAAAACCCCTCTCTCTTCCCCCTACTATATCTATCGTGCTACGTGTGTCTCGTAAGTAGCCAGTAGAGATGAATTAACAGGACCACTGGGAAATAGGGTATATGTCACATCTTCTCTTTCCTCTCTAACATCTTATTCTTTCTCATCTCCAACACCTTCCTTTCTATTCTCTCCAAAACCAGCATCTCTTTCAAAATTATAATCAACCATTTGTATAAGAGGTTGTTCTTGTTCCTGTGGGACGTGTGAGGATCCTCAGGCTGTTGTTATTCACACTGTCTTTATCTTTTCTTTTTTTTAAGCAGTGGGTCTTTTTCTTTCATATACATTTGCTACATAACCTGGATATAATAAATATTTTTAATTAAATCGATTAAATAAGAAATGTAAATAATCACAATATGTTGTTCAGAGAGGTTGTAGAAACACAAAAAAACTATTCGGACAATGCTGAAGGAACACCACAGTGGTGTTCGGTTAGCCCTGCCCAAACACCACTGCGGTGTTCCTTCAACAAGTCCCGAACACCACTGTGGTGTTCCTTCAACCAGCGCCAAACATAATATAATGAAAATTAATAAAACCCAGCAAATAAAATTATATTTAACACACAAATTGAAACGAAAATGTTATTTGAACTTTAAAATAAAATAAATTTCATACCTAGGGCTTTCCTCATTGTGAAATCAAAGTTCCTATTTTTCTTCTTCCTTCTCCAAAATTACTGGGTTGCTTTCAGTATGGGGAGTTTGCAGAACGGAGGTTTGCAAATTGTTGAGCTTGAAATTAGAAACGCATGTAATAGAGGACTGCGGGTTTTGCTATTGCCGCTACCGTGTTTGAATTAAGTTTGGTGTGTTGAGAAATGGGGGTGGGTTGATGATATTGGGTGGGTGTATTGGGAAAGAAAAAGTGAGTTAATTGAGAGAGGTAAAATAGAAAATGTATGGGTGGTGTATTTAGAAATTAGGTTGGTGTGGAATTAGTGTAGGGGGTATATTAGAAAAAGTGGTGTATTAAGAGTAAAAAGGGTGTTAATAGCGCTTCATATTCTTATTTTTAAAAAGGTAACCATTAACTTAGGACATGTTGAGCACCTGTTTATTTTTAGTGACATTAAAACTTGTTAATGTATAGTTATCGAGATAAAATTTACTATATTTAGGTTTATAAGATGTACTCGTAAGTCACGTGTTGGTCAAATATATTTATTTTTATCTTTTTTTAATTAAATAATGCAGAACCATCAAATGAGTATTGAATTTTTTGTATAAAATAAAAGTGACATTTTATGTGTCATGTGTCATCTTATTAGGATCTCGTGAGCTCCACTGTAGCTTAAAAAGTGAAATAAAAAATTTGACACAAAATATTTTATCATTTTGTGCACAAAATTTGATATTGTTAGGTCCATGTTGATGTGCTCAGAGTATAGGCTAGGAGGGGGGTGAATAGCATATATGACCTTTATTAAAAATTTCATATGATTTAAGGATTAAGTTGAAAGACATTGATGAAATAATTAATCAGATAGGTCATCTTCCAGTTTTATGCAACATAGCTGACATTGAGAGATCAGCTGATGTACAATCAGCAGTTCTCAAAGACAGCTGGTGGAAGATTTGATATATTTTGCTGATGTTAAAAAGGTAAAGCAGCGGAAGACTAAGCAGCATAAGTATAACAATTAAGATTAAAGCGGCTGTAAATAAATAGGTACATGTTCATAATAACAGCAAACTTAAATCTTATATTAGATGCATCAATTACTTTTCACAACTAGATTGCACAAGATATGTAACATATATTACAGGAAAGATAAGTAAAGGCTGAATATGATAAAATATGATTTATATTAAAATTTAGCAGAGGTTTGCTTCTTAATACATCAACCTAGACTCTCTAACCTAGCAATCCCGGGGTAGAAGGAAAGTCAATTGGGATGCCAGGAAGACTCATAACCAATTCACATCCTTTAACTCTCGCCAAGTACCATGGGGAAAGTACATGGTAGAGCAAAAGGAGAGGCTGATGTGAGAAGAGAATATTAGGCGTTGTTCAAATAACTGGTATTTGAACAACTGAGTGCTGAGCACTCGGCCAAGAATGATGATAACTCATTGCACAATCGACAGCCCTTATAATGTAGTATAAGTCTGCCAATATGAATGCAGTATGGATTATTATGCTCTGGTTCTTCATCGGATATCTTCAAGCTTGATCAGTCTTCAACGAGGGGCAGTATGTTTAATCTCTAGTTATAGATTTGAAATATGGCTGCTGAAGAGACTAAGTCTTTCAAAGGATTAAAGAACTCAAATCAAGAAAGGAGTTCTTTATTAAGCAGAGCTTCTTTGCCTTAGGAATTTCAGATTTCTCTCCCACAAAGTGTTTGTTCTTATACTTGTGTTTTTCTCACTCTAGGTATTGTTACAGATTGTAAGCACTAAGATCACCACCTTTTGAATGAGGAATGAGAGATTTCTTTTATAGGTTGGAGAAGATGAAAGAGTCGTTGAAGCTAAGATAAGTTTTGCCCGTTAGAGATCTGAATCATCAATACATTAGAGTACATTGTACAAACTATTGGGCAAAGACCTTCCGTTTAAGCTTTGTCTTGAAGTCTGTCCGTGATTCAGGCTATCAGGATGGGATGTGACATGAATGCCTATTAGCAGTGTACTGTGTGTTGGCTTTTTATGAAACATAACTTTGAAGACTGGGACCAAACACAGAAGAGGAAATGTCTTCTGAATAATAGTCAAAGCACAGACATCGATGCGTATCTTGAGCTATAAGAAAGATCTTGTAAGGGATCTATTTTGAATTGTAGCTTCGAGCAACGACCGATGTTCCTCTTGAGAATTATCAGGTTTCTTGCAGTTGTTTGATAAAAAGCATGGCTGATATTGAGATCTGTCGATTGTAAGACTGTTGTGGTAAAGACTGCTAATAAGACATGGCTGGTATGAATGTCTGCTGGTGAGACATTGCTGGTAGAAATGTCTGTTGACGCTGGTAGAGCTAATCCATACGAAAGGTCATCGTTACTTGGTAGGACAAAGACTCGGATATGTACAAAGACTTCCTAGCCTAATGACCTATGCATTGTTTCATCAAGCTGCCACACTAACCGGTACGCAGCTCTTTTAGCCACTTATGAAACATGAGTTATTGTGGGAACAAGCAAATCACTGTGTTAAAATATGCAGACATATGCATCAGCTATTTTCACAGGCATATTCCTAACAGATACTCATTTAGTGTCATGTTCAGTATTTTTTTTTTTCACTTTCTTCTCTTGTAAAATGTCTCTTTATAACTATTTTTGGCTAATTTGAAATTAAACTTTTCAAGTATATCTACGATGTGTCTTAACAAAATTGCAAAAATTCCAACACAACATTTGTATGGTAGTTTTGATGATAACAAATTTATTATCTAAAACAAAATAGATGTATGTTGGAGTAATAATCTAGGCCAAATTACTATTTACCCCCCAAAGTATCCACCAAATCTCAATTTGCTACTCATATTCCATTTTGTCCCATTACCATATCCAATGTTGCCATTTGTCCCAGATTCTCCCCTAGCAGTGACGGGCATTAAAAAATTTAACAGAATTGATCATGTGCATGTCACGTGAGGGTTAGTTTGGTCATTTTGATCGAAATTGATCATGTGCAGTTGACGCCATGGTCAACAACCTCAACCCCTAACCTCACTCAACCTCACCTTTCACCTCACCGTAGGCCCAATCCTACGTTCCCGATCATCTTCCCTTTCCCTTCACCCACATGCTCCACATCCACTATAAATCCAAGGACGACCTCGCCGCATACACTGTCCACACTGGCCACGTCAACGTCGTCATAGATTACGTTCGACCGGTTATCGAGGACGTCATGGCCGTTGACTCGGTGTCGAATGAGTTGACCGACGAGTTGGTTCCGAGAGCTGGATCGGTAATGAGGGTTACGTTTTTTAAATTGAGGGAGGGTTTGGGGGAGGAAGAGAAAGCTAGGGTTTTGGGTACGATTGGGGGAATTAAAGATGTGTTTTCGTCGATTGATCAGGTTAGTTTTGGGGAGAACTTTTCGATTGAGAGGGCAAATAACTTGGAACTTGGAATACGAGATACTCCATGCCTTCTATCTTGATGCATACATGCTGCTGCGATCGCTTTGTCTGAAACTAATACTCCTGTCCGCTTGCGATACACTTTCGTTGAAGGGTGTGAAGTTGAAGTGGTGCACGGCTGATTGCTTTGCCTAACTCAGATTCTAATTGATACTAGTCTTTCTTCATTCTCAGGTCTGTCATTGCCTACCAATAGTGAACGGATTAGCTGCAGGGCAAAGGGTTATTCGATTGGGGTTTTGGGTGGGTTGAGTGAATTGGGGGCGTTGGATTCGATTGAGAATGTTGTTGTTGTTGATTATATGGTTCCGGCACCGGCCCAAACTGCGAGTCTTGTTGGGAGGTAGAGAAGAGAGCATGAGAGGGAGTAGGGTGGAGTAGAGGGCAATATAGTAACTTTTAGATATTATTTGTCATGTGCAAAGCACATGGCCAACTTCCGTTATTTTCTTTAACGCCCGTCACTGCTAGGGGGGAAACTGGGACAAATGGCAACATTGGATAAGGTAATGAGACAAGATGGAATATTGGTATTAAACTGAGATTTGGTGGATACTTTGGGGGGTAAATAGTATTTTGGCCAATAATCTATTATGTATACGTATGACTCTAAAAAATATAAAAGCAGTTTTTGGGCAAAACAAAGGGAGTGTAATTGTTTTCATTGTACTCGGCTTTTGACATTAATTTAACATTCAATTAACGATATTTCAACTAGCTAAAGGTAGTAGTTGATGTGGCAATGAATTAATTCGACACACTCTGAATAGTCAATTCGGTGACAAGTTCAAAAATATGGTATAGAAGTCATTAGGGTTATCTTTATGTTTTTTGAATTTAAATAAGATAATAGACAACAAAAGATTTTATTATTAAAGACCGTTTGATATTTATGATTAAGACCGGATAAGATTAATAAATCGAATTGCTGAATGTTCGATACGCAATATAGGCAGTCTGTGTTATCCGGATAAAGTCCTTATACCCTCACTAAGTATATAAAGGGAAAGTACGATATTATTAACTCAATCACTAAAAAACCACTGAACTAACATTTTTAATTCAAAAACTAGGGGTGTGCATGGGCCCAAAGCCCGGTATAGGCCCATTTAGTTGCGGGCTTTAAACGGGCATTGAGCGGGCTCGGGCTTGACGGGCTTTAGAATTAAATGTTGTGTTTTGAAAATTTTATACTTATTAAATTTTGGGCTTTAAATTATTTTCAACCCATCAATTCATTACAAGTTTGCCATGGAGTTTTTTGAGCCCATTAATTCAAAGAGCCCATCAATTCATATCAGCATGACAGAACACAATAAAACCAAGTAGCTGGATTAATGCAAAGGGCATTTTTCAACTTCCCTATGTTGAGTATTATGATAAAAGATAATCACTAGTATGCTTCTGTGATCAATGTGAAAAAAATACATATATAAATTGAGGACACAAAAGATTTTGTCCTTTTCCTTTGTCCATTACTTGTACTAATATTATGGTAGTAACTCCAATAGGTATTCCAGTTTACAACAGTGGATACAACTTCAGGAGAACAAACTTTTTGTAAAGAGGCGGGCCGGGCCGGGCCTAACGGGCGGCAGAATAGTGAGAGCCCGATCTAAGCCCGAGCCCGCGGGCATTTCAACCTTTTAAGCCCAGCATTATTAAAGGCTTTGCGGGCGCGGGCCTTGCGGGCTATGCGGGCATCGCGGGCTGATGGACGGGTTTGCTCACCCCTATCAAAAACTATCCCCGATATAAATTTTGATACTATTAACGATGGTGTTAATATCACTAATAGTGCTGGAATTAATAATAATACGTATCTCTATCCGGCTACCAAACATGCTTTTAGTGATTATCATTTGTCATTGTGGAATATGATCTTATGCATAAACAAAGCCACAATGAAACACTTGCTAAAGTCAACCTGTAACCCCAGGGCCTGCACACGAGCTGCATGTGTCGAGGGAGGATAGTATGCACGTGATAGCTCGTATACCTTTTAGGATGTCCTAAAGTGCAAGAGGACAACTCGATGCATGGACTCTGTATAGCGCATAGTTTGGTTACATGATTATCGATACATAGATGCTAAATATAACACCCCAAAAGTGCTAAATACTACACCCTCTTAAAAAAATACATTTTTGCCCCTCATTTGATGTAAATGAGTATTTACACTATAACTCCTTTAACTTTGTATTTAGCGCAAATGAGCTCCCTAGGGGTGGAATTTGGGATGGCCGCCTCGGGGTGGCGGCTCTTCTTGTGATGGCCACTCTTCCGTCTTCCGTTAAAATTTTAACGAATTTGTTAACTTTTTAACGAAATTGTTAACTTTAGGGGTTAAAATTGTAAAAACAATTGACGAATAATGGATGGCCGCGTAGTCTAGGTGGATGTTTGGAATATGGGTGCCAAGGGGTGGCGGCCTTGTCAAATTATTTATTTATTTATTTATTTTTTGCATTTATAACGCTTGTAAATATAAATTTCCACCAAAAAATATGGGCAAAATAGTAAATTCGCGGGGGGAGGTGTCTGTATTTAGCGCTTTGGGGGTGTTGTAATTATCACCACTCGTAGCGATATGCAGACTAAGACTATGACTATGAGATGTATTGCCATGCCTCAATGAGTCCATATTTGGGGTTGCTAGGGGTTAAAAATTGGTGGTTGGATTTCGGTACTTCGCTAAGCGACCCTCTTATGCAAGGACACGCAGTTTGCCTAAAGTAATTAATAAAAGAATTATAAACGATCCTTGTGTGGAGCTGATGCACCATTAAATAGACAAATTTAGTCAATTAATAAAAGAATTACAAACGATCCCTGTGTGGAGATGATGCACCAATAAATAGACAAATACTAAACAACCAACCAAAGAAACATAAGCAAGTTGCAGAAGAACCGAATAGGTTCAGTCCCATTTTTGAATATTGTAGAACAAATAGAATCTAACCGAACCAATATGTATATAATATATGTAATTTTTTCTAAATTCCCAAGAATTGATATTTTCTTTTCGCTCTGTTTGATTTGGTCTAGTTTCTAATTATTAAAAATTGATATTTTGGTTCTGATCCTGGCTCTCTCTTTTATTAAAACAAGATATAAACCAAAGGAGATCACGAACACCCCTATATATATGACCATTCATGTTATGTCCTTGCCGGCAATGGGATCTCCTGCTTGATTTACCAAATTTGTGGGTTCACACTGAAACATTGCCAAACCTCAGGGAAGGACAATGGAATGAACCCAATAATTAATTAAAATTGTGGTGGGCGGGAAACAACTTCCTATAATCCCCAAATTGAAAAGAACAAATTTGCCAAACGGTCAATTCTCTTTCACACAGTGTAACTCACGCACTCCCATCATTTGACGAGCAAATCGGTCGATGGCGAGAGTGAAGCATCCAGCGAAGAGGAGCTGGCCTAGGCCCTCGAAACCCTCCAAAGGTCAGATTATCGCTCCATTTTTGTGTTTTTAGGGCTCATTTTTGGATTATTATCTTTTATGCCAAACCCTAATTTTCCCTCTTTCGCAAATCACAGCTGCTGCTGCTGCAGCTTCCCCTTCAACAGGAACGGTACGAGCATCTCTAGCCCGATATCTCTAGGTTTACATCTTATTGTGTTTCTAATTTTAAATTTGCCGCAGCAGCCGTCCAGGAAAAAGAAAAGCAAAGCTCCACCAGGTGAGGCCTTTTTCTTCTTCTTTTAATAAAATAATTTTATCCCTCTTTTTTATTATAATGTAATTGCAATGTGTTTATGTGTGCGCGACCCCGAGTCGTGCAAGGGGACTTGTTTGAGTGTGTCTACTAGCTAGATTGTTCATGCAAGTGTGGGAGTGCCGAGTGCTTGTGAGCTTGTGTGTGCGTCTTATTGTGCGAGTGTGTCCATGTGTGTGTTTGTGCGTACAACCGTGTGTACTTGTGGTTTCTGTGCTTGGGATGTTTAATTTTTGTAGTGACGTGGTTTTGGGCGTTTGATGATTTAAAGCATTTGGTCTCTGTATAGTTTCAGGAACAGCACAAAAACAGAGAAATCCTCACCGTTTCAGGCCGGGAACTGTTGCACTTAAAGACATACGGAAATTGCAGAAGTCCTGGCATCTTCTCATTCCAGCCGCCCCTTTTATACGCACCGTAATATGTCCTTGTCAATCTATCTACTTGTTCATCTATATATATATATATAGCATTCATGTGTTGAAGTACGAATGTAGATGTTGAGTGTCTTAAAGTGTATATATTGCACGTATTTATACTACCCTTTGTAGAGATCCAACATAGGAATGGAGTAGGAACCTTATACTCTTTTCGTGTGTGGGATTCAGTAGTTTATACATCACTTTCCTTTAAAGCTTGTACTCTCAAATTCCAATGCATGGGGAGATAAAATGAGGAACATTGCTTTTCATTTTTTCTCACTGAATCCATGAACCTAATCAACTGCTTAGAAGTTCAGTGAGAACTCGAGTATGTATAGAGCTTTATGTTTGTAAAGTTCCTAAAATTGTCATCTAAAAACACATAATTCAATGATTGAGAAGGTTCAGAAATCAGAATAGTTGCATGAATAAAATAAACAATGAGTTCAGTGAGAACTCCAGTATATAGAGCTTTATGTTTGTAAAGTTCCTAAAATTTACAGCAAAAAAAAACATAATTCAATTATTGAGAAGGTTCAGAAATCAGAATAGTTGCATGAATAAAATAAACAATGAGTTCAGTGTGAACTCCAGTATGTAGAGCTTTGCGTTTGTAAAGTTCCTGAAATTGTCTGCTAAAACCACATAATTCAATTATTGAGAGGGTTCAGAAATCAGAATAGTTGCATGAACAAAATAAACAATGAGCAGTAATTTCTAAAAGCATGCAGCAGTAGCAGATGAACCAACCTCAAAGTTTGACTTCAGTATCATGCCATTGCCTAATGTCTTTCAGGATATTGGATAATTTACTGATGTGAAATGTTTGCAGTCACATTTGTCGACTGAAGCCTTTGTGATTTTTTCCATTGTTTACTTGCATAACTTTGTCTTTCCATGACAAGTGAACTACTCACTGTTTGGCAGGTAAGAGAGATCAGCAATCAGTGTTCCTTGGAGGTCAATCGGTGGTCGGCTGAAGCCTTGGTAGCTATTCAGGAGGTATTATAGTTCCTTTCAACCTAAGAAAGTTTCTACAGCATATCAATAGGAATAGATGTCTTTGAGCTATCAAACTCAGTGAGGTGTGACCATCATGTGCTGAAAGGAACAACAAGAATTCAGAACTGCAAACATGGATTCTTATTAGTCATTTTTTTTGTGTGCATTCCACATTTGAGTGTTGGGTCTTGGGCTGTCCTGCATCACCTTAAACCCTTCCTTTATTGGGGGTAATAGACCATGTTTGTTGTAGTGGAATCATATTTGTGATCCCACTATATTAATACTCTTTTCAACATTTCAGACTTGTTTTTCCTCTTCTCATTTTCTAAAAGCTACTGGTGCCCAAATTATGACAAGCTTATGTGTAATGTGAATACTAAGCAAGTGTTGATGACAATGGTGTAAAGTAATAACCTACACTTTAATTAATAAAATAAATAAAATTGAAAACAAAGGTCGAAAACGGCAATCAAAGTTACTTTCAGCTGCCCTATTCCATTTTCACATGTAACACGGCAAAGTTCATTTGGTACTAGACTCCATTTTATTTTTTTATCACTGGATCTTCATAGATGAACTTTTCTTTCCAAAACTTGGATCTTTATAGACTACCCCAATTCGTTACAATATTAATTAAGGGCCAAGTTTGCCACGAAACCTCTTGCTTATAGAATGTAGATGCAATTATTTCATTAGATCCTTGTATCATGTAAAAAGTTTGCTAATTGAAGCTATAAAGATAGCCCAACAATTTATTTTATTTCTGTTAATTGTGTTCTTGTTTAGTTGAATTGTCACGTCATAGTATTTTAGACACGGTAAAAGGTAATAATCTAATTGAGAATTATTTATTCATTTTTATGATAGCCATTGTTATGATTATGAATGTGGTTTGTTACCAAATCTCTCGAATCAAAGTTTTGACCAGTGTACATGTTTTGGGCATATGCATTTTTGGTAAAGCAGAAATAAATGTAAAAGCTGAAGCTAGTAGAGAGGTGTACCAACAATTTATGTCTTGACTTAATGTCTTCAAATGAATTTGAGCCATACATTTTTCTAACTTCTGGGGCATGTTGGTGTGAATTGTTATGAGTCTACCTTTACTTCTGAGAATCTCCATTTCTAGGTCCCTCTATTCCTGTGTGCTGATTAACAATAAGCAAAATATACAATCACAAACTCAAAAAGAATGCAATTGGATTGATCAATTTTTTAAATGTTTTATACTCCCCCCGTTCCTAAATTATTGTCTTGCTTTCCTTTTTCGTTTGTTCCAAGAAAATTGTCTTGTTTGTGCACTTTCCTTTTTAGGAAAACATTTTTACCATTTGCCCTTTGGAGGGAATTTGAATTATTCAAATTTGATTGGAGGGAATATATTATTATTTCAAATTTCAAAACGATACCATTGTCATATTACTCATATTCATAAGGATATAAGTGTTTCTACTGTCATATTGTCACCACTTGAATATTAATTTTAGTGATTAAGTCATTTAGGCTGACATGTCTGCAAAGAGATCATATTACTTCCATAAGAATTTAATGCAATATAAATGCATAAACCTGGAGACTATGTTTTCTGAAAATTTGTACGTTGCTTTGGCAATGCAATATCTATTATTTGGAAATTAGAAGTTTTACTTGGTCCTTCCAACTAGTCAATTGTTGGAGAGCATCATAGTGCTATTGGTTTTATGACTTTCTGTTTCATCAGTGGAGACTAATGATTCCAACTTGCCATCTTTCTTCTTCCATCTGCAAGCGTTTCCCTTGTTTGTTCTCCTCATTTACTTGCTGCATTCTAGAAGTCCCATGGTAATTGCAGTTTTCACCAAAGGGACTGATCTGTAAATTAAGTAACTGCTAATAAAACGAATGGTGTATCTGGTTTGTCCTCAGAATTTGAATGTTCCTTGCAAATTGAATTGGCACATAATGTTTCATGTAGAATTTCTGTCAAAAATAAAATAAAATAAATAAATAATTTAAATCTCTGTAGCATCATTACGTACAAATCTCTTGGTAGCAATCTAATTGATTACTGACCTACTCTGGTTGTAGCAAAGAAAACTTAAAATCATTGCATATCATAAATATGAGAAAGTTTCCTAAATTCCTCTGTTTATAGGAAATAAATTGTAATTCGAATGCCATAAATGTGAACTATAATGAAGCCTTTGTAATTGAAGGGGATCTCTAAATGTACACATATTTTTTTCTGATTGATGAAATGGGTGGCCAAAATGGAAAAATTATATAGATTAACATGTATGCTAGACAAAGGTTCATTATTTTCGATGCTTATTCCACCTTTTAGTATATACAGTAGAGGGGAATCAATGTAGTTGTGCTGTCAATAATTCACGATGTAGTTCTTAGACTAGAGGCAATTGTATGGCTGTATTTAAGTGAACTAGATTTTTTGGCACACGCCACACTTTTGTAACACAAACTTGAGAGATTTAAGAGGTTATCATATAGCAGTTATACAAAGTGGCTATATCCATCTTACTGGAGAAGAAATAGTAGTTTGTTTTGGAGATCGTTGCGAGTAAAATAGGGAACATCAAGAGAGACCAAGGAAACACAAAGTATCACTGCTGCTTTCTGAATGGAGATAGATAATAGATACATAACAGAAACAGTATTCCTTACGTTCCACAGAGAGTTGTAATTACCTTCTTGGGATGTGCCATTCAGAGTCTCATCTCAAAGCTAAATGCACAACTTTCATGGTGGTCTAACTTTACCTCTGCATATGAAATAAACAAGTTGGTTACTACACAAAAAAGTTTGCTATAGTGGTTACTTCAAAGGGTCCTGATGTATGCCTTAAACTGTGAAACTTTTTGAGTGGAACTTGAGGAGTAAATCATTTTATACTTTCTAAAAATTGGACATGGCTTGTTGTATTGTGGGGTTTGTATGTGAACTGGGAAACACAGTTTATTGGTGTAAGAAACGAGCAGGAAATAGCTTGAACATAGTCTTTGTTTTAGAAAGCTACAAGAGTTGGGATTATACCTACAATTGTTCTGGCATCATCTCTTTCGCTCATGGTTTACGGACTAATTCGGATGATTCTTGTCATTTGCTTATTCAAGCACTTTAAACAAATCCTTCAACAGTTCCATTCATGTCATTTTTCTCTGTTCTATGGTATTGTTGAATCAGGGCCTACGGTGCTTATCTGTCATCATAATTGTTTTCAACAATCTTTGCCATTAGTTATAGCTTCACATAATTTAGTTACCTTCTTTGCATTGGCAGCATTACTTTATATATTTGCTTGTGACCAAACAAGGAACATACTATCTACTATTTTAAGCACTGAGCATTTAATTTTCTTAGATTTGTTTTATTTTTGTCTTGGGATATACTAGTGTTAACAAGAAAACAAATATCAAAGTATGCACTTCGCTTTATTTTCGACAATTGTTTGTGCTGAAAATTGAGTTGTTTGATATGCTTGCTAATAGTCTATCGTATTATAATTGTTCAACCATATCCCATGACCCTATCCGTGTGCAAAGTGTTTAAACAAGTACTTGATGAATTTCAAAGCGTTGTGGTTCCATAGGTTTTGATTGCATTAAATGTCAATTTTTCCTAATATATAATTCACAGCTTTTCAACACGTTGATCATCTATAATGCCATTCTTTATGTAGTTGCTACATAAAATGAATTTTGATATAAACATGTTTTATGATTCTTGACATAGTCGAACTTTTGAACTTGGGATTATGTATGCAGCCTAGAATAGTTTTGAGTAGAAACTTCAACGATTGCATTCTTGGTTCATCATAGAAAGGCATCATTTAGAACTAAACACCACCGTTCTTTGAGATTATACTTCGGAAGATGGGTGCATTTCCGTAAACCATTTTTGCTATAAATGTACAAGTAATACTAAAGAGTTACATACTTTTTGTAGGCAGCGGAAGATTTTTTGGTTCATCTGTTTGAAGACGCAATGCTGTGTGCAATTCATGCAAAGCGAGTTACTCTTAGTAAGTTTCATATGCTAGAATCAGTTCGAAACTGAATCTTGTGCCCTTCTTGTTTAAGCAGCTTTCCTTTTCCGATCACCGTGACTTTCATGCCTGTGAAATTTCGAGTTTGTTCTCCAAACGGGTGAGGGAGGCAGGGAGATGGGATTTATGATGGCATAGTCAAAATTTGGGAAAAATACCAAAAAGTCGTCCTTAAAATAATGGGTGAGGCTATTAATACCCCCTATCTCTCTAAATACACCACAAAATTTTAATTACAAAAATGCCATAATGTTAAAAGACCTTTACACCCACTCTCTTCCCAACTCTCACACAGAGAAAGATGATGTCTTCGCTTGAGCTCTGCACAACGCTTTCTCTCTCAAGAACTTTTTCTCACCACTCCCATTTCCAATTTCTCTGCATCTTCTCTATTTCCATCAACTCTTTCCTCTCTCCACAGCCTCTCCCTCTTTATCTCCACAACTAAAACCACCCTTCTTCACAACCAGCGCCGCTGCAATTTCTCCCTTCGATCCTCCCGGGAAACAACGCCGGATCAACAGATTTCAGGAAATTATGGACCTAACAACGACGAAGAATTGCTAGAAATTGACGATTCTGAGGTTGAGGACGAAGTTGATGATGAAACTTTGGATTCTGAAGCACTTGAAGTCGAAGCAGTTGAGGCTCCTCTTCTTTGAAAATTTTCTGTAAATTTTTGGTTCGGCAATAGTTGACCGAACAACCGGGTGTTGTTCGGTCAACCATGGCTGAACAACATTAGCGAGAATTTTCCGGCGGGTTTGAGAAGGCAGTGACGGAGGGAGGAGGAGGGAAGGGAAGAAAAAAATAAGGGAAGAAGGGAGGGGAGGGAGGAGAAGAAGAAAAAAAAAAAGGAAGGAGGGAGGGAGGGGAGGGGGAAGTAGGGAGGGAGTTGGGAAGGGAGGGGAAAATGGGGGCGGCAGTGAGGGAGGAAGGAGGGCTGCTGTTCTGGATTGGGGGAAGGGGGTTGCAGGTTTGGTTGAGAAGAAAAGAGAGAAAGATGAATTATTTAGAATGGGGGTAAAATAGGAAACATAGAATGGTGTATTTAGTATTTAGGTTGGTGTGAAATTTGAATGGTAGGTGTATTAGGAAATTAGGTGTACTTAGAGAGAGTGAGGGTGTTAATAGCCCCACTCTAAAATAATTCTTTTATTCGAAAAGTCTCAAAGTTAAACTTTTAATGCCAAAAAGTCCAAAACTTGACGTTTCTACAAACGTCGTTAGGGTTATGAACTTTTTCGAATAGAAACTTATTGACTCTTTTCAATGATGCTAATAATTATAGTATTTTGTATTAAAAAATAATAATATATAACAATAACAACCACAATAATAAATATTAATAATAATAACAACAACAATAATAATTATAGTAGTAACAGTAACAATATCATCTAACATTTTGCTATTGTTATTATTATTATTATTATTATGGTTGTTATTCGGTTGAACCTAGAAGCACCATACACCCTGTGTCTTTATTCCTTTTTTTTTTTTTTCCTTTTGTGATTTTTTTGGGGTGCAAAACAACACCATTCTAGAAAGAAGCAGTACACTATCTATTCAAACCCATTCTCTCTCTATTCTGGCACATAAATGGGGATCTAATAGATTATGGTATATCATGTTCACCAAGAAATTAACACAAATACACCACAAATTTCTTTTGCAAAAGCTTCAATTCGTGCAACAAAAAGCTTGGCCCTCGTGTACAACTTGCACCGTTGTCGTCTCCTTCAATCAATCACTGATTTGGACTCTGTCGCCGCTGATCTAATCGCCGGTGATGACCTGATCAACTCTTGGGTCGTCGTTCGTTGAGTACTAAACCCAGATCTAACAAAAAGAAGAGTATTAAGTAATTTCTGCAAAATCACGATCGAATCTAGATTTAACTTAACCGACGATTATTTATTAATCTCTGGCGAATCCACCAAATCTAGATTCCAACTTAAGCAAGAGAGAGATGGAGGAGAGAGAGGGGGGGGTGTTGAGTACCATGTTGAGATTGTTGTTGGTACAATTGAAGCCCTTTTGGTGTGATTGAGCAAAAGAGAATGAAGACTTTTTCATTTGGAGGCTTCAATTTTGAACATAATGGGTGTGAGTGGCAGCAAGTTTAGGTTAGCTATGATGTAGAAGAAGGTTAAAAATGTAAATACGAGAAAATATTATTGACTCTCAAACATGATTTGGTGCTTGTATAGTGCACCTCTGTGAAATTAGTTACTTTTCTTAGTTCAATTGTGACGCAATAGGGGCTATTTAAAAAAAAAAGATCATATGGGGGTACCTGGACAACGTATTATTGTTAGTACTACTATTAGTATCATTACTAATAATAATAATATTACTACCACAATTTCATAATGTAGTAATATTAAAGTTTTGAACTTTTAGTATTAAAAGATTAACTTTAGATTTTATGAATTGAGTAGTCATTTTGAGATTATTTTGGAATAAATTTTTTAAGAGATTTGATATTTCATAACAATAATGTTGAAGAAGATGATGACAATAATATTGCTGTAATTAAATAATAAGAAATTATTATTATTATTATTCTTCGATGCAATACTTCTTATCATTACCATCAACAAAAAAAACTAAAATAAGTTTCCATCCAATTAAAATCTCTTACCATAACGGCGTTGGTGAAAACGTTAACTTTTGGACTTATCGGTATTTGAAGATTTAACTTTGGGACTTTTTGGATATAAGAATTATTTTTGGGACATTTTGAATGTAGATTTTTTTAGAAGGGCTTTTTAGTATTTTCCCCTATTAATTTTGAGCTGATAACCTTCCATGATGAAGTAGTTTAAATAGTTATTTTGACTGACCTTTGATGTTGGTCAAGTATAGGGTATTTCGCGAAGAAAATAACTGTCACTCTGTCTCGGCTACACAAAAGTAAGACTAATGAATGTATATGCTTTTTGTTGTTGGTCAGTGAAAAAGGATTGGGAGCTTGCTAGGCGACTTGGAAAGAAAGGTCAACCTTGGTAAGTTAAGGGTTATTAGAGGCCAGTTAGATATATACATAAACTATCCCTTTGTGTGGTTTCAACCAGATAGATGGTCTGTTGTGCTGGCTGGACCATTCTCCTGTAATTCCCTTCTGCTCTGCTTTTGTTGGTTAACTTATACCTACATAGAATCTGAAAATCAGGCTGTAATTTAATGAATACATTGCGAGTGTAATCTGTAGAGACAGACAGAAACTAGGTACATTTGCTGAATTAGCTGGTATACTTGCAAGACCTTTGACTAGCTAGCTAGAATTTATTACTGACCTATTATGTAGACATGACGTGAATGAAAATTTGCAGCGATGTTCTCCTATGGAATCATTCTTCTTTTCCCTATGATACAAATGGGAAATGAGAACTATGTTAGGCAATTTGATTTCATTTGCACTTCCCTTTCCTTGGTTCAACTCTCGTACCAAAAAGAACCTAAAAATTCTTTGGAATCCCATGCAAGAGTCGTTAATCCATATCCTGCACTAAAGAAACTTTAGACTATGCGAGTCTAATTATGCCAAAGGGTCCTGAACGCACGGTTATGAATTTTGTATATGATCTGTTTTCGATGGTATTGCATGTCTTGTATTGCTAGAGTAACAAATACGAGCCCTATGATGTTCCATTCGTCAACATATTAGGCTCGGGTTTGTTTCAGGCGGTGAATACTTAGACCCCTTTCTATTTTCAAATGTCTTTTGAATGTATCATCGTTGTTGAAGGAATATGCATGATGTAGTTTCACGAATATATTTTCTCGTCCAGTTCTCCTTATTCTTTTACTGTCTTTTCGGGTTTTAATAAGAAACCTATTGGATAGTTATAAAGTACATTCCTCTTAGCAGTGGAGCAAATGCCTTGTACCAAAATGTCAAACGCCTTAGCCATACCAAGACCTAAGTGGCCTTAGCTATATTCTTACTAGTTATATTTCTAGTACACCAACCACAAGTTTGGCCTATCAGTTTCTTTCTTTAATTCTTTCTTGTCCACCTTTTTTTTTTTTTGTAAATTATAATGCGATTCCTCCAAAATGATGATCTCAAAAGGCCCCACAAACATTCAGATATGATTTGTAGTTGAAGATGGCTGAACCGAACTATCAACAGGCCACGCCAACATTCAGATGTGATTTGTAGTTCAAGATGGCTGAACCAAGAGACACCAGTGATTCATAATCGCATAACTGTTAAGTCGAATAGAAGTTGGATCTCCAATGTAGAAGGTGTTGCCTCTAACTGACTCAATTGTCATAAACATAACGGTTAATTTTGTCCGCTCTCGCTAACAATGTTACAGAACATTGGACAGAGTCACTGATGAAATGCTTGTAGATAGATAGATAAAGAAAATATAAATGAATATCAACATTTCACATTCATAATCTATCTTCACCATTTTACTCCGATACTGTTTACAATGATCCAAAAAGCGAGTTGTTCAAAATACTTCTCTCATCTTTGACGGGGGTTGGTCCCAGTTCCACCAGTTTTAAGAGCCATTATGGCGACCAACAAGTATACTCCTATATAGGCCACCGACGTGAAGGAAGAAGATAAGCGCTATAATGAGATCGTCCAAAAGACCGAGTACACCAAACACCGCTGAGGAAACAACACATAATTACTGAAACTAATCGAGCAAAATAATCCACAATAACTTTATCGAAAGCAAAACCACCTCCAGCAATATACAAATGCATACCTTCTGGAAGGATGTCCACGGGGCTGAGTATGTAAATAACAGTTGAAAAAATCTGTGGACAAGGAAACACAACTGAGAACTGTCCAAGAGCAAGTGTGCTTTCACAAAAGAGAACTTGAGAGCAAAAATGCTTTCTAAATGGGAAGCATGACATATTAAGTAGCGAAAAAGGCATGCAAGTACATATCCTAAACATGAACATATTCAAAGCCACATGGGAAAGCACTAAGCAAACTTACCAAGCCTAATTATGTTTAGAAAGCCACAAACAAGAAAATGACTTAATGTACCAGATAACCAAGACTAATTATGTTTAGAAAGCCCCAAACAAGAAATTGATTTCTACTTAATGTACCAGATAAGCCTCTATACCATCCAATGTTGGATACAATATAACAATATAACCACAAAACAGTTCAATAATTGCACAAACAAGTAGAATGAAGCAGTACGTTCCTTTGTGTTTTGCCAGTACTTAATGTCTGTCTATTTCTAATATATAAGTATCTTCAACTTTAACTGCCAATTCCTAACCCCTCTCCATTTCAAACAAATTCAGTAGGGTTCTTTGATGGGATTTCTTTTGCATGAGAATGCCACATTCATGTTTTTAGAAGTATCTTTTTTTTTTTTGTTAAGTAAGATCATAATAATTTTACTTATCAGAAGTACTTTTTTAACAGATATAAAGAATCACAAGACAATGTCTCTCTTACCTAAAAGCTATTCTCACCATAACTTTTGTGTTAGCTTGATGCATTCTTGGGACTCTTTCTAATAGATTAAGCTTTCAGATGGGTTGGTAAGTTAACATGGTTTCATAGCTATCGTCTGCAAGGTCTTGGGTTCAAGTCACCCTCCTTGAATCTGTTTCCAGCAATACTGTGAGTGCACATGTTGGCACCCTGCCCTGGTTTGTGATGCCCCTAGCAAGCCACCTTTGTTTATCTCTTCATGTGTGAGCAGTTTACACCTGAAGGAAAGGGTTAGCTTGCTATGCTTTGTTGGGCACTTATCCACACTATTACCTCAAAGAGGAGACATCACTAGGAGGGCGCTGGAGGCGGTAGAATGTATACAAACCACCCTTGATACAATTGCATAAATTAGCAACTTAGCTCCTCATTCTTACAGTCAAGTTAAATGATGAAATTAAGGCCCTTAACTGAAGTTACAAGCATGCTAGCTCATACCAATTAATTTTTTTTAATTTTTTTAAAAGAAAAGATCTATCAAACTACAACTTGAGCAAAAGTAGAATTGAATGATGATTGCATCAATATAATTTAGCAATCAAGTTTGCGTAAGACATACAATTACAATGGCCCAGATACAACATGATTAGATAAAATCAACTTAACTGCCAAATAAACACGAGCTCTGATGACAAATGGAATAGATCTTTGGGGATTCATCATTTCTCGTAACAACCTCCTGAGGAGGAAAGGAAGGTCTTGGAGTTTCTGTCAAAGACATAGATCATCTTTCAGATTTCATTTCATCAAGGTCTTTCAGAGTTGTGCATGAAAGTGGCATAGTCATACATTTTGAAAGTTAGAAACAACATTGCACTTAACTTGATAAAGAGTATACATTTTACACAGTTTAGAAAACATTAATCAATTGAAAAAAATCAGCAGAGCATTACAAGAAGCTAAAGAATCGTCATGCAAGTGTTTTTGTACATTAAATTCATAATAGTGACTCCACCAACTATTTACATATGAAAAGGAGGATTCTGTACGAACATAAAACTAGATTTATGGTAAGACAACAACCAGGAAGATCAATTACTTACAAACTGGAAACATCAATTCTTCACCTACTTTATACAAAGGCCTCCGCCAGAGGAAGGGGGGTATACTTGGCCAGTATGTGGAACAACAGCTATAGGGCTAGTCTGGACATGAAACTGAAGTAAACCAGAAACCCTGCTCCTCTGACCACACTTTTAGAGAAAAACCAAATTGCAAAAGTAAGCTGTACATACCAGGCTATTGGAGTCCCATTATTCTCAGTGAGATATCATACCATTGTGATATGTTCATCTTTCTGATATTCTTTTGTTCCCTTCACCTGATCTCTTTATTCAAAATCAACAGTTCAACACAACCTATCAGGTCTGAAAGACCTCTCGAGATTATGCAAATGCTTAAAGATAATTAACAACCTCTCAGACCAAATTATTCACAAAATAAAGCCACCTGCACATCAACAGAGCCACCTCATAATTTGGATGCCAGTTTTTCCATCACATTCCATTAGATGAAGGGTGGTGTTTGCATATGTCATTTTTACAGTCACTAAACAAAAACACTTGTTTAGCTCCTATGGCAATGGTGCTGGCTCCTATGATGAGAAAGAAGGATGGAAACATTGGTGCTTTGGTGGGGGAAAGGATCCTAAGAAGAGTTAGAATGATGATGTTTTAGACCATTTTGTAGTAATTTGTTAGGAATTTTTATTTTATTTTGGATAAATAAAAATATATTTGTATTAGAAAAAGGAAAAAGCCAAGCGGGCGCTTTCCATTTACGCTAGATGTATTCAAGGACCAACGAACTGACAAAAACAAAGACTTATCACCCCTTAGTACCCCAAAAAGACAGAATCCCATATATATACTGAAACCTCAACAAAAGAACTGCATCAAGCTCCCACAAAAGCTCTCCCATAAAAGTCACAAAGTATCCATAGGCTGTGGGAAAGGCTCATTCACTCAACTCCATCAAAACCGCGCCGGTATATTTCATTCCAAAAACTCTACAAGGCAAAGAGGAATATATCTCCATTTCTGCTGACATGATTTATTAATCTGTGCCCCAGACCAAACAGAAAAAGGGACTTCAATATTACTTGGCATAACACAAGCACCCTGAACAAGGCAAATAACAGACTCCATAGCTCCCTAATGATATAGCAATATACCATAAGATAATTTACAGATTCGCTGTCCTTCTTACACGTACAACACCAATTTACTATTATCTTACTTCTTTTCCTTAAATTGTCGCCCATGTGAGAATAGCTTCCTTAGCTGCTGACCATACAAATAAAGCTGCCTTGCCTGGCACTTTTAATTTACAAATCCCCTTTCAAGAGAACCATCTCTCTCCCTAGTCACCACTGCATTGCAGAAGGGTTTAACTGAAAACATTCCATTACGCTGAAGCTTCCAGTTCGACCCATCATTACAGCATAGAACAAAGTCTGCCACCAAAGCTTGTTTATTTGTAGCAATATCAAACAGATTTGGAAACCTTCTAAGCATCGGCATCTCACCACCCCAAAGATCCCTCAGAAATCCGACTCTAGTACCATCCCCAAATGCCATCGTCATAAACATACAGAAAGTCGGCCAGCCTTTGAAATTTCCAAAGACCCACCCCATAAGGGCGACAATTTTCACCGGAAATCCATCCATTTTGTTGTAGCCCAAGTCTACCTACTTCCACGTTTTCCCACATTGTATCATTCTACTTAGAGAATCTCCATAACCATTTGCCTAACAATGCTTCGTTGAAAGGCATGAAATTGCCGAGGTGACAAACATGATGGATAGGTGATAGACATTTGAGTGGTGGAAAAGGGAAGTTGAGTGGGGAATCATAGTACTGGAGAGTGGTCAGATTCAAGTCTGTTAAGAAAGCCAACTCTCCACTGCTTTATATTTGAATCTAGAGTGGATCCTCTAGATATCAGTCATATTTACTAAGAGATTTTTCGAGGCATTTTCTAATAATGCATACAGATCTGCAATTTTCCTTTTCATCTTCTTGCAAGAGTTTTGCAAGAGTTATGATAGTGCCCTTATAGTGATCAGGCAATGCTAATAGCACTCCACTTCTTAATCAAGGCACCCCATATACTGATTTTTTTTTACATGTACACAATGGTTCATTTATTGTACAGTGAAGTATCTAGTTGAAAAGTGGCTGTTCATGGGTGAACGGATGATAAGGCCAAGGGGGTCTATGACCTTTCCACCCAATTTAGAGAACGTTAGAAATGGTATATCTTTTGATTATCATTTGAACAACTTACTTGAATGGCCTCAACATGAATTTTCTAATAATGCATACAGATATATGGTTTCCCTTTTTATCTACTACTAGAATACGTTAATTACTTACAAAATTAATTTAAAGATGATAAGGAAATAACTTCAACGTGAGCCCTTAAATTATATTGGAAAATTCATGGAGAACCGTGACGTTGAAGTATATTTTCTTGTTCAACGAACTCCAAATTTACCATATTCACTTTGGCGTCCACAAGTTACAATAGTTTCTAAAGCAGTATAGGCTGAGTGAGTATTAAAGCTAGACAATTTCCGAAGAGAGTAAGGAAATAAATGTCAATATGATTAATTGCAATCCCCAAAATAACAGCAAACAATCAGTTACAAATGAAACACAACACATGGCGTGGACACCTGGCTACCATTGTTTAACGATAAAATATAACAGATTTATTAAGTGATTGTCCTACATAAATTACGTCACAAGTGTAAACTTTTGTCGCATATAAGTAAAAGCAATTCTTGCTAATCAAATCTAATTTGATTATTTGCTCCATTAATAGGCCTAATAAGATCCCATCCTGCGTTACAATCTACTAAGACATAGTGCATGAAAAATACACATTGCTACTCCTATATTTGGTGTCCCGGAGCGAAAGCTTACCATGTTTGGAATGATTGTTCTGAAAGGTAGTTTACTGGGGAAGTGGCTTTTGGCTTGGTATTGAGGATTTGTTTTGGCACCTGTTTATTTTCCTAGTGTTTTTCCCCCATTTTTTTTTACCAAAAAGTATAATAGGAACTTGTTTGGTAACCAGTTCCATTTCTATGAATCTTAGAACTCATACTTTTGGCCAAAAAAAGAAACGGTAAAAAGGTGTTCGATCCATTCCTACAATACAAGGAGGGGTCCCTCTTTAGAAGGTCACATCATCAACTTCTATTACCCACAAAACTCTTCGTTGGAAAGGACTGCAATCTTACCTCATCTTCCTACCTCGCCCAAAACCTCGAAGATCAGAGAACAGCCCAAAACCTCAAGATCTCATGTCAGCACCATTCAATCACTTTCTTTGACTTCCTTCCAGATATTGCTGATTATCAATCCTTTTATTAATAAACTGGTTTCTCTTGCAGCTGACTCTCTCCTGCACAGTTAGAATCTCTCTACTTTCCTCTTCACAATTACCAGCTGTGTTCAGGTCCCTACCCTATGATAATCAAAAAAAGCTTTCGCTATTAGTTTTACTTAAGTTTTTCTCCTTCCATCAAAAAAAATAAAAACAGAAATTAAGTCTATATAAGATCTCTATCTTCTTCCTCCTCTATATATATATATATGCACCTACAGATGAGCAGACCTTAGGATGGAAGGATTGTACAGAAAGAAGATTGCTTTGGGTCTGAATCTGGCTTCAAGCTTAGCAATTGAGTGTCTCATATTTTTCTTGAGTCCCATCCCAGTTTACAACTTGTCTCATGTTTGTGGCTTAATCCTTGTTATGGATGACGATGATGGAATGTCAGTGATTTTATTTTTACAGTAGCTTAAGAATAGAAACACAACAATTGAGCTTTTGAAGTGGTTATTGACAGTGGTTTTGACATCGATTCACTTGCCAGAGTACTTAAATTGGGTTCTTAATGGCCGCTTCTGGTCCATAGCTTGCTGGAGGTTTTAGAGGATAGTGAAGGGTAAGGTTGTGGTGTCAATAGAGAAGGCGATGACATCTTCACAGTTGACAGATATGGCCTTGGTGGCTGAATAGATGTCGTAGGAGAGGTAGATGCTGATAAACTGTTAGAAAATAGAACTTTAAAAAAGAAGGATCTGCCTTCAAATGCAATATACGTGAATGAAAGTTCCTATTTCTTCTGAAAGCAGAAACGAAAAACCAGAAACAAGAACATAACATAAACCTCTACCAAATGCTACCTTAGGTTCAAACATCAGATAAAATGTACTAGTGAATGATAAGTAGCAGGTCAACGTGATTTATGGTCTCATACTAATTTATTTATTTCTTTTTCTTTTTTTTTTGGGGGGGGGGGGCGGAGGAATAAAATCTAAGCACAAATACGTGAATGAGTTGCACAAAATAAATAGCCATGTACAGCAGGACCACCAAAATGCCTGCAGTCTTTAGCAACCTGTATGACAGTTGGCTATGTTGCATATGCAATCAAGCCCAAGATTACAAAGAAGTCTGTACAAGATTGATCTCACCAATTGAAGGCGCAAAGTAATACAATTAAGCAATCTGATCTTACAGAAGACAAAAGCCACCATAAAAGGATGCTCGCATACCTGACATAGGCCATTTGTCTGTGAACTAAATAAACGGTTATATGCTTCCACCTTCCTTAGAATCTCAGCCACTTCGGAATTATAACGCTGCTGTGATGAAGCCTCACTAGGAACCAACAAAGTTATTTGGCGACGGCAAAGTGGGCATTTACATGGCCGCAGAGCTGATCCATGATCCCAAACTTGTAGAATACAATTACCTAAACAAAAAATAATAAACAAAAAGCTATAGCAGGTTCCTCGGGATAAAACCGTGTTAGAGTATGGTACAGATATCATGTCTTCTTTTAAGTTCACCTGGGATGGTGGGTCGACCTACAATCATTAATGGATCAACGAGCTCGCTTGAAAAATTGAACAAACTCTGCCTATTTGAATTCTAAGGTTGGACACCTGATGAGTGAATTTGATCTGGACTGGTCCTTATGCAAAACATATAGAGCCTATTGCGGGTTTAAGCTGTTGTGAGCAGAAAGAGTACTGGAAGTTTCAGTCGAATGAGATGCTTACATAATTATTTATCATGACAACATGCCTAAATTCCTTAAAATAAGGAAGTTTAATTTTGGGCCATTTTAGTAGTACGTTTACATTAATGCCCTTTGTGTCCACATATATCATTGCAAGTCCACACTATGGCATGATAGATGCAAGGTGAAATTAGAAAATGTACACAAAAATAGACACTCATTTTGGGATGGATGGAGTATAATTTTAGTGTGAAAAAACATGATTTTTTTCTTTCTTTTTTTGGACTTTGATAGCAAGACTGTTTTGGGGATAACAATGAACCCGGTACACATTTTATTTGCTCTTGTGTATGGCAGGTAATGTGGTTGAAATGAGATAGCATAGCATCAACAGGTTTAGCAATTTCATGTTTGTATCTAACTATGGTGCCCTCATTCGAATCACACGCAAATCAGATTGGGGGAAAACAAAAACAAAAGAAATGAATCTAACAATCATATTCAAGATCATGATTACCAGTGAAAAATAATTTGTAAATTAAAAAAAAAGAAAAAAAAAAACGCACCGCAATACCAGTGAGAGCAGTTGGACTGAAAGGGAATGTGAAAAATGCAGTGGCAGATTGAACAAAAATCGTTCTCCGGTGGTCCGTCCATTTCGCTTTTACACCTCTTCTTCCTCTCTCTCTCTCTCTCTCTCTCTCTAGCGACGATGGATCTTCCTTGCGCTCTGTCCGTACGTCTTTGCTTCTCTCTCACTCTCTCTCTAACGAGTGTGCTAATCTGGTCAGAAAGTGGTCCGTCCATGTCGGTCGTGTAATTAGATAGTATTACAAATCAATCAAAGTATGAATTTATTGATTGATCGTGAATAGCAACTTGTGAAATGATATGGATAACTAAAGAGAATTAATATTTTTGCACCAAATACTATATTATTTGATATAGCAACTGATATGGTAAAAAAAAAAAATTAAAATTAAAATTAATGTATTACATCAGTTACAATATAAGGTGACATATTATTTGGTACTCTTTAAGTACCCATAACATTACTCTAGCAACTTTAACGATTACGTATCACCAATTTGTTGTTCGAATCATAGTTACACTTAATTTGTGACAAAAGTAAATTTTGCTTTTTCTCCCACGTTTCTAAATTATCATTCGATTTTATTTTTTATAGTCAAATAGAATGTTATTAAATACAAATTTGATATATATTATCTTATTTTTTTCAAAATAAACGTACTATTAAAAAAAGTACTACGAATTACGTATTTTATGATTTTAAAATAAGTAAAAAAATAAACGTCAAATTTGCATTTAAGTGTCAACCATATGATGAGTTAAAAAATGACATCACATGTTAAGTCATGTAATATGTCAACAATCACATGCTTGACAAGTAAATTTGAACGAAAAAATTGTACAAAAATTTGTACAATTTTTGCACTAAATATTATATTACTTAATATAGTTGCTGATATGGTAAAAAAAAAATTAAAAATCAAAATTAATGTATTACATCAGCTACCATATGAGGTGACATATTATTTGGTACTCTTTAAGTACCCATAATATTACTCTAGCAACTTTGACGATTATGTATCACCAATTTGTTGTTCGAATCATCGTTACACTTAATTCGTGACAAAAGTAAATTTTGCTTTTTCTCCCACCATTTCTAAATTATCGTTCGGTTTTATTTTTTATAGTAAAACAGAATGTTATTAAATACATATTTAATATATATACGTTTTTTTTTTCAAAATAAACGTACTATTAAAAAAAGTACTACAAATTACGCATTTTATGATTTTAAAATAAGTAAAAAAATAAACGTCAAATTTACATTTTAAGTGTCAACCATATGATGAGTTAAAAAATGACATCACATGTTAAGTCATGTAATATGTCAACAATCACATGCTTGACACATAAATTTGAACGAGAAAATTGTACAAAAAATTATATCCCTATATATCATTAGTCTTAATCAAATATTATGGCATGATACCTTTCTATTATTTGATTTTTGAAATTATTTAAACTACACGTAACATTATTTGACTGATTAGTAATACTGTATTATATATAATTTCGTAACAAAATGTTTCAAGCATGACCATATAAATCACTATTTAATCCAGCACAACTTCATACAAATATTTTATTGATCTTTTTTTTTGTTTCACTTTTCTTGTATAAAGATCAATTCAATCATTTCAGACCATAAGGGAAGAGTAGAAGAGAATAGTCATCATGCAATTGCGAGCAGTTTGTTGGAAAATGCTCCCCTGATTATAATTGTATGGTACAATCGTGCGTCTTCATAGCATAACCACAACTATCTACATATGAGGTTTACTATTAAAGCCATATTTTTCTTTTAATACACCCATTTTTTTAATACACATCCTCTACTAATTTTACACCAACATAATTTCTAATTACACCATCCAACATTTTCTATTTTACCCCTTTCACTTAACTCATTATTTCTTTTTCAATACACCCACCTAATATCATCACACCCACCCCTATTTTCTCAATACACCAACAATTTCAAACTCTATCTTGTAAACTCAACACCACCGTTTCAAACTCAACAATTTCAAACTCAACACCACCGTTCTATTAACTCCCCAAAAGCAACCCAGCAATTTTGTGTAAGGAAGAAGGAAGCCAGGAAGAAGGAAGAAGAAGAAAAGAAGAAGAAGACAAAAAGAAACTTTGATTTCACAATGAAGAAAGCCCTAGGTATGAAATTATTCTATTTTTAAGTTCAAATGGTTTCAATTTGTGCATTGAATATCATTTTATTTGCTGGATTTTGTTAATTTTTGTTATATGTATGAAACTGACCGAAGGGGTGTTCGGGACTGGTTGAAGGAACACTGCAGTGGTGTTCGGGAAGGATTCCCGAATACCACTGCAGTATTCCACAACAAGTCCTGAACACCACTGTGGTGTTCCATAAGATTTCCCGAACACCACTGCAGTGTTCCATAACAAGTCCCGAACACCACCGTGGTATTCCATAAGCTTTCTCGAACACCTCTGTAGTGTTCCACTACTCATCTCGAACTTCATTGTGTTGTTCCATAAGTTTTCCCGAACACCACTGCAGTGTTCCACAACTCATCCCGTACACCCCTGTAGTGTTCTATGAGTCATTCCCGAACAGAATGTGGTATTCCTTCATACCTTCCCAATTTGCTCTACAAGTTAGTTTATTCAATCTTTGCTGATTCATATTGTGATTATTGCAAGTAAATTAGCAAATGTATATGAAAGAAAAAGACCCACTGCTTCAAACAGAAGAGAAAGAGGTTAGCGTGAACAACAACAGCCTGAGGATCCCCCACGCGTTTCACAGGAACAAGAACAATCTCCTATACAGATGACGGACTATAATTTTGAAAGAGATGCTGGTTTTGGAGAGAATAGAGAGGAAGATGTTGGAGATGTGGGAGACGAAAATGTTAGAGAGGAAAGAGAAGACGTGATATATACCCTATTTTTCGGTGGTCCTGTTAATCCATCTCTACTGACTACTTATGAGTCGCACGTAGCACGATTGATATGGCAGGGGAAAGAGAGAGAGCTTCTCAAGTGTAACAATCATACTGAGAAACTAGTTCAGTGGAGTTGTCGCAGAGAAGTATGTGACCCTTTGTGGTTGGACGTTGTCAAAGCCTCCAAGTTGTTTCGATTAAGGCGAACATCGTACTTTGAAGTTGACAAAGTCTTGGTCAGTGCATTTATGGAACGCTGGCACCCTGAGACCAATAGCTTTCATCTATCCTTTGGCGAAATGACAATCACATTGGATGATGTATTTTGCCTTACAGGTCTTCCGATCACAGGGACTTCAGTTTTATCGAGACGGAGTTTTACACCAACCTCTACTTATGATGTTGAGCAATGGTTGAGAGTTTCTTACGCTGAAGCGATAAAAGGAATGCGCGGTGCGAGGGATCTTCTGTGAGGCTAAAGTGGCTTAGGGAGAGGTTTAGTAAAGATGCTATGTCAGATGATCCGGAAAGGCGTGCATTCTCAACTAGGGCTTATTTATTATACACCTTAGGTTGTACAATTTTTGCTGATAAGAGTGGCACTCGGGTAAATACGTCTTACTTGGAGTTCTTGGTTGATCTTGAAAGTGTTCATACATATGCATGGGGAGCTGCCACTCTAGCTTATCTCTATAGGCAGCTAGGGCTAGCGTCTGGATATTCTATGTTGTTGGAGGTAATAAATTTATATTTTTACTTATTTTCAATATGTTGAAATAAATATTTATTAGATTATGAACTGATTATTGTGTCTTCTTATTGCATTTCATGTAGGCATGGATATACGAACGATTCCCAATGTTTAGGCCTCCACATAACGTTCAGTACAATGAGGAAAATCCTCTTGCAAAGAGGTGGCTACCAAAGGCTGGACAAGGAACATCTATAGAAAGATTAATGGCAGTGCGTGAGGTTCTTGACTCCATTAAACCCAGTGAAGTGAGTATTAATGTGTTTTTATATATGTTGGTTGACTTGAAAATCTCGTGTCAAATATATATGTTGTAATTTTTTGTTTTTTAAATTGTTACAGGTTATTTGGAAGCCCTATACAGAGACGGTGAGACAACATTTTCCGTTCCACCACATTTCGTATTACCATGGATGCATATCAGCAAACACTATTGTGGAGCCATATCATCCTGATCGAGTCATGCGATAGTTTGGATATGTACAGACAATTCCATACGCCCCTATTGCTCCCAGTGTCCCCAGAAAGGAAACCCAACAGACTGCGGCGATATAGGGGGTACTTGTCAAGTACTTTGTACAATGGGATAGTCATGTGTTATCTGACGAAAGACTTGGTAAACCTGCCCGACCAGCAGCACAGTGTGACCATTCATATCTTGAATGGTATTACACACATTCATATCCCATAGTTCAAGACCCCGACCGTCGGTCCTCCTACGTCAGCAACGCAGCTGATACTGCTCCGCTAGATGCTTAGGACATTGTCAGATCTGTACGGGGTTTAATGCAACCGATGGTGCAACGATTGAGATCTGGAGACCGATCTATCTCCAGAGAAGAGTTTGAGTCAGTGATCCTACGAGCATATGATGCATTAGGAGGTCCATATGATGAGGGACCACATGAGGCAGGACCTTCGCATCCTGCGTCTAGTCTAGGAGGAGAAGTGTTAGTTGCAGTTGACAATAGTAATGTATTATGTATTTCAATTTGGATATTGTTGTATTTAAATGACGATGTTATGTATTTAAGTGTAAGATGTTATGCATATTGGTAGTACTTAGTACTATTATATCTTTGGATGTTATGCATTTTGTATTAAAGATTGATTTACAACCAAGTTAAATGACATAAAAGTAAAAGATTGATTTACAACACAAGTTGATTTACAAAATAAGCAAAGGATATGCGTCTACAACACAAGTTGATTTATAAAAGTAACCAACATATTGATTTACAACTCAAGCTAATCTAAATCTATAGTCGCAGTGCTTCGACCAAGTTGACTGGTTCTTACACTTTCACTATACAAATTAAGTTGGTCGCCAATCCAATTTTTCCAGCCAGCTGCACAGTGAAGTTGATATGTATTCCATTTATTTGCGACGGGTGGTAATGGACTCCCCTCGCGCAAGAACACCTACAAATATACTACATATCAATATCATGGATATATATAACATAAATAACTTCAGATAATATCCTTGATATGGTGTGTACCTGAATATAATGATCATTATTCACAAATCCAATACATATCATCTTCGGATCACTTGGGATTGGGGTTCTTAAGGGTAAATACGTCATCGAAATTTGCAAATCCAAAGACACGAGCGCAACATTGAAAGTCGATGCGACCAAATGACCCATTTCTGGCAAACAAACCCAGTGTTCCTTAGGTGCAAGCTCCTTATAGTAGTCTAGAATCTCCAACACTTCTTCAACGCGACCATGTTCAATGAAAATATTTTTGTATAACTCTTGGTTAACTGTCAACTCGTGAAGAAGTGCTCCTCTAATCCTACCCCACGATTCCTCTGTGAAGCCAAGTTGGTCTGCTACGACACGGAATCCACAATGACCATCACTTTTAACATTTTTAGTCTCTACAATCCAATTGTGCAAATGGGATGGTAGTTGTTGGATAAAACCACTTGTAGTCGCAATTCGAGTCCTTTACCGGACAACCTATTGAAAAAAGATGTATCAATTCTTTGTTTCGTTAGCGTATAACCAGGTTCCTACACTGTTCAATCTATCTTAAAAAAGGATAAAAAAAATACCTGTTTCTTCTTTGGCTTAGGTGTCGTACTGAGAGTAAGAGGTTGTTTAATCAATGGACCAACCTCGTAGGCAATCTCTTCACATGGTGAATAGCTATCTTCAATGGACTGGACATACTCAAACTTACTCGGATCACGTTTAGTTGACTTGTCTTTTTTAACCTTTATGGACTTAGGACGACCACGAGTCAAAAATTTCTGACCCTCGACGGGATGAATAAGTGATGTCGTTGGTGGTTGATTTATTTCGGTCAATCTCTTTAAAATTAACAACCTCTCTGGCCCAGGTGCTTGTTCCCACTTGGATGAAAGCTCAACAATTTCTTGTTTAAATCGACTACCCATTTCTTCGACTATACCGGGATCTTCTACCTTTGGAGGTATGATATCTAATTTTCTCCAAAAGACGTCATCCTTATCAAGTGGAATTGGCATGTCCGATCTCTTATATTCGTCAATCTCATGACCACAAGGCAGCCCACATCTCTTTCTCAGTATACACCCACACAGCAGAGGGTCTACACCATGTTCACCAATAGCGCTCAATTCATCATATATCAAGTTCAATCCATGCATCGACACCATCCCTCGCAGCTCTCTAAATACAATTGATTTGTATTTATGCTAGAAAACATTTTTGCTCTTCTCAAATGACTGTTTGATTGCTGTGTGTGAAGTCTCAATGAGGGTGTGAATCTGTCGCCAACACATCTCAAAGTTACCCTGACTCGAGCCAAGCTGTCTTTTCAACAATGCATGTTGACTCTCCACCCTGAAATACAAGTTACAACCTTATTAAGTATATATCTAACAAAATATATAAAACAATAAAATAAACACCGATATTAAAATGATAGATACCTATTTGTTGTGGTATTGTCAAAATGCATGACTGTATCCGTCTATAAAGCCACAAATCTTTCCTTGTATGGCATCAACCATTGCTCCATGACATATTTAACGACAAGTGGATAATCTTTGAAGTCTGACTGGAGTCTTTGTAGCAAGTCATCATAATTTGACTCAGTATCTGCGAGAACCAACGTATTCCAATTCGTAGAAAAACAATCCCATTTATCTTTCACATGGAACAATTTCTTGCAATTTGCCAAAATATTCTTGTTAATGTGCCACTGACAAAGGAAATGTCTCGAGTCGGGAAAAGTTTTCTGAATTGCATTCATTAAACCAAGTTCTCTGTTAGTAACAATCACGTGGGGTAGAGAGAATTGGTCCATCAATCCTTTTAAGACTGTCAACGCCCACATATAGTTCTCTTCCCGCTCGAACTCCAAATACGCGGTTGCAATATGAAATTTCATTTGTGTCGATGTCACACCAATAATTTCCAACAAAGGTAACTTATACCTGTTTGTCTTGTATGTACAATCCATAAAGAGGACTCTCGGAAAACATCGCAATAACTCTACGCTCGTTGGGTGAGCGAAGAAAATATTCTTGACAACTTCGGTCTTCTCACAGCGAATGTGATGATATAAATATCCATGCTCATTCAACTTGAACATAAGCTGCTGCATTTGAGATCGACCCTCACGCTCTACAACTCTATTTTGCAAACGAGCATTGTAAATAGTCCTTATTGTGGACTTATTATCTACAAAATTTTCTTTTAACCCAAACAAAATGTCATTGGGATTACTATTTGTGTGAGACAAATTAATGACATAGTCCTTCTCCTTGGGTGATAATCGACCAACATATGAGTGACCCTCCAAATAGTCTGCAGTTGGATGATTGTGGACACCACATTGAACATCCAATGCCCAAGGTCCATCAGTTGATACTTGTCTACCCCTCAAACGAAATGGACAACCACACTTCTTCGTTCCAGTTTCTCTTTTCCTCTTTGGTTTCCTCATAATGTCCTCTTCAATAGTAGCCTCTTCGTTATTTACTCCAGACAACTTTTCAACCTTCTTGAATTCACGGTAATTCCCACTACGTTCACACGCCAGAACTAACCGAGCTCTTTTCTTACACGACCCACTATCTGATCTGATAATTACTATCACCATTCCATGTTCCTTTCCCGTAACACGCACCCAATCAAACAATGCATCACGAGATATAAACATTTCATACGTCATGAACACATTTGTGTAATCCATAACAATATCTTGAACGGGTTCAATCTCGTTAATAACCGGAGCAACACTACCCTCGGTAGACAACTTATTTGAATCCTGTTTACAACAAAAGAATAAATTTCAACAAAAAATATCTTGAAAAAATTTTGTTATGTAAGAGGATATGGAACAACATAGTGGTGTTCGGGGATAAATGATGGAACAACATTGTGGTGTTCGGGAAGAACTATAGAACATAACAGAAATGTTCGGGAACTACCTACGGAAAACCACAGGGGTGTTCAGGAACCACTGATGGGACATACCAGGTGTGTTCGGGAACCACTTAAGGAACACCACAGGGGTGTTCGAGAACCACTGATGAAACATATTAGGTGTGTTCGGGAACCACTTAAGGAACACCACAAGGGTGTTCGGGAACCACTGATGGAACATCCCAGGTATGTTCCACAAGTGGTCACCGAACACCACTGTGGTGTTCCATAGACCATTCCCGAACAAATTTCGTCTCTAACATGTACGAAATTTTATGAAAAAATCGAATTGAAAACTTGAGAACGGTTGAGATACTTACATTGGTGGTCTGCTTCACTTCTTTAGTATCCATGCTTGATTTTTGTTACAATGTGGTTGTTTATGTCGTTCGTGGGTGATGAATTTGATATGAGTTGGTAAGTTGGAGAAGTAGAAGGGTTTGGAAGTTGAGGGTTTGGCTTTGGATGTTTGATAAGAAGAATGCTATGTTGAAGAAGTTGGAGAATTGGAGTTATGGTCAGCTGGGTTTGAAATGCATGTCTCACAGGCTCACAGGCGATGTATATATCGTGTTAGAGAGAAGGGTGTATTGATAAATTGGTTGGTTGTGTATTTAGAGGTTTAGGTGGTGTTTTAATATAAGGGTTGGTGTATTTAGTAAAGAAAGGGTATTTATATCTAACAATATAATGACATTTTTGTAATTTAATTGGAGGGGTGTATTAAGAGGAAAAGGTGGTGGTAATAGTAAACCTCTCTACATATATGGTTAGTAGAAAGTCATGCACATCTCTCATGTTCCCTAACTGTTGTATAATTTCTAAATTATTTATTTAATTTAATTTTGTTATGTCTATTAAGTTCGTCGACCTCGAAATAAGGCTGCCACCATGCACACGGGGTTCAACCTGCCCGGTCAGGTTGCGGAGGTCGAGGGGGCAGCGCCTCCGAAAGGTAAACGAATTTCATCCCTTTCTCGAAGTGGAAAAAATGACCGTTGAACTGTAGATGTTGAATGGGTATGACTCTTCAAGAAAGTCATGTCTATTCAGACTTACTACGAAGAGTCATTCAATTCTGCTATAAATAAAGGACTTGGTCGAACGAAACAGACTACGAGAATTCGAGCATCATTAGATTATAACAAATAGTCACAATTTGAATCAAACAAAACTCTATAGTATCATGAAAGAGATTTTCCCTTTATGAATCTCAGAAATATTCTGGAGGGGTGAAACATCTCTTAAAAGATAGCGAATCACTTTCGTGCCTTGGAGAATTCATTCATTGATTATTATTCAGTCAATTTTCACAACATATGTTGTGCCTATATATAAACAAATAGATAGATTGGTGTACCTACACTACCAATACGAGAATTTGATTTATGGATAGTAAAAGTTTACGAGTAAGGGATCACGTAGAATGGCTACGACTATTGGAACGAACTGATATTGCGATGGAAATTCCAATTGATTCAAACATGCATCCATTGTTCATCCATAACAGTGATCATCCAGGTTTAATTCTAATCTTCACTAAACTTACTGTGAGCGCCCCGATTCGCAGATCGTTCCCTCGGGTCTTTTTCGCTCTTGGACTTCCCTCTATGATTGTGTGTTCGATAAACGTAAAAAAACACATTTATTTTGAAAAATAGAGTCGCCACTCTCGTTTATGAAGTAAACGAAAAAAAACTAAGATTGTGGGTTCGGGGGCCAAGTTACGATTTGGGAAGGTTTTACGCACCCATTTCGCCTTTTCGGTCTCTACATATTTGCATGCTCGTATTTAAATATCGCAGGTTTGTTATTTTATGTGAATGGAAGTGTATTACGGAGTACTTATATCTCCGTTTATAATGTACAAATATAATACATATATTTATATATTAAATGTATTGAAATAGATATGTACACATTTACATTTCAATTGTATTATTTACATATTAAAACTGCATACATAAATTAACGAGCGGAAGGGGTTACCTTCTGTCGTTTTACAGAATTCGGGCCAAGTTCTAGGCTGTTATGTTATATTGGATCAAGCTAGCTCGTAGTCTGACCGTTATGCTTCCACTGCTACCGATACGAGGAAAGGAAGACTTATGTTTTGTGTTTGTGTGTGTATTGCGTGTGAGTGAAAGTGAGAGAGTTTGATAACTCTTCTTTCTTTTCTTTTCATCTTTCAGTGAGAGTGTTGAGAATGTGTGTGTATGTGTGTTTTTGGATGAGGGAATATTTGTGTTGTTCTTTTTTTGGTTTCTTTTATTGTTCTGAAGAGAGAGTTGAGCTCGATTTGTAGGAGCTGATGGAGAGAGATATTTGATGTTACTCTCATCCCCAAGTTTGGACGAAGCTTCGTTTGTGCCTTCAAAGTCTTCAGCAGCCTGCGGCTTGACTTGTGAGGCAAATGTCAGCTTTGGTGCGTGGCGCACCAGGCAAGGTGTCCGCGCACCAAACCATGTTTGGGTGTTTCAATGCACCAAACAAGGCTTCAGTGCACCAAAACTATTTTTTTTGGCTTTTTTCAGGCTTTGTGTCTTGCACGTTGGCCCTTCTAAGCTTTGTATCTTAGTCTGGACCCTTGATGTTGATCTAACTGAAGTTTGTTTGCGTTTGCGGACGTCGTTAGTCCTGTTTGATAGGTTGTTTCCTGAAATGATCATAGAAACAAATGTTAGTCAATTTGTAAATAAACAATTATTTATAGGACAATTTGTATAATGTAGGTGTACGAATTCTGGGTGTCTACACTTACAAGTAGTGATAACTATAGTGCTTGGTCTAGATCTCTACGAATCTCTTTGTCTGCCAAAAATAAGTCATCATTGATCAATGGTACTTTTCCTACACCTGAAAATAATTCTACACTATATCTACTTTGGGCAAGAGCTAATGACACGGTGATTTCATGGATATTCAATGTAGTAACAGAAGAAATTAGTAATAGCATTCATTTTATTTCTTCTGTTATTTAGAATGAGTTGAGAGAGATATATTCAACCATTGATGGTCATAGAGTGTTTCAATTAGAGAAGGATTTGAACAGATTGGAGCAAAGGGATATATGGGTCTATTGAGGCCTATTATCACAAAATGAAATGATTATGGGATGAAGGTGCTGCTTTAGACATCATTACATCATGTTCTTGCAATAATTATGTTTGTGGTGCTGTCAAAACATAAGAGTAAAGAAAACAAATGAAGAAGCTTATGTAATTTCTTATGAGATTTCATGATAGTTTTGCCAACATCAGAGGACAAATATTGAGGATGAAACCTTACCCAATATTGGGGAAGCTTATTATATGGTGAGGCAAGAAGAGTCATTAAGAATTGGCTATATCTCTGATTGTAACACTGTGGCTGTAAATGTTACTAAACAGAGCCAGACAATAAAGTGGTGGTTGCAAATTATAGATCCTCTGGTGTATATGGTGTTTTTGGAAGCAAGAATGACTATGGGAAGTCCCTTTTTAAGAAGGGCATTTACTACAATTATTGTAACAAGGAGGGTCACACAAAGACTGAAAGCTGTAAACTGCATGGTTTTCCTATAGAGCATCCTACTTACTCTTTGAACAATCAGAGACAATACAAGAACAATAGTGATGGACATAGGTCTTAAACTAGTAATGTTGGGGCTAAGGTAATGCAATTTCAAAGCAAACCTGCTGAGGAGAAAGATGCACAAACTGATATTAAACAATTGAAGACACATCTAGGCCAAGTTTTATCAATGTTAAAGGGCAAAGATTATCCTGAGGAACACCTTGCAGATTCGGCTTTCATCTCCAATCTCAGTAATCCATTTGTAGGTATTAACATTTCTATTTGCTGTAATGATAAATTCATAGCTTCAATCCATGGTGTAAGTGCTTAGGTTGTAGATTCAGGTGCTACAGATCATGTGTGCATTTCTTTTCATCTTATCCATTATGTCTTTCAATTGTCCAAACCTGTTGTTTTGTCTCTGCCAAATGGGAACCATACTGTTGTTACTTACAAGGGCTCTTACACTCCATGATGTATTGTATGTCCCTACCTTCAAATTTAACCTCCTTTCTGTTTCAAAACTCTTTGCTCATAATTCATATAGTGTTCTATTCACTAAAACACAGTGCATATTCCAGGACCAGTTGAGGAAGATCATCACAATTGGTAATCTTCATGTAGGCTTGTTTCTACTTCAAGGACAAGATACTCCTTACAGCCCTTCAACATCTCACATTTTTTTTGGCTAGACTACTGAAGTTCCTGGCATACTCACTTCTGAACTTTGGCACAGAAGATTGGGTCATCCTTCTTTACGCACCTTGAAAAAAAATCCTCAATTGTCTCATGTAATTTGCATTCCAAGACAATAAATCATGATTGTATTTCCTTTTGTATTATATGCCCCATTGCTAAACAACACAAATTACCTTTTCCCACTAGTATTTTTCACACTCCGAAGTGTTTTGATTTGATCCATTGTGACCTCTCGGGTCCTTACAGAATATCTACTATGCAAGGATGTAGGTATTTTCATACTATTGTGGATGACTATTTTAGATATGTTTGGACTTATTTAAGATCCACCAAGCATCATGTCTTCAAAATTCTGCAGGAGTTCCATGCTTATATTCACAACCATTTTCAGTCCACCATTAAAGTCATCAAAATGTACAGACCATGGTACTAAGTTCTTTAACCAAGACATTAACCTTTTTCTTGCAAACCTAGGCATTTTTCATCAATCTTCTTGTACCTCCACCCCATAACAAAATGGTGTTGTAGAAAGAAAACATAAGCAACTTCTTGAAATGGCTAGAGCACTAAGGTTTCAAGCCTCTTTACCAAAACATTTCTGAGGATATTGTCTTTTAACAACCACTCATTTAATACACAGATTGTCTGCAGAGCCACTGAGTTCAAAATTCCCTATGAATCTCTCTTTCAAACCAAGGTTGATTACACATTGTTTGAAACTTTTGGATGCATATGTTTTGCTTTCGTCCATGACCAAGACAAATTTGAACCTAAAGCCCTTAAATATGTGTTTCTTGGATATCCCCATGGCAAAAAAGGTTACATTATTTATGATCTTACAACAAAGAAAACCTTTGTGAGTAAGCATGTCATTTTTTATGAACATGTTTTTCCTTTTTCTTCAAGTCCACATATCTTATCCATCTCCTTCTCAATTACCTTGGCCAATTTGATGATCCCATCCCTCATCTACCTCCTACAACCCCACCTGTTAATAATAATCCTTCTCTATCTGGTCCTACATCCTCTACCTTTCCATATGATCAATCTCCCATTGCTCATGACCTCAGATCTTCTCCTGCAAGATCACATTGCCCTTCTCCAGTTACCAATCCCAACCTCATTCCTCTAAGAAGATCCACAAGAGTCAAACTTCCTTCTGTCAAATTGAAAGAGTATGTTGCTTCTATTACTCATCCTTCTTTTCATTCTTCATCATCCAAATATGATCGTTCTGACTTTTACTCATTATAATCATTTTGATTCTACTCATCTTCGTTTTATTAATCCATTACAAGATCATGTAGAACCAACTTCTTATACTCAAGCAGTTAAACACCAACATTGGATTGATGCTTTGAACAAGGAATTACAAGCTTTAAAAGCTAATAATACCAAGAAATTGGTTCCTCTACCTCCTGGCAAAAGTTCTATAGGCTGCAAATGGGTTTATAAGATCAAATATCACTCTGATGGTAGCATTGAGAGGTACAAGGCAAGGTTAGTGGCCAAGGGTTATATACAGTCTGAGGGCATAGACTACCAAGAGACTTTATCTTATGTTGCTAAGATGGTGTCTAGTAGGACTTTCCTTTCTATTGCAGCTGTTTAGGGATGGGATGTTCACCAATTGGATGTGAACAATGCTTTTCTTCATGGTGACTTGACATAGGAGGTTTACATGACAATTCCCTAGGGATTTTTAAAAACATTCACAACCTTGTCCAAGTGATAGGGCGTGCCCACGTCTTGTGTCCAGAGCACTACTGTTGATAGGGCAAGCCCATGCCTTTTGTCTAGAGAGTTCATGCCTTGTTGCACAATTGATAAGGCGTGCCTTTAGTTAGGTTTGTATTTTGGAAACCTTTTGTATTTAGGTTAGGTTTTCTTACTTTTTCTAGGTTTAGCTATTTCCCTAGTATAAATATTCCTGCTTTATTGTATTAATAAGACACATGAAATAATATCATTCACAGATTTTTTTTCAGTTTTTCTATGTCCAAGGCTGGTAATTTGGTTTGAAAGCTACAAAAGTCCCTAAATGGTTTGAAGCAAGCCTCCAACCAGTGGTTTGCTAAGCTTATTGAGTCTTTGGTGCAGATTGGGTTAGACCAATCTCATGTTGATTATTCCATGTTTTCCATGCAGAAAAAAAACTCATTTACTACTCTTTTGGTCTATGTGGATGACACCATTGTCATAGGCAATGATCCTGTTGCCATTGCCTTATTGAAACAATTCAATTTAGTATTAAAAATCTTGGCCAGATCAAGTATTACTTGGGATAGAGGTGATTAGGTCTTCACAAGGCTAGGGTTTCATCTCAGTCAAAAAAAGTATGCCCTTGACTTGATTGCTACTGTTGGTATATCAGAAGCTAAGCTTTTGACCATTCCCTTAGATTCCAATGAGAAACTGCTAGCTTCTGCACGTGTCAGTGTTCAAAAAATCATTCTAGGCGCCCGCCTAGGCGCTAGGCCCCCCCCTCAAACACTGCGACTAGGCTCTAGGCGCCCGCTAGGCACTAGGCCCCCCCCCAAACGCCACGACTAGGCTCTAGGCGAGCCCCAAATGCCGCGATTAGGGCCAAATCAAACAAAAAATTGCCACCATAAAAAATTGCCGCTTAGTCAGCCTAGGCGCCGCCTAACGCCCAGCCGATTTGAGCGATGTCGTACGCGTTTTGTCGAGGAGGGACCCAGTATGAGGAACCTGGGAGGAAGGGGAATCAATCAGGGGCAGAGCGACGCACGACGATGCAATGAATGACGTCCTCAATCTTCTGGATAGCTAGGGCTTAGATAAGTTCGACGTCGGAGGAGGGGGAGTCAACGTGACTGAGATCCATAGCTTAGACGTAGTTGAAATGGCTGGATTGATTACGGTGGGAAAGGAGGCGATATGCCGATGAAGAGGTGAAAGAAAGAGTGGGAGTGGGAGTGAGAGAAATTAAGAGAGAGCGAGAGAGAAAGAGAAAGCAAGAGCGAGAGCGAGAGATTGTTGTTGGCGTCGAAATCCCGTCATCTATGTCATAGTGAGAAAGAGAAAGAGGCGTCTATGAAAACTTTGTGAATTGTGAGAGAGAGACAGGCGGTCAGCTTTTAGTTTTAGGGTTTTAATTCACTTTTTTAAATGACAACCTCCCCCCTCAAGTTATTAAAGTATTTCCCCTCCCCCCTCAAGTTATTAAAATATTTTTCTAAGTATTTTCCCTTCCCCCTCAAGTTATTAAAGTATTCCCTTCTTCCCTCCACTTTGAAATGATAGAGAATTTAATTTTAATTTTTAATTTTAACTTTTAATCTTGTAATGTAATCATTATTTTTAGTTTATTTGGTCATATTTAGCTATTTACTATTGTTGCACCAGGTTTGGTATGGACCTAATGTGTAATTATGTCTCGATTTTTAGGCCCCGCCTAGACTCCGACTAGACCCCGATTAGGCCCCTAGGCGCTAGGCCTTGCTCTGGCGCCTAGCGCCCGCCTAACGATTTTTAGAACATTGGCACGTGTAACTCTTCCAGATCCTAGCTTTTATAGAGAACTAGTTGGTAAGCTGTTATATCTCACTGTCACTAGGCTTGATGTCGCCTTTGTAGCTCATGTGCTTAGTCAGTTTGCTCAAACCATTTACCTAAAAGATTTATTCAGAGTTTTGAGATATCTTAAGGCTTGTCTAGGGCAGGGTATCTTCCTATCCTACTCCAATAACTTTGTTCTTACAGCCTATTGTGACAGTGATTGGGCTAGAGACCCTAATGATAGGACATCAATAACTAGTTCTTGTCTCTTGTTGGGTTCCTCTTTGATCTTTTGGCTTTCTAAAAAGCAATCAATCATTGATGCAGAGGCTGGATATCGAGCACTTGCCACAGTAAGTAGTGAAATAATCAATGTTCGAAAAATCGGCCTAGGAGCCGCCTAGGTGCTAGGCGCCCCCAAAACGCCGCGCCCAGGGCCAAATCGGGTAAAAAATCGTCAACGAGAAAAATCGCCGCCTAGTCGCCCACCTAGCCGCCTAGCCAAATTGCATTATTTTTATTTTTAATTTTTTTTCCCCAAAAAACAGCGTCGTTTTGGTTTGAAAAAACAGAAAAACCTAAGTTAAGTAAGTTTGTTTTCTATAGTTTATATGTTGTAGTATTGTTATTTTGTTTTAAAGTTTAAACTTTGGAGTTTGAAATGATACTATTGAATTTGGTTTTAATTTTTTACTATTAATCTTGTAATGCGATCATTATTTTAGTTTATTTGTCATATTTAGTTATTTACTATTGTTGCAGCAGGTATTGATTATTGAATTAAATTTTAATTTTTAACTTTTAATCTTGTAATGTGACCATTACTTTTAGTTTATTTGGTTATATTTAGTTATTAATATTATTGCAGCAAGTATGGTATAAACCTATAATGTAATTATGCCTCGATTTCTAGATCCCGCCTAGGCCCCTAAACGCTAGGCCCTGCCCTGGCGTCTCGCGCCCGCCTAGAGATTTTTAGAACACTGGAAATAATGTGGATTCATCCTTTGCAAGATCTCCAAGTTTCTTTTTCTCTTCCATTCAAAGTTTATTGTGAGAATTCTGCAACCATTGCAATTGCCTCAAATCCTGTGTATTAAGCATATATAGAGCTCGATTGTTTCTTTGTACGTGAGAAGGGTCAACAAGGTTTGTTGCAACCTCAATATATTCCTTCCAAGTTTCAGTTAGCAGACATATTCACCAATCCATTGGGGAAAGTTTTTCACTGGTTTCTTATGTCCAAGTTGAAAGTTCTTGATTTTTCCCCACTTTCAACTTGCGGGAGGGGTGATGAAGATAGTGAAGATAGTGGGTTACAAGCCAACAATGTGTATCAATCATCATCAACCATGAAGAAGGACTTACAGAAGCTATTTGATGTTGTCAAGTTGCCTTGTGTGGACGTATGTAGATAGTCTTGTGAAGAGGTGGTTAAGTTAGTTAATTAAGGGTATTATTGTAAATGCACTTACTAAGTTTGTTAGATAGATAGGTTCTCTGGTCTGTAATTGGTAGGCTTGGTATCTTAGTTAGTTGGTAAGCTTGTATATATTATGTAGTTCCAGTTCTTTTCTTTTGTAATAGAAAATCATTCTTATCAATGGAAGTTTGATTCCACCATTCATCCTCTCTCGATTCCTCTCAGTTCTGTTTTCTAATTGAAAGTTTACAGACATATGTCGCGCACATGCCCAAAATCAAGGCCAAAACAGTATTTTCTCAATATTCCCTCGTTATTTTGACCACAGAATGAGTATCGCGAGCATTGCAGTCTAGTCTTCTTTTTTTATTAAAGGTTGGAGGGGACATAGACCTTACCTCAACCTTTAGTATTATTATTTAATGCCTTGAAAGGCTACAATGACTCTATGATGCCTTTAGTCCCATCAGCTCCAAAAGGTCAAGAAACTGCACATTACTTTTGGGCCTCAAAGTAGAAAAAAGGTGATATCACGGTTGTAGCTTAGTGGAGAATCAACCATAAAACCTATGGAAGTACAAGACCAACTACACAGAAGGTCTCTAATCAAACTCCAATTTTGTTGGAAACCTGATTTCATGTTAGGGTTATATAAGTAATTTAATAGTTGGGTAAAAGGGTATTAGTTATATAAATTAAAAACTAATCAATTTCTAATTTATAATTTTCATGTGACTCTTTCTTAATAATTTTATGGTTTAATATATAATTTGGTCCCTGAACTTTAGACCTTTTCCTGATTCGGTTCCAGAACTTTGACATTTCCTATTTTGGTACTTGAACTGAACATTTGGATAATCAGTTAGTCCCTCAACTGAAGGCGTTAGTTTTTTTATTGATAAGACTATAATGCCCCGGGCTAATGTTAACTGGGATTACATGTGGACAATTATGCTGAGATGGATTATTTGGGCTGAAAAGAAAATATAAAAAAAAAAAAAGAAAAGGAATTGAAAATTTAAAAGAATCTGAATTGCAAAGGAGAGAAAAAAGGATAACAAAGAGATTGATGGTTTCTAAAATTAGGTTTCGTTACTACGAAATCAATTGATCAAGTACACATGTTTAATCAATCAAGTGCTGTCTTCAACAACGACGGTACTGATTACTAGGCAGCTGTTTTCGAGCGCTGGTGATTGTCGGGAGTTGGGTTTGAGATCGTCTTCGTCGTCGGCTACTTCGGTGACGTCTTTGGTGAGGACGAAGTGGTTGAATCTATCGGTCCCGGAGGGTGTGTCAGAGGTGAGAACTTTTGTGCATCAGAAGTCGCAATTGCAGCAGTAGCCGTTGAAGAAGAGCCGGCGGGGACCCAGGTCAAGGAGCTTTGAATATAGGGGTGTTACCTTCTATTGCGGGGCTGGGTTCTAGGAATCTTATATTTGGTATGCATGTTTTAATACGTGTGTGGGAATTTCAAGCGATATTGAGAATTTTTGTTTCCTGGGTTCGCTTTCTGCTTTGATTGGATTGGCCATGCATGTGTGTGTTTTTGAGGTAGCTTCAATATAATTGGAACCCCCAAACTTACTCAGTTGTAGAAATTGAGTTTTTGGATCAATTAATATTTGGATTGTTCATGTATTGAATGACCATTTCCCTCTTATGATATTAATTGAAGAACAAATTGTATTGAGAGAAGGGGGTGGGCGAAGAACAAGAGGAGGATGAGGGAGAAGAGAGAGAACGGTGGGGGAAGAAGACAGATAGAGAGAGAAAAGAGAAAGAATTTCTTTCTAAGTTTATTATTATATTTTGTTTTAATTTAATAATTTTGATTTAAAATTTTTAAAACAAATTATTTTCTCTACTCAAAGAAAAAAGTCATATTTTAAATTTTTTTAATCAATTTCATTATTTTATTGAACCAATAATTATCTCATGTTTTACAATTTTCAAAAAAAAAAAAAAAGAGAAGTAAATACCCATCATAATTTTTTTAAAAAGAGTCAAGTTGAGTTTATAAAGTTAATCTTTTTTTATAAACATTTTTTCCATTTTAATATTTTATGCCACTTGGCAACCTAGTCAACATTCATCAAGGGTAATATGGCCACATGGAATTCCAGTCATCATCTGGTAAGGGTATTTTTGTCTTTTTATGAAAAATTTAACATCTCAACTGATGGTCGTCAGTTGAGGGACTAACTGTAAGCCCAAATGTTCAGTTTAATGACCAAAATAGGAAATGACAAAGCTGTAGAATGGAATCACAAAATGGTGTCAAGTTTAGGGACCAAATTGTATATTAAACCTAATTTTATCTCCAACCGACTAAAATTCATTTATCTCTTTTTATTTTTTAAAGTTGAGAGTTGCTATTTACACCCAGAAATTTACTTAGTACACCCCTCATATATTACAAAAATACCATTACAAATTTTAACTTAAATCTCCTTATTTCGTTTTCATTTTTTTAGGTTAAAAAAAAAAAATTAATTACTATTTGGCAGGCCCTACCGAACACAGCTAAAGATGTTTGGTAAAGGTGCCGAACATCCATAGTGATTTTTGGTTAGTGGGTGCCGAACATCACTATGGGTGTTCGGTCACACAGGGCCAACGAACTGTTTCAAAAAAAAAAAAAAGAGAAGAAGGGGGGGGGCTGCTTTGACTATGTATGTGTGTGTGGGGGGTGGGAAGGAGGAGGAAGGGGTAGGGGGAAGGAGGCGGGAAAGGAGGAGGAAGGGGTGTTCATTCCAAAAAAAAAAAAAAAAAAAGGGTGGGTGGGGGGGGGATGGAGGACGAAGGGGTGGGTTTTTTTTGGGATGTGGTTGCACTTAGTAGAATATGTTAATTTTTGAGAAAATATTGGTAAGGGTAGAATAGAAAATTTAGGGGGGTGTATTTAGCATTTTCTCATTTTGAGGGGTTAAAAATATTAGGGGGGTGTACTTAGTAATGTGGTATACTAAGTAAATTTTTGGGTATAAATAATAATTCTTTTTAAAGTTACTCAAAGTTCCAGTTGTGAGTAGTTATTTTTAAGGTTTAATTACACTATTAGTCACTTAACTAGCTTTTTTAGGATTAGTCCCTTAACAAATTTTTTAAACTTTCAGTCCTTAGAGTATCAAAAAGTCACATGACTAGTCCTTTTGATGAATGCTGTTAGTATTTTTCTGTTAAGTCTGTCATGTGCCCAACACGTGACTTTGGTTAAGGGCATTTTTAGAATTTCATGTACACTTAATTAATTTAGAAAAAACCTATCCTTTAAACACACACTAACAACCATGCTTTCTCTCTCCTCTTCTTGCCCTTCGACCACCACCAAGTTCTTCCTCCACCACCATCACTTATAATTTGAGATTAGCCTTTTGCAACACCATTCTCAAATAGTCTCTTTTTCAAAAAAAGGAAAGAAAAGGAAAACAATTGTCATAATTCTTGCTTGGAATCCACCTAATTCGTTTAAATTTCTATGAACACCTACTGAACGACCTCAGCTGAGCACGTGGCAGACACGGCGACATTAGAGGCGCTAGTTGGACTAACGCCGAGGTGACATACACCACATCGGTATATCGACCTGGTAAAAGTACTAAGTCAGGTCACCAATGTTACCAGACATATTCTCCTAGCAAGCTAACCACAGGGACCCACTGTGCGACCTGGGGACATTCCAGGCCGACCACATCAGCATCGAGCGACCTAGACAGATGCTAGGCCGACCTCGACGTGACCCCTCTCAGCCTGGAAAGAGTCTTGCTACAACTCTATATACATCAGTCCTAAGCAGACAAGGAAACGCAATCCGAAAGACATGGGAAATGATCATATCTCTCCCATTTCGAAACCTTCTAGGATTATGATTCATCTCCTTATAAATAAGCACCCTCACAGGCATCATAAGGTACATGCAAATTACTTGCTTATAATATACTCTCTTAGTTTTACATCTCCTCTGAAGTATTGCTAATTCTCACGCCTGAGGGTTATCGCTGGGACAACCCAGCCCCCTTTACGGTGTTCTTTGTTGATCACAGGTTTCAAGCTACTTAGACTTCAAGGGCAATCCCTGTAACGCAAGTCGGAATCCTACTAGACTACACACGTGGTCACCTTTAACCCTTTTTGCGTGATCACCCACGAACCCAGATTTGAAGAGGAGCAACGAATTGATAAATGAGTACCTTCCGACCCCCAGCAAAGCTCCGATTCACCCAGAAGACCAATTTTGTGCTTTAACAGCCTTGGAATTCGAGCCGGGAGTCACAACCACCGTCGACGTTGCTGATGCAACTGGTTCTTGAATTATCTAGAGGATTCCTTGAATTAGGGCTTTGGATTGAGGAAGGGAGAAAGGGGTTCGGAAGTCACAGGTCTTCTTGGGCAGTTAAAAGTGTGAACGAGTGGTTGGATGACTCGGTGGGGGATGGAAGTCGAATGGACGAGTTAGTTCTTGGTATGAGAACTTATTGTTCATTTTTGAGTTATTTGTTAGAATTTTTTTGCCTCTCGATCTTGTTTTTTCTCACTAAAAGTCGTTTTCTGTTCTCTCTTGCTTTGTTTCGTCGTTCATTTTCGTTCCAAATAGGGTTGAGGTCTCTGTACCAGTTGGAAGCTTTGGAAAATTTCAAAATCAAAATCGATTTTGAAACTTTGGAATTTCAAAATTAAAATCGATTTTGAAGCTATGGAATTTCAAAATAAAAATCGGTTTGGGTTTACTGGGTTTGAAGCTTTAGGATTTCAAAATCGATTTTGACTGGGTATGAAGCTTTGGAATTTTTAAGTGGGTTGGAATACTGAGTTTGAAGCTTTGGGATTTCAAAATTGATTTTGATTGAAGCTTTAGAATTTTTGACTGTGTTGGTATACTGGAATACAAGTAGTCATAAATTGATTTTGAAGCTTTGGAATTTTGGGATTAGGGTTTGAAGATGAGGAAGAAGATGATAAATGAAATTTCATTTTTGCCCTTGGTCAAACGCACGTGGGAGGCACATGGGCAACTTAACGGCAAATCACTAACGACATCCATCAAAATGATTAAGCGTGTCTAATTTGGATACTTTAGGGACTAAAGTTTGAAAAAAATTTCTTAAGGAACTAATCATAGAAAAGTTAATAGTCAAGGGACTAATGGTATAATTAACCCTATTTTTAACGAGAGAAGTGAGTCTCTATTATTTACTCCCTCCATCCCAGATAAATGTTCCTACTTTTTATTTTTGGATGTCCCAACTAATGTTCCTACAAATTTTTGATCTACCTATTTTTCTTAATATACCCTTAAAGCTTCATTTAGAGCTCGTTTGATAGTGCGTTTTGGCCAAAGCGCAGGGATAAAATGCAACTTATTTGCAAAAATTGCGTTTCAATGCTGTGACAGAAAAAATTGCATTTTCAAAATGCTGGAATTCCCAGTTTTTTTCCAAAACGCAGGTTTTAAAACGCTGATAGGAAAAAAAGGCAGTGTTTTGAAGTGATATCTCAAACGCATTTATAAGAAAAAAAGTTTTGTTTTTAAAACATTGTGTATTGAAAATGATGCGTTTTAAAAACGTTGCACCAAATGGGCTCTTTAGAGCTCGTTTAGTCGTGCGTTTTGGTCAAAACGCAGGGATAAAATGTAACTTATTTGCGAAAAATTCGTTTCAATGCTGTGGTAGAAAAAGCTACGTTTTCAAAATGCAGTTGTGTTTTAAAACACTGAAATTTCTAACTTTTTCTCAAAACGTTGGTTCTAAAGCGCTTTAAGAAAAACAAGTTACATTTTGAAGTGATATCCCAAACACATTTAAATGAAAAAAATTGTGTTTTAAATACGGCACATTTTTAAAATGCTGCATCTAACGGGCTCTTAATATAACATATCCCAAAGAAACTCAATTATTTGAAATAGTTGAATTCAATTAATGTTCATAAGTATTATCATCAGAACACATTTTACAGCACATCATTAATTATATTTCTTAATTCTTGTGCTTTCTCAACTAAGAACATTTATCCTGAACAGAAGGAGTAAAAATTAATTTTTAATTTTCTTTTTATTTTTTTTATTTTTTTGTTATTTATAATTTAATGCTCTAATCGTTTGTATTTTATATTTAGAATTGAGTTGTTTTGTGCAGTTACTTTAAGTGGGTCAATTTGTAGTAGTTATCACTCGAGTCTATTATTTTATTTAAAAATATTTCGCATAAAGAATTAATTTTTAAAAATTATACTTATAATTTTTATAACTCTTTAATTTTACACTTTACATTGATATAAACACATTGATTATGTTTAAGATTTTTTTTAATTATAACTAACTTTAATGACATTTATATACATCTTAATTTTGAATTATTTAATTTTGTGTTGATGAAATTCCTATTTTATCGTTGTCTCCTTCTAAGGTTCGAACCTATGCCACAAGTGGATTAAGTATTATCTATTATCCCAGTCCAACATTTTCGAGTATAATTAAGGATCAGTTTTCTATACAATTTAGTGATTTGATTATTCGATTTCAAACTTTCTCTTTCTCCCTCTTACTTTTTTTTTTCTTCAAATATTACAAAAAATAAAAATAAAAATTCAAATCTTTAAAAATTAAGTCACCAAATCCCGAAACGTAATCGAGCATCACCAATACAAATTTGAATGTAAAAAGAATTGAGTGTTACTTAGGATTTACAAATTTTAAAGGAAAAGAAAGTCTTTAATGCAATTGTGGAGGAGAGTTGTAAATACGATGCATTAACTAAATTGTTTCACATTGGTTAAGAAACTCATTCAATATAATTGTAGAGAAGGGTTGTAAATATAAGATAGTCAAAAAAAAAATTAAGACTCTTATAACTAATATGAAACAATTTAGTCGGCACATCATATCCTTAACCCTCCTCCACAATTACATTAAAAACTTTTTTTTCTTTAAAAAATATATAAATTTTAAATAACACCCAATTTTTTTTTCACATTTGACATTTAGATTGTTGATGCAGTGATGCTGCACTGAATTAAGGGTAATACTTAACCACAAAAAAATCACAAAATTTTAGTTACAAAATCATTGTTATTAATTTTTAATTAATTTTTTAATCATACAAACTATGCAACCAATTAATAAACTGAACCAATTAATAACCGGAACATAATTTTGCATTTTGAGTCTTTTTTGTGCATTAATCGGAGGTAGTGTTGATAATAGGCGAAGGGAGACAATCCTCTGTCTCAGTCCAGCGCCATTCTCTTCCCCCCAACCCAACCCCCCACACACACACACACCCACACCTTAAGAAGAGCACAGTTGCTGGTGCCGGTGAGATGAGGAGTTGCGGAAGCAGCCTGAACGCGACGGTTGCTACTATATCAACTATGAATATTAGTAGAGTCACTCCCTCCTCCTTCTCTTCTATTGTCTTCATTAATTATACTCCAAATTACTCCTCATCCTCCTTTAATTCTACCAGTCTTCCTCAAAATACCTCTCTTCCTCCTCCTAGAAGAAGAAGAAGAAGAAGGAAAACAATAATCAACTCTCTCCTTCACACCGGCCACCATTTCCGAACCCACCACCACCAGCTGGTTCACGTTTGGAATCGCCCCAATGACATACGGCCCAGTAGTCTCAGTCTCCATGCTGCTGCCTCTGCCTCTGCCTCTTTAGACCTCCCTCTACTTCCTTTTCCTTTAGACCAGGTGGGTTTCTCTCCCCCACCCCCAACCATTACTTACTCCCTCAGTCCCAAATTGAAGAAGTATATATATATATATATATTTTGGGTCTATTTGACCAATTTTTCATTAACTATTTTACATATTTTTATTTAGTTTGAGAAATAAAATTATAGCATATATAAACTAGACTAAAATGTGTACCTCTTTAATTGAGACGAAGTGTTGTATTACGTCTATTATCTTTTACACTCTGTCCCAAATTGAGGGTTTATTTTTAATTTTTTGTAAAAATTTTAAAAATTGATTTTTGTGTGTGACTATTTTAGTAGCATTCTCAATTGAGACAGAGGGAGTATTTATGTATGATTACTAGCATTTACATGCTACTGTATTATAGCACATGATTGTTATTGGTTGCCTGCTGCTTTCATTTGGATAAAACTTGTATGCTCAGTTCAGTATATAAAGTTTACAAATAGATAATCGCAATTCGACATGTGCATTATTTTTCTACAATATTTATTGCACTTCAAATCTGATTGATTGAAGAAAGTAATGCACTTGTTATATTGTGATTGACCATTTGTATATGGATCAACCATAGAAGTTTTTTTTTTTTTCCCTGTCATTTACCTCATTCTAGTTAATTCCACAATTCCTGTTGAATTCAACCTTCTTGCATTGGTTTTGGTTTCCATATTCAAGTTTTCCTACATATAATAGCCCATGATGATCCAGTTTTTCTGGTTCAAGTTTGAATCTTGTGTACCCCTCCTGATAATTTTGGAGTTTACCCTTCCCTCCTTTAAAAACAAAGTTGGGAGATTTAACTTTCTTTTAGAATTTGGGAATTTCATTGTGGAATTTTGATGGATTAACTTATTGTTATGTCCACTTGTTTCATCAAAATGCATTTCCAATTCCGCTCGTCAAAGTTTCAGTTCATGCAGTAACTTGTGTTTTGTTAGCCAAAAGTTACAGTCAAGTAAAATTTTCTCCTTCCTGCTCCTCTTGAAGCCTCGGAAACCCTATAAGAAGCAAATCGCCAATCAAATAATACTAGGCTATCCTCAACGCTCTTGCTTAGAACTAGCTTATTAGAAACCTAGCTTAAGATTGTGAAACAAAGTTCTTTGCCTTTATACTTACGAAAAATTTCATTAATTTCTCTATTGACAATGGAACTCTATTCACTTTCATGCAGAATGTAGATATCCACATGAACTGATGGAAACTAAGAATCTAGTAACTTTTACAAGGTGATGTACAAATCAATAAACTAAGGTCACAGTAAACTTCTCAGGTTATTGGCCATGACACATTGCCTCTAAGAGGAATGTCAAACAAATTGACCAGCCGTTGTTTATACTGAAGATAAAGATACTTTTGATGGGTGTTACAACTGTTGATAGATAAGAAGATCCTATGACTAATCCCATTTAATGCTTTAACAGCAGGAGAGAAGCTATAGACGTTTAGCACATAAAAGTCTAGCCTTAAAGTGATTTTCTTCTTCGTTCTATTGTTTTTTCCTTTATTTATATGGAGATACTTTTCTTCGTAATGGTAGTGATACAGTACAAAAAGAAAATTATTTGAAAGTTACCACTTTTTTGGTGACTTTGCATATCTTGATGGCATTTTTTCCTTTTTGTGCAGGTACTTGTTCCATCTGAGAGTAAGACACTTCATTTATATGAAGCGAGATATCTGAAGTTGCTGGACGAGGTAATAGACTTTTCCATGTCCCTTCTTATTCATCATGAATCATTTGAGGTTCAAATCTTTGCTTACTTCTATATCTTTTCCTGAGGCGTGCGCTACTGTCAAAACAGATTAGTTTTCGCCAAAGCAAGAACATCTGTGAAGGTCTGTACTTCTGCAATGAAGAGGTGTAATTTGTGCTTAGTGTTGCACACTGGTTTCACAAATGTCATGTTAGCATTGCCTATAGAGGCATTCTTTTCCTAGTGCCTGGTTGACTATTCGTCAGTAGCAGTGATCTAAACTGAGATTGTGCTATTTCTGAAATCACTTTTTTACACAAGTCCCCTCTTTGATTTATATTAGAATTTTTTTCGCAAATGACTATCTCTAGCTGCAGAGACAGTATGTTATGCTTGACTAAAGTGTACTGATCTCACTGATATTATGCTGTCTTTGGTCATATATATTACTCAATGTCCAGTTTACACGAGATTGTTTTTCTTCATCCTTTTTCCTGCAGTCCCTACATAGAAAGAGCAGGCTCTTTGTACATTTTGTGTTGGATCCCATCGTTATCAGTACCTACATAGAAAGAGGAGAAACACCTTTTGCCGCTAGATATGGTTGTTTGGTTCTTATAGAGAAAGTAAGCTTGGAAACTTATCGAATTCTAATGGTAGTTACGGAAGGTGCTTTTCACTCATTTTTCGTTCATTATGCAGGTTGAGCAATTAGATATTGGAGCCTTGGTCACTATAAGGGGGATTGGTCGTGTCACACTTGTAAAATTTGTGAAGGTGAGTTGTCAATAATAAAGTGTAATTTCTCTGCTTCTGTCTTTTCTGTCATTTTTGTGGATCACCTCTCTTCAGTTTTTGGCAATTTAATGATCTACAAAACCATCCTTAATGAATGACAAGCTATTCAGCTAAAATTTTGATCTTAGTTTGGGTGATATGCCAGTTGACCTAGGGAAGACCCAGTAAATGGTGCTCTATTGCTTGGGTGGCGCTAATTACAACACCCCCAAAACGCTAAATACAACACCCTGTTGGCAAAATTACTACTTTTCCCAATTGTAAAAAATTATTATTTTTTGTTGATATTATTGTGTTATTAATGCCAAAAAAAAAAAAAGAAAAAAAATTAGATAAGGCCGCCACCCCTAGGCAGCCTTATTAGAAACATCCACCTAGACTAGGCGGCCTTCCCTTATTCCGTTAGATCCGTTAATTATTTTTTTTATTTTTACAATTTGAACCCCTCAAGTTTCAAATTCTGTTAAAAACTTAACGGAACTGTTAAATTTTTAACAGATATTGTATACAACACCCCCCAAGGCCGCCACCCCCCGGGGACTTTCCTGAATATGCCCGTCTCCTCTAGGGGGGCCTTTCTCTAGAGGACTGCCTACTCCAGGGGGCCTTGCTGTAAATTGTTTTTTTTTTTTTCAAAATTTTCAGTAAAATTTAAACTAATTAAATCAAAATTAAACAGTTAAATGAGGGGCAAAAATGTATTTTCCCAGGGGGGGTGTGTTGTATTTAGCACCTATGTTTGCTTAAATACAATGGTGGGATTTATTTTTATTTCAGATCATGTATATCATAAACAGGATAAGTCTCAATAAATAAGCAATAAGAGGTTGTCATGGCAAACCTTTTAAATTGTGTATGAGCATTTCTCAACTCAACTCCATTCAAAGTTGGACTCAGTAGATGCTTTCTCATCCATATCATAAACCAAAATCATGAGTCTATGTGGTTGAGAATTACCATTAGAAAACATGCTTGACTATCTGTCATAGTTCTTATGCTATATTAGATCCTAAGTTTCTAACCACAACAAAAGTGGAGTATGAGTGTTAATTTCATATCTGCTCCAGTCTCCCTAATACAAGTCCTTTGTCTAAGTTGTTTAGATTTAACTCTAGATCGTGGGTTGGCTCTACGTGAATCGTACCTCTCATCTTTTCCAGACCTAGAAATCGCTTCTTGAATCAAACTCTCAAGTTTCTAAGAAAAAACTAGGGAAAAATACCAAAAAGTCCCTCTAAAACATTTTCATGTCCAAAAAGTCCCAAAAATAATTCTTCAATCTGAAAAGTCCCAAAGTCAAACTTTTAATACCAAACAGTCCAAAAGTTAGCGCTTCTACTAACGTCATTAGGATATAAGCTTTCATTTGGATGGAATCTTATTTTTCTTTTCAATGATGGTAATGGTGATAAGATTGTATCGTATAATATAATAACAAAAAATAATAATAATTAAAGTAATAATATTATTGTTATTATTTTATAATTTTTGTCAACATTCTTATTATTAAAAATTAATTCCAAAAGTCTCTTTGAAAGAGTTTATGTCCAAAAGATCAAAAAGAATTATTCTATTCATAGAATCTAAATTTAATCTTTTAACTGTAAAAATTTAAAAACGTTAACTTTTTTATACCTTTATGAAATTGTAGTATTAATAGTAGTGGTATTGATAGTCAAAATAATAATAATAGTATTAAAATTTTTGATGCTATTGTTATTGTTGTTACTATTACTTTTACTCCCTCCATTACTAAATAATTGTACAGCTTTCCTTTTTTGTCCGTTCCAAAAAAAATTGTCATGTTTCTAAACTTTAATTTTTAGGAAAATACTTTTACCACTTTGCCTTACTTTTTCTTCCTACTTTAATTGTGGCCACATGCACAAGGGCCTTATAGGAAACTATATATTATACCAATATTATTATTATTATTATTATTATGGTAATAGTAGTAGTAATAGTTGTTGCTGTCATTTTATTATTATTATTATTATTATTATTTTAAACGAATACTATCATCAATTACCATCATTGAAAAGAAAAATAAGTTCTCATTAAAATGAAAGCTCTTATCCTAACGGCGTTAGTAGAAACGTTACTTTTGGACTTTTTTGTAATTAAAAGTTTCACATTGAAACTTTTTAGATAGAAGAATTACTTCTGAGACTGTTTTGATATGAAAAGTTTTTAGGAGGACTTTTTAGTATTTTTCCCAAAAAACAGAGCTGGAGCAATAACGTAAAGCAAGTGCCAAAGAGTTGTATTTTGTCTTAAGTATGCCGCTTTTTATGAAATGCCTTTGCTCCAGGTAAATAGACTGTCCAAGATGCGTAAATTGTAATTTTGCGACTTGCTCACTGCCAAATCAACGTGCTAAGTGATTACTCCATATTTTTTTAGTTAAATTATTGGAAGCACCCTTTCAAGGCAGGTTCTTACTTCGAACTATAATGCAGGCAGATCCCTTTATAGAAGGCATAGTTATACCATTGCAGGACAATGTTCCAGAAAATACAAGTGAAGTAGACTCTAAGGTTTTGGAGCTGAAGGAAGCTCTTCAAAGTTTGAACAGCTTGGAAATAAAGTTAAAGGTTCTCTCTCTCTCTCTCTCTCTCTCTCAAGTATGTCTGTCTTTGTTTCATCTCCTGGGGAAAACTTATATTTCATTGCTAATTTATATTTCATTTTCTTGTCACCATCTTTGTTGGGTGACTTAGTCTCTAACCCTGTACATTAGAACTGCATAATTAAAATTGAGTGGGGGATTAAACCTTGATTATATTATCTACTCTTTCTTCGTGTTTTGAGCATCTTGTTAGTGCCATGGTATTTGGTAGGGATATAAGTAGGATGGAAGATGGTCGTGCTTCCTTGCCCAGTAATAAATCACAGTAAAGTATCTGTCCCAACAGTGATCATACAGATGCATCAGGATAATTCTTTTGAAGCAATCAACACAGTGGAAGATAATGTGGAAGATACTGATGTTGTCTCTCTGATTATGTGTGTGGTAGAACTTCACAAGAAAATGGAACTCGTGATTCTGATTGATTTGACGTTTATCCCCATGGGAAGCACTTTATAGCTTGCAAAAATTTATTGTAACAACAGTTGATTTAGACTCTTGATGGTCAGGGAAGTTCACTAGTGTTCGACATATTCTTCTCCTTAAAATTTGGTGCTTCAGCTTCTAAACATTTCGGGTACATTGAGGAGTTACTAATAACTGAAGGGTTGTCCTCTTGGGGTTTTCTGTATTCTATCGTAATATTTAGAAATAATATTACTTTCAACAGACATTGGCTATTTTTGAATGGATACATTTTTCTGATAGTTGTGTACTTTGGATGGTTATAATAGTTCTAAAGGTTTTGCCATTTTCATGAATACACACAAATGTCCTAGGGTTAGGTGCATGTCTCTTATGAACAGACAAAAATATTTAAAGCTAACTGGATGACTTTCGTGTCTCCTTACTTAGGTCCTAAGGTAACTTTTTTGTGCGCAAAATTTTTGATGATTTTCAAAGCATCAAAAGGAACACGTTCGCCTGGTAACATTTGGACTCATGTTATTTTGAATTTGTCTGATTGGGTTTACCTTTTCAGTTATTGGTCTGGCATGGTTGTTGTTCGTCTTCCCAACCTCCACTTGTCACGACCCTTATTAGGGAGTAGAGTTAGAATTCAGGGCCAGCCCAAACATAAAGCCACTAAAGCCCTAGCTTTTAGGCCTCAAAAAAAAACTACACATTTAAATAAATTTTTTTTTTTAAATGTTAAGAGTAACTCTTGTTTTTTCTCACACACTCATTAATAGTTTAGCTACTTATTTTATTTTTTGATAAATATAGGGAAGACGGATTTGAAAATTCTATAATGTTTGTCAAAGAAATCGCTATTAGAAATCAATATAGAACCTAAGTTCCGTGAAAAACGTACTGTTCGTAGAAATAAAAATTTGATGAAATTATTGACAATGAAGTTGTAAGAACGCTTGAGGAATTATTTAAAATTGATTAGTTCTTGAACATAATATATAAAGCAATCACTTCATTTCAAAGTATATTGAACAATTTAAATGAATCAAGATATTTTTTGGTTTTCTGTTTAGCATTGAAAAATTAGGGTCATGGGATAATGAGAATTTAAAAGAAATTGTCTTAATCTTGAACTTTCATTAAAATATAATGACAAGTCTGTTATTGATTGATTAGATTTATTTACAGAACGAAAAATTTAAGAGAAATTATACAAGTAAAGAAATGATAAACCAATTGACATAATTATATAACAAGGCTTGATTCATTTCCAAATGCGTATACTGCTTATAGAATAATATTGATTCATGTAACTGATGCCTCGGCAGAAAGAAGTTTTTCAAAAACTAAAATTAATAAAATCTTATCTAAGATCGACAATGTTACAACAAAGATTAAATGGATTAATTTTTAAATAACACGAAAGATAAATCTTAAATAACAATATATGAATTTTAATAAGAAAAAGATATTTGCTTAAAAATGGCCTTACTTTGGAGATTGCTTTAGGCCTCTATAATTGTTGGGCCGACCCTGAGTTAGATATTCCTCTGAAGTCCATGTCAATCAAGGATTCGTTTTGTAAGGAATCGGGAGCTGGACTCATTGACAGGCAGTAAGTAAGAACAAGAAACAACTTCGTAAAACCCTACAAGGCACTAATCAGATGTTGCTGGTAGTCTCTTACATGGTTATGAATGTTTTCCGGACATTTTCTTGGAGTACAGGGAAACTTGTTGACTATTCTTATCGCCACAATTTACATGTCCAACTCCATCTAACTCTCTATTTTCCATGATCAAACCAACTTGGCAACTGCAGCATTCCAAATTATACCATATGCAAATTGGTTGAACATGGTCATTGTATGTTTAAATTTTATGTCATGATCCATATCGAGCTATGGGATTCACAAGAACCTTTTTCATTCAATTATTTATTACTGAGAAAGCGAGCATAAATAGGGGAAGTTGTATTGGCCTCCTCAAGGAGTCCAGCACGGCTTACATGTTTGCATTTTCAGTACAATTTCTACTTTGAAGGTGAAATAGCCATAGATTAAATGGAACATAAGAACTTGTACGGAGTTGCTTGTAAATGAGCGGTGGAACCTTAGATGGTTGAGGTCTATGAGTTATGTATTAATAAAATAATAGTAATGGTGTTCTGCTGTTTTGAAATTCTTAAGACTTACTGCCTTTTTTGTGAATAGGCTGCCAAAGATGCATTATTGCAGACTAAGACTGCGAACTCCTTGAAATGGGCTGAAAATGAATCCTTTCTAGATTCTCACAAAGCTTTCATTCCATCTTTTGCTGAGCGTGTGTCATTTGCAGCACTTCAACTTGTTACAGGTATAGTTCCTCATTGTCTATCTCCCCACACTAACTGTTCATTTTCTCTTATTAATCATTTGGGAGATGTACAATGCACAAAATAAAACTTTAGACTTCCTTCTGTGAACACTGAAAAAGGTGCAAGTGTAACAGCACATTAAAATATAAACTGAGCTTTCTTCAGAACCTACGATACATATGATGCTGTCTTTCCAATAAGTGTCCCTTATGCTTTATGGTTTCAAGCTTGTTGCGGCTTTTTAATAAATCATTTTTGCTTGTTTAGCAAGTGCCTAGTAATATATGGTTTGCAAAATCTCCACTTTGCGCTGGTTGGTGTATCCTTTTAGGTCTTGTAGGCAAATAGAAACATGTACTTGCAGTTTAGCATGTGAACGTCTCATCTTTTGTATAAAAGTCATCCACCTCAATCCGAGAAAAAGGAAAGAAGGTACAGAAGAGGATAAAAGTTCAGTAGCCAAACATCAAGACATAGAGGAGCTCTGTTTATATATTCATGTTTTTATGTCATAATTTTTATTTTTGGGGTGGATATTGATAGCAGTTAATGGCTATGTAGGTAACATTGTGTTGTGAATAAGCGAGACAAGGGGACACAAAACTGTAAACATATATGGAGAAGTAGAGGCGAGTTTCCAAGTGCGAGGAGCCAAATATGGGGTCTTTCCTCTGGCCAATGAGGCAGTGGAAGTGCTACCTTGTAAATCTCTGAGTTCTCAAGGGAACCTAGGTCAGCGCCACCTTATACACTACTAAGATTCTCATCCGGTATTGGTCCAGGATGTTTGAGCTTTTGAGTGGAGTGCCTGATGGGCCGGGTCACTCTACTTCTTCTACTGTCTCATTATGAACTTGTCTCCCCATGGGTGAGTTTTGAGTATTTCAATCATACATATAGACCATGACCTGTCAAGCCCCGGATACTTCCTGTATCACAATCCTCTTTTTTTTCTCCATGAACATTGTATTTGTTTTGCTCGTCTCAGAAGGAAACTTACTTAAATTTACTTTATGGCTTCGTTGACCTGAATACAATGTCCTTGACATGGTGACCCAAAACTGTATATGTTTCAATCAAAATAGATCTTGCATGCGCTCAATCTATTGTGCAAAGTGCTAGAAATTGCTACTGTCGCAATGGCTTATGCATTATTGTTGGATGTTGTACATTGAAATCCTCATCTGTTTGAGCTTCCTTCAATAGTTATCTTTTTCAATGGCTCCTACCTGCTTTCCATCAAGGACTAAGGCGAAGAGTTCTATAAAGAGTTGAGTTCTAGGAATTTGAGTGCTCCATGTCCCTTTTGCGAAGTCAGTTTCCTAGAAGATATACTGTGTCAATCAAAAATTACTAATATACCTTGATATTCAAGCACCAAACACAGATATGCCTAATGTAACCGTACATGTTTAAATCATGCATAATCATCATCCAAAGAATAAAGTGAAGTTTCAAATTCCAATCCATCCTCCCTTCTTAAAACCCTAACGTCTAGCATTGGTGCAAGCTCTCAACATAAATAGATTGGCCTAATAACATTGGGACCAGCCTTGTATCAACAGTAGAAGTAAACTTAAACAAATGATAGAGGATAGTAGTCGATCTGCTGGGAATCTACACTCAAACCAAATTGACAGACTAATTAGTAGCTTGACATCTGTTAATTCAGAATCTTAGCTAGAAACCTCAGAACTTTGAAAAAGAACATGAAACTACTTGAGCATAACTAAGCTACATAACAAGATTGAGCATAAGCACTAGTCCACGAACAAAGAACTATTATATTGATCATTACTGCAATGGTAAGTATCAGATTTCAGTGCATTTTGACATCCTAAAAGTCCCAAGCCTATCAATGCTCCAACAATTAAAAGTGAACTAGCACCAAAATTTGCATATCAAACAACTAATTCACTCAAGATAAGTGATATGAGTAAGAAAGTAGTACAAATCAAGTTTATCTTAAAGCAGAGTTCCATAAAGAGATGCTTTTAGGTTGACCGAGAAATCAGAGTTGTATCTGTCCTGAAAGATGGGCATTCATTGATTAAAAAAGATAAAGAGTTCCGTAAAGTACAGATCATGGGCACCCTGATCTGAAAGATAGGCATTTGTGGGCAAAAATGAGCAAAGGCATACACAAGGTAAATCGGAAGACCTCGGCCCAGTTGTTCCGAAGCCTATAGGCAGTGGCTCGACTTAGCTATCGCTCATGACCCGGTATAGACCAGTGTAGTGGTTGGCTTACATCAGAAGGTTGGCTGCCATGGATCAGTACTTTAATAGAGGCACAAATCGGCTTACTACAGCAGCTTAGTGGCAGGGGTACCCGAACTAGTGGGGCTCGCTATAGAGCTTCCCTTTTGAGAGGCTCGTGGGGCTTCTATTGTTTTTTGAAGGTTGGTGTCCCAGAATTGTTTATTATTAGCGAATATTTCCATCAGAAGATCGGGATAGGAAGTCGTGAAGACAGCAACTTACATAGATGATCTATCTTATCCTGTAGAGAAGCACGCTTTTTATCAAGATTTTACTCATCCGTATATATGCATTGAATGGTTATATGGATAAAAAGTGAGCCTCATATATAACAATGATTCCCTAACATTGTTAGGACGGTTTAACAGCTGGGTGTTATATTAATGAAAGAGAAATGTAAAACTGCACTTTGATGAAGATCTATACATAGTAATAGTAGTAGAGAAATGCGTAGGCAATGGGAGATTAACCTTGAAATTTGATTTTATTGCAGGGTCTTCTGAATCAGAGTTGATACAGTTGCAGAAAGAAAAGCTGAAAGCTATGGATGCCTATGATACTCTAGAAAGGCTAGAGAATTCTTTGAAGCTTGTCAAGGAAAATGTCTCTGTGATTGCAGCCAAGCTTGCTATTCAATCGTTAAACTTACAGTGACAATGTCAATGAAGTAGGGTTCTGTTCTGTTGTCGAAAGTCGAAACCTCAAAAACAGAGGAATACATGCTTACCAAAAGAAAGCTACGATTCACTTGCAATTTTTTTACTCAGTTTAATGGGTGCCTGTTGGGGATTTGATCCTGTCGCAACTGAAAATCAAGAATCCTTTCTGGTTCGGAGTAAATTGTAAGAACCAGTTAAAACTTACGATGTCATAAATAATACTCCCTTAGTTACTAAATTTTGACTTTTTTCTTTTTTTAGTACTTGTTCTATGCACGGTTTTAATAAATTATTTTTTTTGCAATATATATATATATATATATATATATAAAAGAATAGAATAGATGAATAGTTTTGAAAATAATAATAAAATTCGTGTTAAAGAAATAAATGATTATGGTATTAGATTATAGAGACATTTATCTTAAATCTGTGTTAAAGAAAATGTCTCTGTGATTGCAGCCAAGCTTGCTCCATAAACCTTTAAATTTTACGTTCACATGTGCTATAAAAATTTGAACTATGCTCTAACATTACTGTAAACATCTTAATTATGTTCAAATATTTTTATAATTATGACTAAATTCAATACTATTTATATACCTCTTAATTATTAGACTTTTCAAGCGTGAACTATTTAGTGTAACGGAAAGAGTATTATTTAGGAAAAATTGCGGGCCGGTCCCCTTGTTTGAGATTTTCAACTGCTTTAGTGCCTTATTTTTGTTTCCAATTGCTTAAGTCCATTTAAGTGATAAATTGACAAATTGTTCCAAAACTGCCTCCGTAACAACATATAATGTTTTAGTAATTGTGTCTTTCTCTTCAATTGCGATTTCTTACCAAAATTTTCATCCATATTACATTCGAAAGTTTCTGCTCATTCAATTTCATTTTTGAGTTTCTTCAAGTTGTTATAATCGTCTTCACTGTGAAATTGAAATCAATTGATTCAATGGAAATTGCTGTCATGCTGTTGTTGAAATTTAAGAGATATAATTGATTTGAAAGTTTAAGGTGGAATGAAATATTATCGTATGCAGCTTATAAAGTATTCATTCAAGATTTGGATTTTATTTTATTTGTATTAAGAATCAGAATAGTAATCCGTTTTGTATTTAATAAGAGAATATATTCAATTTAGTTGTGTGCATCGCAAATAAAAGTTGTGCATAAAATAGTATTTTGTAGTACACTTTTGTGCATCGCGATGCACACTGTTTTGCATCGTAAATGTTATATTGTTGATTCAGTAGAAAATTGTGCATCGAATAAAAAAGGTGTTCGTTGCGATGCATATACAAGTTTGTGCATCGTGATGCACACTTTGAAACTGTAATAATTGTAATTTTTATTAATTCATATTGTTATCACAAAATTTATCGAGAATACAATCCATATCACACAATTGACATTCTATGGTATGAATTTGGTGATATGGAATAGATAAATCTTATCTATGTACATGGGGTGACCTTACTCTGTTACACAAAAATACTCGATGTCGTTGAATGACGTCGACTCTGGGTCAAGAATTTTGTTGAACCCTCTTTATTCTGTCATGAGAAGCTTGCAAAGATGTGTTATACATCTCAAGCAGACTGTTCCTTATCATCTCCATGCCAAGTTGTGATGCTTTTCCGTAATGTGAAAGAACACCTAACGCGTGCATGACCTCAAAGTATCCATCGCTTGCAAGATACTCCCAGAGCCACGATGCGATGACTAAGTCTTCGAGTGTTCCATTGGAGAAAAATATGAGAATAACGATTTGGTGGAGCATTCCTCTGTTTCTGACAAGAGTTAACCTTATGCAGAAATAATCACATGTTTTTAACCAAGCTTCACCCAAAAGCCACCTACGGGGGAAGAGACCTTCTACTGACATATTCTGGAGGACTACTTCCTCGTTGTTAGCATCGTAAAACCTCCTACAAACTTGTAAGAGGTTGAGGACGTCTCTGAATGACGATGCAACAACCATTTGGAATATAACCAATAAAATCTCATAAGCTATGTATGTCAACATTTTTTGTTTGTTTTTTGCATTTGATGAGGGAAATGTTTACAATTTGCTTGATTTTCGCTAGTGGATTTTGTTTAAACAATATCAAGGCGTCCCATATTTATACGTAATTTGAAGGTTGTATCGTTTAATAGGCATTGAACAATCACTTCTTTTAGGATTCGAAAAGGCATTTATACTTCTTGTAGAATTCGAAAAGACATTTATCATATCAATGACTGTTCTCTCTTTAAAACCTGTTTGTATTTAAATGAGCCGCCTATTAGAATCTGAACGAGTTTTTAAACGATGAACAATATTGTTAAGTTTAAAGGTTACAAAATTGTGCATCGAGAATAAAAGTTGTGCATTTGCAATAAAGTTGTATATCGCGATGCATAAAAACAGAACGTTTTAGTACAATTTTGTGCATCGAGAATAAAAGTTGTGCATCGAGAATAAAATTTGTGTATCGCGATGCACACAAACAATACTTTTTAGTACAATTTTATGGATCGCGATGCACACTATTGTGCATCGCAAGTGTAATTTCAAAAAAGAGAGAAATTACACAATGTTATCAGCACTCACATAAAACTGCAAATGTAATCAAGTCTAAATTATTTACATTCCCAGATATTTATAATTAGTATTAAACATGTATTCAAATGCATAGAAAATATAACATGAAAAATGTATCTAAAAAGTATTGTTTCTCAAATTTTTTCTCCGTGCATTATCATTGCTCTAGCCATTCTTGCCCTATAACTTGCACAGGAACTAACGCTCACTGTTGTAGGTATTTTTTTGGCCTCGGAACAACTTTTCAACCAAAAAACATATGATCACCCCACAATAATCAGTTTTAACTGTTTGTTGCGGTGATGCTTCACATATTTTTATTAGGCAGACATCTTGTATCTGACTTAATCTTTGGTATCGCGATAATGACAATTTAATAATCAATGCCTTCATCTTTTTTTTAACATATGATGCTTGTAGTGGAAATTATTCAAAACAATTATCAATTGATTATTTGTTGTACTTTTAATAGACATGGGTACATTACTCATCAGTATTTTAGCCCTTTCTAAGTGCCAGTCTTTTTCTTTCTTGTTGATCGACCAGTTGTAGAGTACTCATGGATTATCATTCTTGTAAAACACCAGCAGGGTCCAATGCAAGCAACTACAGGTCTGGAAGTCCCCCTGCTCCAGTGTGTTGATTGGGAAAATTAATAGATCATAATTTATGGCCTCCTCCAACTTCTCGTCGAAATGAGTTGTTGCCAAGTCTTTGAAAAAGCTGACGGTGGATTGTCTTCCCACGTACAACTAGAGTTGTCAAGGCGGTTTGGCGGGGCGGGCCAGCCCGCGGGCTGCTTAAACCCGCTATTTGACGGTAAGGTGCGTGCTAGCCCATTAAGGTTGCCGGCCTAAAATGTGTCAACTTAGCCCAAACCGTCGCGGGTTGTGAGTTAAAAGGGTCAGCCTACAAAAAAAAACACATTTTAAAAAATTAATATAATAATAATTATTTTTTGAGAGAATTAATATAATCATTATTAAACTAATACTTGATCATTTTACATAATAAAGGCAGCCCAACAGTTGCTTGATGAAGTAGTTAACGTGAGGAAAGCTTTGAAGCAACATGATTCCAGGAAAGAGTTAATGAAGGATTCGAAAGAACTCGATGGAGAATCAAAAAATGGAAGCTCTTCAAACCCACAAGACTCTGTCACTACCTCTGCAAGTGAATTTTCAATTGCTGAAAAACAAGATTTACAAAACAAGACGAGTCGTGAGCGAGGGTCGGTGGTTGTCCATGGCTGCAGGTTGGCCCAACGGGCTAAAACCATTTTGACAGCTCTACGTACATCTAAATAACGTAACGTAATAAATTTAGTTTACAACAATCAATTAAGTAACTTATCCAGTAAAGAATTAAGATTATACTATTTACCCAGCAAGCAGAATTAAAAACCATTCCGTATTTGTCTTTCTTGCTTTTGTTGACTTCGTTTTTCATAATCAACTTTCAAACGTCGATGTGTTATAAACAAGAAAAACAAGTTATATAGCTAAGAAAAATAAAATAACATTGCAAATGAAACTGGTTCATTTATTGCATTTAATAAAACAATACATTCAATACATTATGATGCATCGAAAATAAAAGTTGTAGATCGCGATGTACAAAAATAATGCTTTTTATGTACAAACTTGTGCCGCAATGCACACCTTTTGTGCATCGCAAATGAAATAAAGGTTGTGCATCGCGATGCGTAAAAAAAAAAAACTTTTTTAGTACAAACATGTGCATCGCGATGCACAACTTCTGTGCATCGCAAGTGTAATGTTGATATCTTTTTCATTTGAAATAACTATCAATGGGTGGAATACATACTCTATTCTCCAGCATTTTGTGCTGCAACAAGAGTTGAATATCAGAGAAACGAACGATTGGTTCAATCTCCCCACCCTTATAAACAATTTCCCTGCAAAAGATTGAAGACCATATTAATAAGGAATTCACCACAAAACCCATAGTAAGGTTATTATAAGCACAATAAAGATAATAATGATATTGAGATTCGACAATATTAATTTGACTTACTGGTCTCCATCATCTTGAGCGTAAATTTTGGCTAGTTTAGATTTGGATTCGGCATCCAGTTCAGTAACTTTGGGGAGGTTGTTCTTTTTTTGTTGTTTCGTCTTCTTTATAGGCTTTGTTGCATTGTCGGTTTTGGTATAGGAGTCATTTGGATTTTTCCTCTTTCAATTTTTTCGGTTTTGTATTCTTTTGACCATGGAAGAAGGAGTCTTGATCCACCTCATTCTCTTTTTCTTGTTCAGCTGCATTTGATATGATGGTATGTTGCCTTTCATTTTTCTCAGTAATTTGCAATACCAGCCTTGTGAGATCTTCAATCTGAGCCTTAGCTTCATTTATGTTGACATTTTATTGGTCTTGTGTCTTGGCTATATCAGATCTCAGGTTGTCTATTTCTTTGACCATGGTTTCAATTTGTTTATCCTTACCAGCCAATTCTGACATCAGGATCTCAATTTCATTGTCATTGGCTTCGATTATAGATAACTCCTCATCCACAACAGCCATGACAATGTTCATTGTCGTTTGTTGGTCAACCATGTCATATTTTGCAGCGTCTTAAGAAGTCTGTTCATTTTGTGGATTTGCATCCACACCTTCATTTGGATGAGGTAAATTGACGTCGTTTTGTTGTAGGGCATCCATCACAGCAGCCTCATAAAGGAAACCCATCTTGTTCATTCCTTTTCCCCAGAGGAGTGCCTTTTCATTCTGTGTTCTTTGCAAAACACCTTGAAACCTCTGCAAAAACATAAAAATGTAATTTTTTAGAGAAGGTGCATCGAAAATAGATTTTTTTGTGCATCGCGATGCAACAAAATAGTACTTTTTAGTACAATTGTGTGCATCATGATGCACACTTTAGTGCATCGCAAGTGTACTTTTATACTTCAATACAATATTGTGCATCGGCAATAAAAGTTATGCATAACGATGCACAATAACAGTATTTTTTAGTACAACTTTGTACATCGCGATGCACAGCTTTGTGCATCACAAGTGTAATGTTGTTATTTCTAATAGAAATCTAATGTGCCATTTATATAACCACTGACCTAGTTTTTCATGACCCCAATAAAATTTGATTCACTAAGTACTCTCGACAGCGTCGAAAAATCTCATTTGACAAATCTTGGAATATAATTTTTACGTATCGGTTGCATAATGTCACTCTGCTCGTACAACCAGTACTGCATACATAAATTAAACATTGTTAATATGACCAAATCTACATGCATCATACATAAAAATTACACATAATAATATCAAATAAACATAAATTTACCGGCAGCAACAACACACATCTTTCTATGCCTTCATCAGTTGCATTTTCCATGCTTTCCAACAACATATCAATTACATGTTTGGACCAATTGTAGGTTGATATTTTGTTCATGTCGGAGACAAGGCTTGTGTACGCCCAAGGTATATATGATGTCTTGGTCGCAACCAGCAACGTTGCGAGAACAAGTAGTGTCGTTAACCCAGCCACGCAGTTGGCATCTATTTGTTCGACACTGTCTATCCTCTCCTTGATTTTATCAAGGATCATTTTTTGGCTTTAATCTGATGTCTTTTGTTTCTTTTGACTTCTTTTCTGGGAAGCACCTTTAGAGGAAATCGGGTGCTCCAATTTGTAATAGGAGATGTTGATTTCCGCCTCTCTATCCTTGATTCCAAAAATTAGCTTGATATCTCTTCCCCTAAGCTTCAATTTTTTCCTAGCAATTTGGAAACACCTTTGTTCTTTAAGGTAACATTTGGCAATACTCCTTACTATTGAGTCATCCTTCTTACAATGCTCTCGCAGAAGGTCATTACCCAGAATGCTCTCTATTATGTACCAAAATGGTGTTTTATTCAATGTTGTTATATGGTCTTCCCTGAAACTAATATTTCTAATTTGGTTTATAAGGGATTGCATACTTAATCTTTAGACTATTCTGTTGTCCCTTGTAGTCCTCACACCTGCATAACACGTATATTGTGGTTACATTCACACAACTGAAAAATTACAATATAAAAAAGTAAAACACGATGCACATGTCATGCATTGCGATGCATCAATTGTTCATCGAAATGCATTACGCTTGTGCATTGCGATGCACAAAATTTGAAACCCCGACAAAACGGTATTTTATATTTTCAGTGAACGCAATGCATCAAATAATGCATTGCGATGCATCAAAAACAACAAAAGTTGTATTACGATGTACAAAATTTGAAACCCTACAAATGCTATTTTATATTCAGATTTATATGTAAATTTATTCAGATTTCAATCTATTCAGGACTTTGTAAACAAAAAATCCAACTATAAAATATATTCATCAATACTAACCTGATATTTCATCAACTTGTTGTTTTTGTGTTTTGTTTGTTCTAATGGTTGTTGCTTTCTTTCCGGTGCTCTGTTGTAGTTGCGAAGACATTTTTTCTTTGTTTGATAATAACTCACGATAATGTTTTCAAATTATTTTGCAAAATCGTCGGAGGTTGTTTGCTGAGTAATTGCCGAAGGGTTTTAAGATTTTTTTGAAGTGAAGATGATTTTTTGCAGTGTGTTTGTGTTAAGCATTCAAATGGGCAGTTTGTTTTTGGAGTGTGAAGCCGATGTAATGCGTACGTGTTAGAAGGAAGGGCATAGACGATATTAGCAAACAGAGTGCCTTCTTTCGGTTCAAAAGAAAAGAATGTTGTGCATCGCGATGTGTTGCGATGTATCGATTTGTGCATAGCGTGTCGTTCCATGTTTTTTAAGGGTATAGATGACATTTCGTAACAAAAGTGTCCTTTTTCAATTTAAAACAATTATGTGGATTAAATCGGTTAAAAATTATCCATGAATTTCTCCCTATTATTTAGTATGTTGAGATAATAAAAAAAGGGTGAATTATAGGCTGGTCCCTTTTTCAACATTTGTAATCGCTCCAATCCACTCATCTTTTTTTAAAATCAGAAAAAAGCATTTTTGGGGCAAAAAGACGATTATGCCATTAATGAAAGAAAAACACGCGCGCATCAGTAACCTAAGGCATCGCAATAAGTAATCTAAGGCATCGCGTGGGTTAATTATCGTGATGAGCAACCAAGGCATTGCGATGAGTAACCAAGGCATCGCGATGAGCAACAAAGGCATCGTGATGAGTAACCAAGGCATCGCGATGAGCAACCAAGGCATTGCGATGAGCAATAAAGGCATCGTGATGAGCAATCAAGGCACCGTTTGATTTTCGTTTACTTTTCGGGGGTGTTGCCCCCGAACCCCCACGAGGGACGCTGTCCCCTCGACCCGATCTCCGTTGCGTTGCTCTGCATACTGCGATTGGCTAGAGCTGTCAAAGTGGGCTGGCGGTGCGGGCCAGCCTGCAGGCTTTGTAAACCCGCTATTTAACGGTGCGGTACGAGCTAGCCCGTTAAGGGGACGGGCCTAAAATGTGTCAACCCAACTCAAACCGTCGTAGGTTGTGGGTTAAATGGGTCAGCCCATTAAAAAATAATACATTAATTTAAAATTTAATATAATTATTATTAAGCTAAAAATTTGACATTTTGATATAAATATCATATATAAAGCCCAAAAATTAATGAAAGTCTTCCCAAATAAAATTTTAAATTAATACAATACACAGAGGAGAACATTAAATTAATGAAAGTCTTCCTAAATAAAAATGGGAGCTGCTGTTGAATTTGCAAGAGATTAGTATTAAGGAAAAAAAGGAGATGTGAGTCCTGCCTAGATTTTTTTTAATTTTAAAATTTTCATTTTTACCCTTGCTCCTTAGATTGGTGGGCCAACCCGCCCCAACCCAGACTGGACCGCCTTGGTCCGTAACCCGCGCGGGCTCAGCCCGTTTGACCCGTTTATAAATGGTCCCATATTTTGCCAACCCAACCCGCTTATTTTGTGTGGCGGTCCGGGCTAGCCTAACGGGCTAAAACTATTTTGACAGCTCTACGATTTGTGAATTAAAGGCATCCCGATGCTTAATTTAAGGCATCTCGATGCCCAATTTAATATAATATCAAAATCGATCAAAATAATTATTTTTTGTTGAAAAATTTACATACAAACATGGTATTGACTTCCTATAACAGTATGATATTAATATTATACAAAATTCAAACTCAAATTATTGATTAAAGTCCCAAAATCAGTCTAAGAACATCTTCCTCTATTTTCGGACAGCACACTGCCAAGCTCGATTTGGATCTCGAAAATAGTATTTTTTTTGTAGAAAAATTATGCACAAATGTAGTACTAAGTTAGGATAATAATATGAGATTGATTTAAACAAATTCGAAGCTTAAAACATAGATTAAAGTGGTCAAAACAGCCCAAGAACAAAGAAAAACGGGATGAACTCAAAAAATTCGAATTTGATCAAATTGTGATCAAATTCGTATTCTATGCATGGAAATTGATACCCAAACATGATGGAAGACTATATTAACAACATGAAATTATTTATACATCAATTCGAGCCTCAAATATGAAGCAACGATGTTGTTGATGACATTTTAGGAAGAAAATTCTCAAAGAACCTTTTAGCGGTTAAAAAAAAAAGGATAGATTTGACCGGCCAGCAATTTCCTGTAAAAAAAATAGCTAGAGCATGGGAAGTGAAAATACGTGGTATACATCTATATATATATAAAACCTAATAAGTCTAAAAAAGGTAAAATCCCGCCAAAAATGACTTGCCAAAAATAGAAAGTCATCTTTATAACATTTAATATTGTCCTCGAAAATACAAAACTGTATTTATATAAAACAATAATATAATCTTTAAATAAAAGACAAATCAATTTGGTCAAATCTCCTAGGAAATTGCACCATGCACTTTTCTATCTCCTTTTACTCTCACTCTCACCCGTAAATGTGATACTACTTTCTTCATGTTAACATATGTGTTTTTTATTCTATTTTGGAACATCTTAAATAAGTATATTGAAGGAAAGATAAGTCAAAAATATTTATTAAAACTCGTATAAATTTAATAAAAAAAATTTTAATTTGAGATGGACAGGGTACAAATCTATAACATATTAATGGAGTATTTAAGTATTACTCTTAAATCCTCCCTCAGTCTTGAAAAATAATCTTTTTCTCTTGGTATGTCCCAAAAAATAGACTTATTTCTAAAAGAAAATTATATTTATAGTGCAATTAAAAGGAGATACAAATTACAAACAAAAGCTACAATCTTAAAAGTTTGACTTGTCAAATGTAATTATTTTCTAAAGAAGGAAAGAGTATTGTATAACATACTATTAATATTTTAAATTAATATACTATAATATATTAAACCCATTTTTAAGTACAATAATATACTTACTCGCAACTAAAGTTCTTTTTTGAAAAATCAAACTATATGGAGAAAAAAAATTAAAAAAGAGACTACGTTCTCTTAAGTTTGTCTTGAAAAAGAGTCAACCTTTTCAAATTTAAGCTACAAATTTTTATTACTTTTTAATTTCTTTCAATCTTTTAAAAAATATGAAACGTTTTCTATGTCTAATACCGAAAAATATATAACTTTAGTGTGATTTAAGGAATATATTTATAAATAAGAATATCTTTTTTTAAAGTTTAACTTTTTTAATATGATTTATCAGAACAAAGGAAACAATATATAAATGTGATGTAGGAACATACTAAAATCTCTGTCTTAATAAATAATATACTTATTTAAAGATCAGAGGGGGTGTAAAATTTGCAATACAAGTTACAACTATGAAATTGTAGTATTGATTTTGGTAACCAAAATAAATAATATTTTAGCTAACATGTATCTAAAGGGAATTAGACCGGTTTAAACCATATATTAATAGAGATTTTATTCTAAGATTCGTCCTAGCGTAAAACTATTTATTTAGAAATTCAGTTTCACCAAAAACTATTTATTTATAAATTCAGTTTCACCATAAGCTTTGGATCAGAGAGTATGAATTGGGGTAAAGCAAAAGAGTAGGTCTCCTGTGAGACCGTCTTGCAGATCCTAATTTGGTCAACCCTATTAATACACGGTGGGTTGGTTCAGGAACTTCCTTCTTACAGAAAATACCGTAAACAATCTTTTCTAAATTTTGCCAAAGAAAAACTTGAAGACATAGCCTTATTTAAAACTGGTCAAAGTAACAAAGATAAGAAAAATGAATAATGCTTGCAAAGTAAGTAACGTGCTGGACCTTATCTATATACATAAAGCCTACTAAGTCCAAAAATAGTAAAATTTCGCAAAAAAATATCTTACCAAAAATAGAAAGTCATCTTTATGACATTTAATATTATCCTCGAAAATACAAAATCATATTTATACAAAACAATAATATAATCTTTACAATAATAATATTTTAAAGTATGATATTATACCATTTTAAAGTAAAATTTTTAATTTCTATATATTTACAATAATAAATATTTTTTCAGCTAATACGCGGGTATGGAATACATGAAATAGCAATTTCTATCTATTTTCATCGTTTACTGTTTTAAATATCTCGCCAATTGTTGATTTAACAAATCATGAAAATTGTTCAAATCCTTTTATTACTCCTACTCCGAATAAGAAAATGCACTTAGACAAATCCCCATCTCTTACTCAATGTAAAGTTTTGTTTTGTTTGTTACATTTTTAAATTTTTATTATTATGTTGTATACATGTTATTCATGCTTTGTCTTCTTTTTTATTTATGGCATTATTTATTTAGTAATACCATGAATAAGTATATTTTTAATAGATTGCAACTTATGAAGAATATGTTATACAAAAATTATTACTCATTTCTTTCTTAATAAAATTTCATGTTTATATAACACCCTGGTTAAAAAGGAATATTTGAATTTATTATAAAAATTAGTATAACATGTATTTTTAAGGATACTCATATCGAGTCGGACTCATTAATTAAAGTGAGACTTAAATCAAGGGTAAAATGTTAAAATAAATTTTCAAGAACACAAATATTAGATTGTAGACATTTTTCTAAGGATACCAATGGAAGAGTGAGACTTATCATGTGTTTGTTATATTTTCAAATTGTATTACTAATGTCTATACTTTTTATTCATGCTTTGTTTTTGTTTTTATGGGGGTGAAAATAATGGTGTTACATCAATAAAAGTTTTAAATAATATTTTTGGTGAATGCATCACATATCCAAATCAATAGTTGAAAGTATATATGTATCATTTTTAGAATTTTTGATAACATGTCATACTTGCCCGGTGCTTGATGTTGTGGACACCATAAATGAGTACATGGTTTCTAAAAATCACTCAGAAGGAAGGAAGAACTTATTTGAGTTCAGATTCTATCTACAATGCAGAAAATAACTTAAGTTTGTTTGAAAACATTCGTTCTACGGAGTTTTTGAGTAGTATAAAGTGATTAGGATTGCATAGCCATGAACTAACAATTAAGATTGGTGTTCACGATGCTATTGAGAAACATTAACCTTGTGCGGGGTTGTGCAATATTAGAACTAGACTAATCATTACAAAGCTTGCATCACATTATAGAATCTAAAATTTTAAATGGAAGCAATGTTTGAGACAAAGTGTTTATCCCAAGAATGTCATTGTCTCCATCACATGTGAAATTGTCTTTCAAGTTTCAGAGAAGACAATTTTCATTGGTAGTATCGTATGCAACGACAATTAACAAAAGTCAAGGTCAATTACTGTGGCATGTAGGACTCTTGAATAATTCAATATTGGACAGATGTATGTCGCAGTTTCTAGGGTAACAAACCGCTCTGGTCTGTGTGAATATATTGATATGCGATGAAGAGGAAAAACCAACGAATAAAAGTACAAATGTTGTGTATAAGGAATTTTTTTAGAATTCATAATATTAGCGACACAATGATGTATTTCTATTTAAATAGTTGTCTCCAACATTACTTTTCCTTAATTTATTATTTTAATTTTATTTTTCCTCTTTATTTTACTTAAGTATAATTTAATTAAAAAAGATATATGTCCGTGCGTTTAACGCACGGGTGTAAAACTAGTTATATATATAGTACATAAGGTATAACAATAAATAAGTAGTCTTGGATCATGTCCGTAATAAATCGACAAGAGTAAAATCAAATTTGAGCAGTTAAGTAAATAATTTATTAGGTTTGGATTGAATATGGATAATCGAATCAGTTCGATTGATATCCAAAATTTTAATTGCCTTGGGCTCTGATCAATTTGCCTTGGGCAAAACTCTGATCCATTTACGGACTAAACAATGAAGTCTTTTTTAAGAAGACATGTCCCTTGAATTTCCTAACAAAATCTCGTGACTTACCTATTAATTAAATAAACAAACTTTGTGGTCTAACAAAATCTTGACTGTAAACTCAATCAACTCTATCTATCTTTGCTCAACCCTAAATTTTTTACACCTCTAAGTGCTAAACCCACCGATCACCTCAACCGGGCAAAACGTAGCACTTTTTCAAGAATAATTACTATATTACCCTTTGCTCAATTTATAATAAAGATAAATGACTAATTTGCCCTTTATTCAAATTTTGAAAAATGAAGATAATTAATTAGTACTCCCTCCGTTCCACCCAAATAGTCCACATTTGTAAAGTCTAATAATTAAGAGATATATTAATGTCATTGGAATCGTAAATCACATTGTTCCTCATTAACGATTTCACCATTAAACTCGGGGATTCTGTTTATGTTTAACAATAAGATCGGTCGAGAGTCTGTAAAGGTACTCTCTCCCTTGAACTAATTCCCTTTATAGCTGTGATCGGGAGATATATCTCCCTCTTCACCTTCCGGTCGGCCGCCCTAATTGGACCTCCCTCCAGGCTTGAATTGATTATAATACAAAAATATTTTAGCATTGTTAATATGTTTGTACCACAAGTGGGGGTAAAGTTGAAGTTTTTATGGATAATTTTTTAAAATGAACTCTTTGAGTGAAACATCCAAAAATAGTATAGTGGACTCTTTGTCTAGAACGGAGGGAGTAACATGTGTATGATTTTATTTGTCTACCTTACCGTAGAAAGTGGCTAATATCTATTTATTTAAACAACAGATTCTATTCGTCAATTGTCATTCATACATAAATTTTTAGAATTCTATCTAAATTTTATCTGTTTCTCTCTTTATTTGAAATATGGATGCTAACAACAATGCTGAGGCGTATTTTATGAAAATCTTCATTTCTAAATTTTAAATTTGTTTTAATTGAAAAAAAAAAAAAGTATTGCGTTTGAGGTGGGGCTGGCCGCCGAGGGTGGCTATTAATTAAGGGGTACCAACCGGTGCCACCTTTACAATACTGGTTGACTACCATAGTTGGTCCCCATTGGGGGTCCTTCAAATTCTAAGAAAACAAAATAGAGATTTTGAATTTTTGGAGGGTCGGCCAAAATAAATGACCCTAAATTCTTGACGGGTGGCTGCCTCGGCTAGCCACCAGTCATGACTAGGCGGCGTCCTCAGCCGGCCATGGTCACATGAAATTTACTTTTTATTGAATTTGATTATTTGTTATAATTTTAGTAATTGTTATTAAATCTTATAATTTTTATTAATTGTTAAATTATTGTTAATAATTTTGAGTAATTTTTATGATTTCTTAGAAAAATTTATATTGATTTTTAAATAATTTATTTTAATTATTAAAAAACTTTTATTAATTTTTAATAATTGAAATAATTTCTTAATAACTATAAAAAATTGCTATTAATTGTTAATAAGTTTGAGTAATTGTTATAATTTCTTGCAAAAAATTGATATTAATTATTAAATAATTTTTAATTAATTTTTAGTAGTTATGTAATAATTGGTAAAAAAATTATTAAATGTTAATAAGTTCAAATAATTGTTATAATTTCTTACTAAGAGCCTGTTTGGTAGTGCATATTGGCCAAAACTCAGTTTATTTGCAAAAATTACGTTTCAATGCAGCGACAAAAAAAGTTGTGTTTTAAAACGCTGAAATTCTCAATTTTTTCTCGAAAACGCGGGTTTTAAAACGCTGAAAGGAAAAAAAGTTGTGTTTTGAAGCGATATTTCAAACACATTTATAAGAATAAAGCAGTATTTTAAAAACACTGTACCAAACGAGCTCTAATTGTAAAAAATTGGTATTAAATCTTAAATATTGTTTATTAATTATTATATGAATTAAATAATTTGTATTAATTATAAATTAATTTGAATAATTGTAATATTGTCTTAGTTTATTAACTGTAATTGATTGTTAAATAATTTTGACTAATTATAATTTACAAGATTATATTTTCAGTAATGAAAGTTCTTAGGATAATTTCTAGATGTAGGGCATTCTTTCAGAATTGATCAAGTGTTTGACAGTTGGGATGAGGTAAGTGTTGGGAAAACTGTTCAGATGTTTTTTTGCTGTTAAGCGGAATAAAACAGCACAAGACGTACTAATTCAAGTGTGTTATGGTTGTGAGAGGGGCGGTTGATGATGCATAAAAAATCAGGGGCACCGGGGGTGCCGAGCCATAGCGAATGTAGGATATCTAACATATAATTATCTGCAAAAAAAAACACCGTGAGAGGGGCGGGGAGTCCTTCGGCGTATTCGTCAGTCTCAAGGCTATATGAAGAGCATGATATATTTGCTAAGCCAAGTGAGACATACCTTAGACTGAGAGAGGAGGTGACTATATATACTCGTAGGGGCCGGGCCTCTATTTATTTTGGGTCCATTTGCTGGAGTGAGACCCATACAACTTAGTGGGTCCAAAATATGCACATTAGAAGCCCCCCACTCCTTATTCCTCGAGATTCATCTCGAGGGTGAGGAGTACTATCTGCTCGTGTTTACCTCGGACCTACCGAGATGCATTCACTTGATCTGGGAGCGTAACAATATATAAGTCTTAAAATTAACTAAGTCATGAGCTCGACTTGCGAGCAGTCAAATGACCTCAAACGTTAATTAAGGAATGCATAACAATATATAAGCCTTAAAATTAACTAAGTCATGAGCTCGACCTGCGAATAGTCAAATGACCTCAAACGTTAATTAAGGAATCAACTCGACTTGGGAGGACAAAATCTACCTAACCGCGAGCCACGCTCGAGCGGGGAGGATAAAATCTATTCAACCGCGAGCTACACTCGAGCGGGAAGGATGTAATCTACTCAGCCGTGAGCTACGCTTGAGTGGGGAGGATAAAATCTTCTCAGCCGCGAGCTACGCTCGAGCGAGGAGGATGTAATCTACTCAGCCGCGAGCTACGCTCGAGCGGAGAGGACAAAATCTACTCAACTGTGAGTTACACTCGAGCGAGGAGGACAAAATTTACTCAGCCGCGAGCTACGCTCGCGCGGGGAGGATAAGCACTGAAAGCGCCCGATATAACTCAACCGCTAGTAACGCTCGAGCGGGAGGACCAAATCTACTCGGCCGCGAGTAATACTTGAGCGGGGAGGATAAACGCAGGAAGGCGTAGGGTACAACTTGATGAATGAAATTTTACCTCGCAAGTGCACGAGAATACCGGAGTATAGCTGCGCAAAGACAAGGGTCGAACCACAAAGACAAGAGAATGATTGATTTCGTTAACTAGCAACTTAAAGAGCGAAAATAAAAGACAAGGGGGTTTTTGTTGATTTCTTAAAAACTACTGACAAAAATTTAAACTAATTTATCACCTATTTAATCAACTAAATTATCAAAGCAAGTAAATAACGAGTTTAACAAGAATTGGGAGACCTAGGAATTGGGATTCACTCTGTATCTTGGATTTATGCCTTTCTAATTTATGTATCAATTCAGTTCTAGGATTGGTTCACAAAGATAAAGACTGGGACGCTTGGATCACGATTTGCAGGCTTAGTATCCCTAATTGTTATACTTTCTTGATCGGTCCATATAACAAGCAAGTATCCTTATAAGAACTTAGGAACAATTAATCTCTCTCTTATCTTAGCAAGATTATGAATCAATAAGAAAGAACATTCATAAGAGATGGAAAACATATGACTTATGCATTCAGATCGTGCAATTCATCATACCCTGATAATCTAACAGTTGTAATTACCTACACGCAAAGACAACATAGAAAGATTCGATAAAAATACTCTTATGAAGGACTAGAACTATTGAACTGAATAAGAATTATATTAATGGCATAAATCTTTGATACAGAGTTACCTCCAATTCCTAGATAAGGAGATTAGTTCCTCATAATCGAAACAAAAAGAAAAACTAATTTATAATCCATACTTAGAATTCTTGAAAAGAGAAATTAAGAAAGAGATTACAAAATAATTCCAAGTCGTCTTTTTCTTTCCAAGAAGTCCCAAATTTTCCAACACAAGTTGCTTAAATACAAAGTTCCAGGCCAAAGAAAGTTTTCTAAAACAAATAGGAACTAGGTCAACTTCAAAAACGGCGCAGGGCGGCCGCTTAGGCGAGCGCGCCGCTTAGCTTCTTCAAAATCGCAGTTTCTGGAAACGGGGCGGCCGCTTAAATGTTTCATTTTCTTCCTTGCTTAATCTGATTCTTGCACTCTAGTCCCTCAACATTCCAGAATAGCTCAAATGACCTCTAAGTTGCACCAATTTTCACACAGGACCCTGAAACTTCATTAAAGCACTAGCAACCCATATTAGATAACAAAAAGCTCGAGAAATTGCTAAATTTAGGCCGAAAAAGTACCCTTTGGACGAGTATAAAACTCGTCCATCACAACTCAACTGTGAGTAGCGCTCGAGTAGGAGGACCAAATTTACTCGATCGCGAGCAACACTCGAGCTGGGAGGATAAGCGCTGGAAGGCGCGGGGTACAACTCCACCGTGAGTAAAGCTCGAGCGGGAGGACCAAATTTACTTGACCGCGGGTAACATTCGAGCGTGGAGGATAAGCGCTGGAAAGCGCGGGGTACAACTCAACCAAGAATTACACTCGAGCGGGAGGACCAAATCTACTCGGCCGCAAGTAATACTCGAGCGAGGAGGATAAGCGCAGGAAGGCGCGGGGTACAACTCAACCGCGAGTAACGCTCGAGCGGGAGGACCAAATGTACTCAGCCGCGAGTAACACTTGAGCGGGGAGGTTCGTTTGTTTTGACCGTTACTTAACGGAGCTTGACCGATAGTGGAGGGGTTCATTGGCAACTATTCTTCATTAAATGGTCAAGCTATAACTTCCCACCAGTTAAGGGACCAAGATGTAACTACTCTGCATTGAAGGGGACAAACTGTAATTGTCCAGCTATAAATGGGCCATGCTGTAACTATTCTTCATTTAGAGGCCCTGTTTGTAACCCCAAAAATCATGAAGGGGACCGCTTGTAACTGCCCAATAATCATGGACCAAGCTGTAACTGCTTGGTAATTATGGAATGATTTGTAACTGGTCATTATTGAACGGGTTGAACTTGTAACCATACTACATTTAAGGCATTGTCTTTGTAACCGCAGACGTCCCATGTACTGACCATAATGGAAATGTGGGAGGTTCTTTCTTGTAACCGCTCCGTTTCACATCTTTTTCCTCCTTAGCGCCACCATCCCGACGGCCACTTTTCATACCATAGCCACCATCCGTCGTCACCGCTGCATTCATCCTTCCGGCCCCTCTTCAGATTTAAGGGTTGCATATCTCCTTCGAGATCTCAGAATCGAGAAATTCCCTAGATTTTAACGCTGGCACTGGCTGCATTATAATGGTGCGTGGAGGCTTCGTTGGCAGAGATCTTTTCATCGTTTGTGTCGTTTAGATGGGGCAAAGCTGTCTGGGGCACTGGAGTTTTTTTTCCCTACTATTTCATTTTTTTCGATTCATACAAATGTAATTCAGGCAACCTTTCGCCTAATTGCAGATTTGGAAACTAATAAGCTTCTTGTTGGAATCTGTTCGCACTTGTATGATGATTTTAGACATGCGTGGAGCCTATATATTCTAGCCCAAGTAATTAATGGCCAAACTTACATAGTTATGCACTTGGTCTGATGATTTAGCCTTTAACTAGGTCCCAAGTGATTTCCCCGTTGACAATCAAGCATTTTTCAGTATCTCATTATCCCCTCAGTGCATCGTCCTCCTTTTTAATTTACTTGGCGGTGAAATGGGTTGAACATTAGTGCCCACCAATTGTTCGTAAAAATTTCCCACTAGTTCCAGCGGTGTTCTGGGTTGTTTTACTTGCCATGTGGTCGCTGCTTTGCAATTTTGCAATCTTGATCGCAGGCATCATTTGGATGCCATTTTTTTATTGTCGGAGACGTCTACGGGGCGGGGTCACCTAAGACCAATTGAATTGCTGCTCACTCTTTTGTATAAAAGCAAAAGATACAGACTCCACTCACACGAGAACATGGACAAAAATCATAAAATAGTAGGAGCATATTGTAGAGAAAAAGGAAATTTTGACCAAAAGCTTTCATGAATAAGGGAATCAAGCCTTATCATTGAATAACACAGTGGAATCAAACATTTTCATTTGATGCCCAATTTCGTTGCCCACTGAACTTTGGTGGCTAAATCAATGTTCTTGCTTGATATTGTCCGTTCAGTTTTTTAGATATGTAGATGAAGCTTTCGTTTCCTGGCAACGGAACCAACTGATGATTCTGATGTACATATTTTGGACCCATTAAGTTGTATGGGCCTCACTCCAGCAAATGGGCCTAAAATAAATAGAGGCCCGGCCCTAACGAGTATATATAGTCACCTCCTCTCTTAGTCTAAGGTATGTCTCACTTGGCTTAGCAAATATATCCTGCTCTTCATATAGCCTTGAGACTGACGAACACGCCGGAGGGTTTGGCGGGGAGTCCTCCTGTAATACCCTGGTTCCTCCTATGGATGACTTGTGTATCATATAGTATCATCATTATATTGAGCATGTTTGTTAGACTTGATTGAACAACATGTTGATTGAGTCATACATTAATTTCCTAAGATTAAAATGCTTTCGTTTGTGTTTTAATTCTTGTTAATCATTCGTACTTGGAACGCATTTTATTCTAAGATTTGTTACATGTGTTTTGAATGAGTTTCAAGTGTGTTTAAACCTTGTTGGAGGTTAGGATCATTTGGGAATACTTTATGAACATTTTGTTTTAACACTAAGATAGAAAAAGATGCACACAAAAGCATAGATACATGCTTAAACTCGAAATTCTGCCCATCCAGACAGTCTGTAGTGGATTGGCCATAGATTTTTGTAAAAAACTCGAATTTGCAATCCGTTTGATTCTGTGTAAACTAGACTCAAAGAGCTTTCCAACCATACCTTATTTGTAATTTTTGGACTGGTAGATGATCCTAGACATGTCTTTGAAGTTGATAAAAAAAAAATCAAAAAATCTGAAAACTGGGCGGGCGCCCAGGCGGCCGTCCAAGAGGCAGAAAGTTGGATTTGGGGCTGGGCGAGCACCCAGGCGGTCGCCCCGTCAGCAGCCCTGTTCAACCAAGTTTTTCTTGTCCTTTTCTCACATAAATTACCTTGGGTGACTTGAGGCCACGTCTCCAAAACTCAAACCAGCCCTCCTAGCACCCCTTAAACACTCTAAGGAGAGTTTTCATGTCTCCCATTTCACTCAACATCAACCTTGAAAGCTTGAGAGAGTTAGTGTGTGTTCTGGGAGGTGAGATTTATGTGTGTGGTGAAGGTTCTCTCAATTCAACCATTTAATCTGTCATCCAAGACCATGCATGTGTAGAGGAAGACTAGCAGACTAATTAGCAAGGCTTTGATCTTGTTTTCCTTGGTTTGATTGTACATTTTAAGGTAACCCCCTATGTATGTTTAATAAATTTGCTGCATAATTGAGATAATGTACATGAATGTCTTGTTTACTTGAAGAATTCAAGTTAAAATGATATGTTGAGATGTATAACATGTTTATGTGTTAAGTGTTGGGTTTGGATGATGTTGCATGTTGATTTTGAGCACTCAACTATGGAATTTGACTAAAGAACATGTTAGAAACTTTAAATGGTGAAAATTGCATATGCAATTATACCCAATTTTATGAACTTTAAGAAATGACACCCAAAAGTGGATTTTTGGGAAGATTATAATTCTCTGAATCACTAGTTAAATTACTATGAAAATTAGAGTTCAATTGATATGGATTTCGGCCCTCCGAGTATTTGATACTGGTATGTTAGAGACTTGTAAATTAGCTCTAAGGTTGTGTTTTAAGACTTTGAACAATATGTTTGATGATTATATGTTGTAGAATAATATAATCTACGTGATATTTGTCAAGTTCACTACTTTTGAACTTGACGGTTATTTGCATAAGTTGAGTAAGAATACCTACTTGTGTGTTGTGTAAGTCCAGCTGGCGTTGTCGTTGTTCATGTTGTGGTGGGACGACCTATAGTCTTCACAAATCAATGTTTGTGATCGCTATAAGTCACCGTACTGGAGTTCACACACCCTCATCTGTTGGCCGCAGATGGGATGTAGCCCCATTGTTGTAGCAATACGCATGACTTTGGTTCGCTAGAAGAACCCGATGGATTTTGTTGGGGGACCCGGTGGATTTTGCCGGAATAGTCGATACATCACACACGAGTATCAGTACACGATGGTTGTTTTGTGTATTGCAGGAGCAATACAAAGATGAAGAAAGAGAAATGATATCCTTTTTATAACGTGGTTTATTTACGAGCACTTATGTGTTAATCAAGGTGCTATGTGAGTTGAATGAATTGTATTTCAAAGATGATGATACATGCCTTATTGTGGTATATAAATGTTAATGCCATGTTATGATTTCAGCTTGAGTATTAAGCCATGTCATATAGTTGCATTTAGTAACTTATTGAGTTTCGACTCACCTCGTTTGTTGTTTAAATATTTTTCCTTAGATCCGAGCCAGCCTAGCGGTTCCCGGTGAGGTCGGTGAGACTCCATTTAGCTCGAAGGTTGTATTTTGGTCTAGTAGCTCTTGGAGCTTGTTGTTGTTTAACAATATTTCTTTTGGTGAGGATGACGGTTGTGTAAAGTTATGTAGACTTTACTTGGGGAGTATTTGTTAGTGTTGTAAACCTTAATTATTCTTTTGGTAGCCAACATGTGTATGTCGTGCTTGTGTTTATAACTTGATACGGTTTACTTCCTTTTTCCCGAGCATGTTGTGACTCGTGGTTATGTTTATATTTCTGGCATTTATTGGCCGATGTTGTTGTTGTCGTCGTAGTTGTTTTGTTCACAAGTTTTAGACTTGTGGTTTTAGTTGTTGAATTCCGGCTGTAGTTTTGCCGAAGACATGTTTGTATTAATCAGGTTTATAAGTTGTGCTAGTTGTAAGTACGGGCGGTTACGCCACGTGCTTTTCTTATTTGGTTGTGTCGTTATGTTGTTTTGACGACTCGACCTTGGGATTTCGTATAGAGATCCGGGTCGGGGTCGTCACACCTCCCCGCCCCTCTCACGGTGTCTTTTTTGCAGATAATTATACGCCTGATATCCTACATCCGTGACGGCTCGGCACCCCAGGTGCCCCTGATTTTTTATGCATCATCAGCGGTGATTACATGTATGAAGGTGTCTGATCGTGATGAAGAGGAAAGAAAATGCCGAGTCACGAAAAAGATTTAAGTTTTCGTAGTCTGTTTGTTAAAACTGAAAATTAAGCTCTGAAAACTGATGTCTGAAAAAGTAGAGCTGAAATTTTTAAGACATCCTCTTTGCCTTAAAATTTTGACTATTTTTAAGAGGTACTTTATTTTTTAAGTAATATAATATTGCATTATCAAATAATTTTATATTTAAGCTCACTTAAAATATTTCTAATTAAACTCTTAATTGGGTTAACAAACGGCCCTTAGAGCAGGATCAATGGTTTGATTCAATCAAACCAAAAATCAAACACAACCCATTAAAAACCAATAAAATAATCCATTTGATACTCATTTGATTCAAAATAAAAAAATTACTCCAATGGTGGCACAAACTCCAACACTTTTACATACCCCGACCATCTTTATCTCCAACAACTTTACATACCCCACCATCTTTATCTCCATTAATTTAATATCTTCTTTCAACTTATATTTACAAATAAATTTGATATTGCATAAATTCTTAAATTCGAAATTATATAAATAGTCATTATTAAATATTATTTATTTATTATATTTGAATAATATTTATTATAATTTGATATTATTTATTTACAATATTATTAAATTTTAAATAACTACAATAATTGATATTATTTATAATATAAATTCTTAATATTCAATTTAAAATATTATAATATTATCAATTTAAGTAGTAAATAATAATATTAGTAATACATTTAGCTAAATAAACAACTTAAAATGGATTAATTAAAAATATGAAATTTGGAGAGAGAGAAATTATCCAAAATATCAATAATTTGCAAAAAATTCATTTAGTGTCCAAATGATGCAAACCAAGTCTCTATTTATAGATAAAAATGTGTACTATTTTAAAAAAATTTTTTTTTTTGAATATCAAAACTGCCCTCAATCAGAGATAATTAAAAAAACTGTCCAACTGCCCAAGCGATGACACGTGTAAAGCACTATCAGCCCCTTTGTCCGCCACTTTTTTTTTTTGAAATTTCGCCCCTTAAAGCATGATTATTGGTTGGGTACTTTAAGTGGGTTTCTTCCACTTTCTCTCTCCAATTTTATTACCAAAATACCCTTAAGCACCTTATAAGAAACTCAATACAAAAATACTCTTCCAATAATGGCACAAACTCCAATAACTTTACATACCGCACCATCTTTCTCTTTATTAATTTAATACTATCTTTTTCTCTTATTTACATTAATAAATAACTTTGTATATCCAATTTTAATATAATATTCATGAATTTGATTATTTCAAAATTAGATTATTGTTAATAATAATAATTATTTAAATTAATTCAACTACGACAATTTTAATTTACGATTATTTTCAAAATTTTCTTTTTTAGCAGTAAATATTTTTAGAGAAAATTTATTTTATTAATTCAACTACGATAATTTTAATAGTAAATAAAACAACGAATAAAGTAGAAAATTCGAGAACATAACAACTACAATAATTAGAATAATTAATAATACAACAATTAAAATGAAAAATTCGAGAACAATACAACAAGCATAATTTCCGTTTGAAGGGATTTAATAACACCAAAGTGTACCACAAAATTAACCCCATTTAGTGCTACTTCCATACTTCAACAACCTACTCTTGCCCCATTATGATTAAGATGAGTAGTACGTTCAACACACGTAATAACACCAAACAAATCCAAAGGCATTTGTTTCTTTCAACTTCTCTATGAGGAGGATCAACCTAGAGGAAAAAGTTACAACATTCATATGAATGTAACAAACAAACAAAGTAAAAAAAGTAAAATTATTTTATATAGCTAAAAAAAATTCAACACAAACAATATAATACGAAAATTAAACAATTACTTACTCCAGATCTTTCACAGCACAAAAACCTTCTCCCTGAATTTTGATCTGTCCATGATGTCCGCATGATAGTGAGTCGCCCACAACGACAATGAATTGCTCTATCCATGATGGAGGGGAATGAAGAGAAGATAGTTTGATAGGTTTTTTATACTAATCTGGCATCCATATGAAATAATCCAAGTCTCAATTTATATATCAAAATGTGTACTTTAATTTAAAAGAAAAAGAAAATAAACTTTTTTTATGGTAGAGAATTGGACTTAAAAAGTTAATGTTAAAGGAAAAAACTTTTGACCAACCGCCTATGCAGTGACACGTGTAAAGGATGTTAATGGTGTCGGTTGACAGTTTTTTTTTTAAATTGATTATTTTTAAATTAATTAATTTACAAAGCAATTAATTAATAAGTTCAAACTAATTAAATACTCCAAAATATTATTAAAAATAAAAAATAATATTAAAACATTGGTTAAATGTAACACAAGTACAATAATTCAAATAGTAAACACACATACAACAATACAACAAGCTTAATTTTAAAACTTTTAAAAAAAATACAACAACAATAAATGTGATAATAATTCAAACACCAGCATCCCCATTTCCAAAACGTCTCCAAATATTTTCAATCAAATCTTGATGAAGTCGGCGATGTGTTTCTCTATGTCGAACAAGACACCTTCTTTGAAAATACCTTTCGTACTCCGGAATATGTTCATTAAAATATGTTCATTCTTGGCTATCAGTAATGTCAATATGATCATAGTCGGAAACATTTGGCACACGACCGGAAGTGTCTCGTTCATCTTCGACGATCATATTATGTAATATGATACAAGCCATCATAAGTTTTCCCAAAGTAGTCATCTCCCACATAAGTGCTAGGTTTCGTATAATTGCAAATCGTGCATGCAACACCCCAAATGCTTGCTCAATATCCTTTCTTGCTGCCTCTTGATGTTGAGCAAAGAGCTTATGTTTAGTACTTTGCGGCGATCGAATGGACTGGATGAATATAGCCCATGGAGGATAGATACCATCGGTTAAATAGTAACCCAAGTTATACTGATTACCATTAACCGTAAAGGCTACTGCCGGAGCTACGCCATCATAAATTTCATTAAATACTTGAGATCGATCAAGAACATTTATATCATTACAAGTACCTGGAGTACCAAAGAATGCATGCAAATCGTAGGAAGCGACTGCTTCGAGAACAATTTTTCCATTCCCAGTGCGTGCTGACCTTGCCAAGCGACAGGGCAATTTTTCCATTCCCAGTGCATACAATCTATGCTACCTAACATACCAGGAAAACCGCGTGTCTCCCCAATATGAAGCAAGTGTTGGAGGTCCTCCTCGGTTGGCTTTCTTAAGTACGTGTCTCCAAAAACACTAACTACACATTCAGCAAACTTCTTCAGGCATTGAAGTGTTGTTGTATTTTCAATACGGACGTAGTCATCACATGCATCAGCGGATATTCCATAAGCAAGCATTCTTATAGCAGCAGTGCACTTTTGTAGCAGTGATAAACCAAGTCTCCTAGCTGCGTCATATCGTTGTCGAAAATATGAAGTGTGAGCACCAACAGCTTCTACTACTCAGAGGAAGACATGTCTTCGCATCCAAAATCGTGTGCGAAATTGTTCGTCGGTGTAGGTTGAATTCTCTGCAAAGTAGTCTGAATACAAGCGTTGATGGCCATTAACACGATTTCTTTCTATGTACCTACGTCGACGACGATTTGATCGTCCTTGTACATGTTGAGAAGCAAAAATGTTTCTGGCCATTTCATCCTAGAGACGTCGATGACCCGAGAGGTCGAACAAATATTCTTCGACAGTTCTTTCAAGTTCCCTATCAATGTCAATGTCATTGAAATCTTCTTCATTTTCATTGTGGCTGTGAGAATTGAAACTAGAACTTGAAGACATGATTCCAGTTAGGTATGTATTTAATTTTGAAATGAAGTGTTGGGGATACTGGTTACCGTAAACATACAATGATATTTATAGGTCAATGGTGATATACAGATATTAAATCCATAATAAACAACCACATGTGATCAGCTGACAACCGATTATCTACACCATTATTTTGGGCCTTTTTCTTTTACAGATAATAAGTGCACATTAGACAAGCACATGTGATCATCTGACAGCCCATTTTATGGAAGACAATTATTTTGCAACTTTTTCTTTTACAGATAATAAGTGCATATTAGACAAACACACGTGATCATTTGACTGCCCATTTGATGGAAGGCAATTATTTTGGGCCTTTTTCTTTTACAGATAATAAGTGCATATTAGACAAACACATGTGAGGTGATAGTAAATTCTAGTAAGTACTCAAACACGATTTCAAATTAAAGACAATTTTATTTGAAAACAAGAAAAATTAAAGACAAATTACGCTAGCTTAAACACAAATTACAACATTTTCTACTTAAACAGCTCACGGTACAACCTCATGCATTCTTCTTCTTCTTCGGGTGATTTGCTTACCTTCTGCATCAAAATCTCCCATTGCTTCAACAATCGCTTCTTCTTGTCCTTCTCTAGCCTCATTTGTGCATAGTTCATGTATCGGTCAAGCTTCTCATTAATCTGTACAGAGACTGCCACAGATTCACTAAACTTTTGTAAGTGAACCTCATCAACTACATGTTTCGATTTCTTCTTTGTAGCTTGTTTACCGGGAGGTCGAGTTGGATATGCACTTGAGGGTGCTTCGAAATTGGCTTCTGAGTTTGTAAAATTACCGGCTTCATTTATTCGACTTCTCTTTGAACCACTACTTGATGAATTTTGATTGGTTTCACCATATTGAGCCAACCACTTGGGACACTTACGAAGGACTCCCCAAGCTTCCTGCATCGTAAAACGTTTTCCTTGCTCACGTTCATACAACGTATGTGCCATGTTAATAACATCATCATCATTCCACCCACTTTTTTTAGCTAATGCAGATATGTAGCTTCCAGAGAATTTTGCAACTACTTTAGACACTTTTTGGAAATGATTCTTACATTGACCATGAGTTCGTTCTACACCCTCACCACGAAACTCGTTGTAACAATCTGTGACTCTTGTCCAAAATTGCTGGAAAGATTGGTTTGTGCCAACGTAATTATCGGAACTCACATTCTCCCAAGATTTAAACAATTGGCAGTCTCGGTTGTGGACCACTTTACTCTTGCCTATGATTTTCCAGATTGAGGAGTGGTTTCATCAATCAAGTCTACTTCAGCATCAGCCTCTTCATCATTGTTTGGTTCTGGTTGTGTTGAAAAATGAGGTAAATTTGAAGGTGAGGAACTACTTGCAACATTTTCAGACGAGGAATTTCCCATGGATCCCATAAGGAAATATCCTTGGGTGAACTGTGATTGTTGTGTTGAAAAGGGCGAAGGAGTATTCCACGAAAATGTTTGTTGCGATATATTAGGAAATGAGGTATTCGGAAATATTGGAAAATTTTCGAATTGTTGAGGGTTTTGAAGATTTGTCATTCCTGGAAAATTTTGGAATTGTTGCATTGGAGGTTGATTTTGGCCTTCAAAAATATTCTGATAAGTTGATGCTTGGTTGAGTGTAGGTGGTTGAGGAACTTGACGAGTAGAAGGTTGGTTAGGCGTAGATGAGCCTAAATCATCTTGATTTTTCGAGTTTTTGTTTTTACGGAAGAAAATACGTGAAGCCATTATGAGGTAATTTACTCTAAATTAGTAAAAATAACAATGATAATATTAATATTAAGAATTCTAAATAATAATAATAATAATAATAATAATATTATTATTATTATTATTATTATTATTATTATTAAATCTAAATTAGTAAAAATAAGCAATACTACAACTATAATAATGATGATATAATAACAATAGATAATAACAACAATACTACTACTAAATAAATATAATAATAACAATAATCGTACTAAATAATAGAAATAATAACACAGCAATAATATAATGGTTTAAAATTAGAATTGAGGAGAAAGAAGAGAGAAAAATAGCTTAAAATTTAAAAAAATCGTAAAAATTTTATCTGGTGTCCAAATGAAATAATCTAAATCTCTATTTATAGCCCAAAATGAGTACTCTAATACCAAAAAAAAAAAAATTGGCTCAAAATTGGCCTCAAAAAGCAAAAGGAAAAAAACAAACGTAGTACCACTCATTGGGTGCCACGTCTAAAGGGGGTAATAATGTTGTCGGAAAGTGGGCGCTTCTCCTTCACAGCTGAACGGCACCGTGTCTTCCCCTTTTTCAACAATACTACGTCGTTTTGCAAAGCCCAATTTGTTAAGAGCCTGGATCCCAAATGAGAACCCCAAAAGCCCGATTCTTAGTTAAGAAATTCTGAAGAGCTCGAATGTTTGGGCTGGAGTTGGGCTCTTAAGTTGGAAACGGAGCTAAGAGCTCCATTAATCTTGCTCTCAAAACGACGTCGTTTTGAGGGTTTAAAGGCTTAAACACAGCCATTTTGTCTCCTTCTCTTTTGTCCGGTTTGTTTGAATTTTTTTTTGGTTGGGCATCATCTCTTGCGATTTTTTCTCTCAAAGCTTTTGATGATTTGTTTTTGATCCTCCATTGTAGGCTTTAATTCATTATGATCCAACGGAAGAACTTCCGTTGAACATGCTCTTAGTTGATATCTGTGCAACAATTCTGTGCTAGTTGGAAAGTGAATGTTAGTTCCACAAAAAGTAGACAACCATCCACACTGACTACAAACAGTTGCATACTATATCTACATCGAAGTTGACTACAAACAGTGGCATACTATATCTACATCGAAGTTGACTAAGGGTGAGATTAATAGAGTTGAGCAGTTAGGCTGGCACTGCAAATGTCATTCATTTGTTTCGGTACTTGCCTATTATTCTCATCATGGATGCAACGTATCGAACCAATCGTTAAGAGATACATACCTTTATTGGAAGTGATTAAGGTGAGATCAACGGGTTAAAATTTCCACTTTTAAAAAAATAATACTCCTAATGTGTTTATAAAAAATGAAAAAAAAAAAAAATCCACGTTGCATTTGTGTTTATAAAAAATGAGAAAATGGAGAAGTTCATGTGGGCAATAGAACAATTGAGAAATCTGTTGGGAAATTGTCCATTTCCACAAGTAATCGTCACGGACAGGGAGTTGCTCTAATGTGTGCCATTGAAGAGTTCTTTCCAAAGTCGAAGAAGCATTTTTGCTATGTAGAAGACACATAACAAAGGATGTGGAGAAATACCTGATTGCGGTGACGAAGACAAAAATTGTTAATAATTATTAACAATTAATAATACTAATAATTAACAATAATAAAAAATAAAATAACAATTACTAATGAATAATAATTAGCAATTTATAAAAATTAATTCATATTTAATAACAAACAAAAAATATTACCGCAACTTGTGGCCGGCAAGGAGCTAGCAGGTCAAGAAGGGTCCTACATAGTGGCCGGTCCCTCCAAAATTTCAAAAAAAAAAAATATATTTTTTTTTCTAGAAAATTGAAGAAAACTAAAAGGAGAACTCAACTGAAAAGGAGAAAAAAGTTGATCAGGAGAACAGATTCCTTGGAAATGGAGTTGCTGATTGAGATGGTCTCGTACGTTCTTGATTTTCTGTCTTTCTATCATCCGGTTTCGGTCCCTTGTCAGTTTGCTCGTCAGTTTTCTCTGTCCTTATATCATCCGGTTTTGGCTCCTTGTCAGTTCGCTTGTCAGTTAAGAGACTCGGAAACGACTGTGCAAAACCAGTCGCAACAAGGGTCACATGGATCTCCCCTTTGTACCGGTCATCCACAACTGCCCCAAATATAATGTTGGCTTTAGGGTCTGCTAAACTTGTTACAACCTGGGGAGAAGCAAAAATCAGATCAGGATACTTCATGCCAAAGGATCAAACTTCCAAGTGCTCATTTGGTACGCAACAATGGTCATTTCCACGCCATTGTCGTACAAATTTCATTCCATGATATGTCAAATCGCATGGAAAGGAATCGCGATTATTGCGTACCAAACGAATACTTACACTTTATACTTCCATCCAACCATTCTAAGAATCATACAGTTTTAATTTAAATAGGATTCCCATAACTGAAATCTTGTGCATCACAATTCAGTTCGTACGTGCAAATTAGACTTGCACTTTTTCTTTTTTGTTCCTACTTAGTACTGATACATATTTTGACAAGTTCCTCAATGGATGAATTCTATTGCTCCACCCCCCTCCCCACAAAAAAAATTAAAATAAAAAAAATGTCTCTGGTTCGGTTTCACTGCCACCTCTGCTAGGTTCGCGAAATTGTCTCTTTAAATGAGAGGTCACCTACTTATTCATGTATCCGATGACCCTTATCTTTACCTAGAACAATGTAAACCATGTTGCCTATCATCCCAAAAGCCAAAAAAGGAGAAAAGAGAAATAAAGGAAAAGGAATCAGATAACGCCAAGGTCCAATCACCGGTCTCCCTCATGAGGATCACCAACACTGGCGAGACTCTCAAACTTTCGGAAGCATATCTCAGCTGGAAATCCAATGATATCCTCCGAAACTAACTTCATAATTACGACAATCATTGCCAGTAAGGGTGCAATCGAGCTGAGTTGAGCTTGAGCTGAGAGCTTTGGAGGAGTGTCCAATTGGCTGGTTTGAAATCCTGGTGTCCAAAATTGGCTTGCGAGCGAGCTTGTTTCTGAGCAGCAAGGTTCAGCCCAATCCTAAGTTAACCCTAATTGCTCACATACCAGTGGGTTGTGGCTTTGAGTTATTTTCTCTTTGCCTTTCTATTTTGTTTGAAAGCACCTTTTTGTTGCGCTTCTGATACTTGGGTGTACTCATTCCAGTTTTAATTATATGTTTGAAAACCCTCAAGGTTCAATAGGTATTTGTTACTTACCCAATCCCCAAATATTTGACTAAACAAATGTCAGCAAATGCACAATTAACTAATGAAGAAGTAATTATCAATTTACTTTATTTTAATTTGGTGCAGTTTGTTATTCAGGTAGTTTACCTTATATTTAAGATTCTCCAATTATTAAATTATTTAGAGGGGAAGGCCTACTTTAGTTATTCAAAACCTTAGCTGTTACTGATTCTTTTAAGGGTTAGCATAAATCACTTATAATACTACTTAAAGATTGTGAATTTAGTCATTCTAGGAGAAAACAATTGTCGACTGATCATCTTCTCAAGAAATATATTTCAACTAATTTTCACTAAAACGCAAATAAATCCTTGTATACAATAAATTATATATATATATATATATATATATATATATATATATATATACACACACACACATGGAAATTTCTTTAAAAGATCTCGAGCTGAGTCAAGCCCAAACAATCTGATCACAAGCCTAGCTTACGAGCTAGCAAGTCAAGCTTGGCCTGCTCGAGCTCGAGCTCATTTACATAAAGGAGTAAGCTCATGAACTCGAGCTTGAATCATCTACACACGAACTGATGAACCCGAGCTGGCATGGATCATGTGGCTACCCTAGGTCTGGTGTTGAATTCAAACTTCACTGTCCTCAGGTCTCCGGTACATGTACATTCACGATCTAGGTTCCATACCCATTGCCACTGCCTACCACCTCTCAACGGCCAAAGCCCACCAAAGTCAAATAATCAGACAACAAATCCCCCATCTAAGCCCTCCACCACTGATCGCGCCATCACCAATAAAATTTGGTCGAGCAAAAGACCAGTGCATTGAGAGGAGGGGGGGGGGGTAGTGAGACTGCCGAATGTAGCAACAATTTGTCTTTGTCAGTATCACAGATCCATTTCAAATTTTGTCTTTGTGAATGTTACAGATCGACATTCTTGTACTCTTATCGAGATTCGAGAGCAAGAAATGGAAGGGTATCGCTGCCATTCTTGCAGTTTGAATGGGGGCTGTCCTGTGATTCTAAATCACACTAAATTCTACTAGTATGTTGAGTTGTTGACAAAGTCAAACTGTTCAAACAAACAAAACTCTGTGCAGGTCAGCACTGAGACAATCCAGAACGTGGTTGGGGAGGCGCAGCCACGGAGTTGGGTAAGATATCTACAGCTCACATAGTTCTTACCTTCCAGATCCCACATAATCCTTACATTTCAACTGGGACACTGTACACTAGTCAATTCAAGATCTTGCACTAACACCAGGCTAAAAGTGCCTTGAATTCCAAATTCTCTAATTAGAATTATATTTTGGGCTCGGAACCCAGGTATCCTACTTGAATCTCGTCTAAAAGGATTACTAGCCACCAAACAGAATCTAAGATAATACAATACAATAAGAGCTTTTCACATATATATTGCACATGCACCTACTAGGTTGTGACAACAAAATTTCCACTATACTAGGACATGACTACAGAACTACTGCTTCACCAAAACAAAGCAATTATACATCCCTAATTTCATTCTCAACAGATGCAGGCAGTTATCATTACATATACAAAGGTTATAAAAAGGGAGATTCATTTATATTGAACACAAGTGGATGGGGCACATGCAACATGTGTGCATGCTGTTAAATTTTTTTTTAGGTATCTTATCACTGCTATAAGATAATTTCTTCTTTTTATTATAATTTTAATTAAGATTTGGTGGTTTTCGAGGAGTTTTTTTTGAAGGAGTGGAAGATGATAGAAACTACTTGTACCTTTAATAGGTGTAATAGGTGTACTTGTGGACGACTTTTAAAATTACGGTGGTTATATAATACATGGTTGGGGGTGGACTAGGCTCCCAGTCCCCAGAGATGGCCCAAAGGGGGCTGAGACCCAGCTCGATAGCCCAAGGGCAATGACACTTGGGTCTCCATGGCCACACACCCTAGCTCTATCAAGAGCTTGCACAAGTAAGCTGGCTGAAGGTCAAAGTGCTTAACAATGACGAACTCTTACCTGGCCTAGAGCCCCAACCTTCAATCATTAACGGTTTTGAAGAAAGCTCTTTGTCTGACCCTAGAAGGTCGAGTGGGCCCTAGAACCCGCGACCTCCACCCATTAAGGGTTAGGAGGAAAACTGTCACATGGCATAGGAGGTTGAGCCGGCCCAAGACCTGAGCTCCCGACAACACAAGTTCCAAGGAAATAACTCTATGCCCGAGGATAGGGGCAACAACCTACTAGTAGCACTTACATTTCCCCGGGATGATCCGGCGGGCACTACTGGCTGATCCACTATAAAGTGCCACGACCAGTTTAGGGTCCTTGAACCTATAAGGCCGAGCCAATTTCGGGAACATTGAGGGTTAATGGCTTGGCGACTGAAGTCAAGAGCAAGTCTTGTGCGTTTTATCCCATGTGGAACGTTGCGCGCATGTGACATGTGTCATGTGTGACCTATTGCCTAGAAGAGAAAAAGCTTAATATGTAGGAACAGAGAGCTTAATGGGCTCCCACAATCACATACAGACACTTGTCCTATATTAGGAATTTATAGGATGATGACACCTAGTAGTAGAGAATCTAGCCTCTTTTATCCCATACTCACTATAAATAGAGGTCATAACCTTATTTACAGTTAATCAATAATCACACAATTTTCTAGCTTAGATTAAGAGCAGGACTAGTGAGCATTTGAGGGCGTTCTGAAGAAATCTCTGTCATCTCCCTTTTTGCCCTCTTTCTATTTACCGAATTTATGCTTCCAATATGAGGTTCTTTGAAAACAACGTATCATGCCAAGAATACCTCAAGCAGCACACATCACACCCCTAGGAGACGCTCACATGCTAATTTGTGCAATTCTACTTCAAGAAAACCCCTCTGCTTTATAATAGTAAATTAGTAATAGATAAGTAAATGATGATTACTTTAGAGCTTCAACTTTAAGATAATTTCTAGATGGAAACTTCAATGCGAAAAAATAAGTTAGCACAAATCTCAAATAATTTCACAGTACCTCAGACACTCTATTTACTTCTTGCAGAGTTATGTCCATTCCTCCAGTGATGTTATATACTACTCCAGTAGCAGACTGGATTGACGATCCAATCAGAGGAGCAAGAGTAGCTTGTTTAGCTGCTTCTTCGGCTCGGTTTCTGCCGGAGGAAGACCCCACTCCAAGCATTGCGGTTCCAGAATCTTTCATGATTGCCTTTACATCTGCAAAGTCCACATTTACCAAACCAGGTATCTACAAAACAAGGAAACGATATCCAATCTTCATTATGCCACTAGAATAAGTTTGAATTAGCGTAATTTCATGTTTTTTTTTTTCCAAATCTCCAAATGTACTATGTTTTCGGCATATTGACATGTGTACTTTGGATTTGGTTTTCAAATTTCCCCAAAACCCAAACGACGTCTATCTCCACAGACGGAGATGCTGATGTGACATCAGTTGGACCCATATTTGAACCCAGCTTTTCTATGTAAATAACTATTTAGCAATATCCAAGTCCATAGTAATATCATATCAGTTACAAGAATTCTGCTTCAGAGCTTTTAGAGCAACAAAGTAAAAACAATTACGTAATACAATTTAATCACAAAGCACTCACTTGAATTATGTCTGAAATTCCCTGGACACCTTGGCGTAACACTTCATTAGCAAGAACAAAAGCATCCTGAAAAGTCATCCCAGACTTCTCAGTAGCAATATCCAGCAAACGGTCATTTGGAATCACTATGAGAGTGTCAACATTTTTTTGCAACTTCTCAATAGCCTTCAATGCCTGGAAAGAAGCAAACAATTCTTTATTTGGATATTCAGAGGCTTTAGATAGAATACAACAAACTATACAAAGAAACGATGATATCAGAATTCCACGAAAGACAAAAGTGGCACATGCCTTTTCGGCTCTTGCACCACCTTCCCACCGGAATGGGTAGGTAACCACGCCAACTGTCAAATAACCCGCCTCCTTTGATATCTGGGCTACTATGGGAGCAGCACCAGACCCTGTACCCCCACCCATACCTGCTGCTATAAACACAAGATCTGACCCTTTAAGAGCATTCTCAATCGCTTCCTTTGAAGCCTCAGCAGCCTCTTCCCCCACAAGTGGATTCCCTCCCGTACCTGCATCTCTATAAAGAATCATTTCAACTGATATAACAAACCTTCACAAAATAAGCTAAATAAAGTTGGGTGAGAAAGAAACTTAATAATAGTAGAGAAAGAAAACAGACCAAGTCCACGAGTCGAAGCCTCTCCAATTTGAATGGTGTTCTCAGCAACAGATAGTGCAAGTGTTTGAATATCCGTGTTTATGGCGTAAAAATCAACACCCTATTAAACATCCACAGTGTCATTCCCAATGTGCAAGTTGATATCAGGCAAAAATAATAACAGAAACAATAAAGGGAGGCAACAGAATGGCATAGATGGAGTGACTTAAAATAATACTACGTATACAGATACGCACACCACAGGTTGAATCCAGTAAATAGACCAAAGAGCAAAAAGTATTAGGCTATTACGGTGCTCCAACAAAGAAAAGCAAAATAGGAATTTCCCAAAACTTTCTTCTTTTGGGAGAAGAAAAACATTTTGAATGCAAAGAGAGCTGGAGAGCTACCAAACAAAATAACATGTAGCCAATTATAGTAACAAAGGCATAAATTGAATCTCTGTTTTAACATTTCAATTTTTAAATACTGCAAAATAAAGCAGGCTAGAAAGTAGTAACCCAACAATCTCTAGGATGAAAGCATACCAAACACTTAAAACGATAAATGTTTCTCAAACTGGAAACTGACGGTTTACTGAAATGGATTTACATATACTTGAGAACGAAAAGAATGCAATAATTCACAATATCATTTATTCCTAAGCAATTATATACAGAAAAATAATACGCCACAATCATTCAACTACAATACCACACAAATACTGTAGGTAAGATATCAGCACACACACACACACAGAGATGTTCACATTGTGATTCAAAACATACTAATTGTGCATTATATAAACCATAAGCAGTATAAGGAAATGTGTAATTTGTCACATTGTTCTTGCTTATTCTGTAAAATAGGAATATAAAGATAAAAAATCGAGAGTTTGAGACCAAACCCACCAAACAATACAAAAAAAGAAATTTACATGTAAGGAGAAACCCAAACCTTTAAGCCGCTATCAATCATGCAATTAACGGCATTATTGCCACCGCCACCGACGCCGACGACCTTAATCCTGGCTGAACCCATTTCTGTAGACGAACAGTAAACGCCAGCGAACTGGTGCCTTTTAGACCGACTTCTCCGGCGAGCCCCAGTAGAGAAGCATGCTTTGGAAATGGACGAAGAAGGTGCATTCCGGTAAAATCCAGTTGGAATTGAGGAAGAAGATGAACTTAACTGGGTTGGGTTTCTGAGTTGAAGAGTAGCTGCTGCTGCTGCTGCTATTGCGGCAGCCATTGAAATTCAGACTTTTGCTAGTTTCCAAGAAAATGCAACAAAAATATTTGGCGATTGAGTTTCTTTCTACACTTCGTCACCGCCGTTTAGAGAGACAGTGGACGGGTGTGTGTTTCTTTCTCCCTTGGTGCATTAGGGCTTTAGAATGCTTTCCTTTTTCCTTTTTCCTTTTTCTGTTTTTTTTTTAAAATCTTTTTCTCAGTTACATTTACATGTTTATTCCAGGAAAATTCAGTGAAAATATTTATAAGATTAAATGGGCCAAACCTATTTCTCATTTTTATGTTTCTACTTACGTCAGACATATCCAAAAGAAAAATGATAGATGTGAGTATCTCGTTTCGAAACTAAATATGTATTCTGAAAATAACGAGTTTTTAACTTGAGCGCGTTGAATACGCTTGGGTCTCAAATAGACTCTTCGGTCAAAATATCAACATAAGTCGTCACCTCCGTTTATGAAGGAACGGAACCCATTCGGTCTCGGGGTTACTAACATACTTGAGTTTTAATGGTAAATCTCTTGTCATTAGTCTCGGTCCTCATTTCATTAAAGGGGAACATCAAAGATCAAGATTGATTCACATATTTCTTGAGTTACAAAATGGAATCCCATATGTTATGGGATTAATGTGGTGATAGGAGGTCCAAACTAACATCATAAGCCTTTGATAAAAGACCGATGAAATAAGGTCAACCTAAAGTTTAACGTTAAGCACTTGTTCAAAAATGGCTTTAATAACATGTTTTAATCAACATTGAAAAATATATCTTAAAATGATTGCTTTTGATCAAGATTATCAAATTGAATTTGCCTTAACATTTTGTTGATCTTAGTCCTCTTTTCAACCACAAAAGATTTACTCAAGTTAGCATGAAATATGTCGAAACAAACAATGATTTTAGGCCAAGAATTTCATCATGACGAACAACACAACAAAAGCTCCAAATCATGATTTCAAGAACTTCCAAATTCTCACAAATATAACTAGGTTGGATAATAAGAATATTTGAGATTCGAGATGTTATTCCAAGCTCACTATTGGTTGAGTTCAAATCTCATGCACAACCTTAAAAGAGGGGCTTTGAGACTTGAACTTTTATAAATGGATTACGAATACAGTGGTGAACTTTAAAATGACATTTTAAGACCCAAACAAGTCCCAATATCTAGCAATCTCTTGAGCGAACTTACATAGAAGTTCAAGAAACCAAAAAGAAAGAGAAGAAGAAGAATACAAGTTACAATTGGATTTTGGATGTTATAACAAGTCTTCTTGCAACAAAATAAAAGACAGACACACACACACACACACACAAGGATATTACATCTTTAAGTAAAGAAGAGAATAGTTAATCATCATCTTAACATGTTAGGATTCACATTGTTACAAGATGAGGGAGAGTTACAATTTATCACTTATGATCCCTTACTGATGTGATTCCAAGATCGTGACAAAGCTGAACCAACCAAGAACGCGGATTGAAAATAGAAACAACGAATTGAAATGAAAAGATAGGGAGCTTCCCTTAACCCTAGAGCGGATTTAATCCCTAGAACCTTGGGGGGGTGCAACCTTAACCCACTAATCGCAATTGATTAGGAACCAAGATCACGGAACGCCACAAGCCTGCAGCTCAACAAACTTGATAAGTTCAAGGGTTGAGAATTCTAATCCAAGAAATCTCTCAAAAGCTCACAATATTGTGAAAACTCTATTCAATTTAATAATATTCAATGTTAATGTTTTACAATGAAAGAGAAGCATTTATATAGGCCTAACAATCCTACTAGCCCTAGGAAACGTTTATTATGAAACAAAAAGACCTAAAATACTTAAAAGTTACCAAAAATATCAAAAATTAGGTAAATTGGCGAAAATCCAGTCTTTGGTGCGCGGGAGACTATGCGGATGCATTATGCGGCCGCATAGATTCTAGAAAGGCTATGCGGACTCCCTATGCGGCCACATAAATTTCAGAAACTTGCTGATTTCTGCGCGAGCTCTTAATGCGAACGGATTATATTATAACTCTGTTTTTGTGTAGACAGTCCTTCTAGCATGCAGACAATCCTTCCCTCTTTGTCTTGACATCCATGGGAGCTATGAGAGCTTCAAGAACATGCATGGACTCCTCCTCTTGGGCCTTGAATGGGCTTGCGCGATTTTGAACCCACTTGATCATAATTGGTTCACTTGACATGGACCTTGAGTCTCGGCTCGAACCACGGTTCTCATCATTCCCTCCCTCTTCGAAAGGATTCGTCCTCGAATCACCTACATCAAAAGGACGGAGATCAGAAATAGAAAAATATGCACTAACATGCGCCTTACCAAACAAATCCATTCTGAAAACATTATCAAATTCATGCTCCACCAAGATCCTTGCTTTAACTTGAAATAGAAACTCAACAATAGAACATAAAAGCAAGATGACCACAAGTATTAGGAGAAAACAAAGTCATCATCAAATAAGAGCACATCCTAGGTATGCGAGGTAGGTCCACAATGTTGTAAAACAAAGAATCCTTTACATACTTAGGAGACTTAATACAACCAAATTCTCCATAATCTCCAAGTTCTCCTTGAAAGTTATGAGAAACATCATACAAGTCCTCACTTTTTCCAAAACATAATAACTTACAATCCACAGAAGAAAGTAAGTCAAACTCTTGAGAACATGTATGGAAAACAATAATCTCGTGATATTCACCGAGTTTGAAAATCAATCTAATAAATTCCCCTTTTTGTATAACTATGATCAACACATTAGCTCCATATAACATAATAAGATCATAATTACTTGTACCAATCAAAGAACCTAACACATGTGAGAAGTTCTTGGGGTTATTACAAAACCTATCATGCATCCATACAGGAAAACATTCCACATGTCCAACAGTCAAACCATGAAGCACATTCTTGATTCCCAAATAGTCACAAGTCAAAGCATGCACTCTTTCGACAAGACACACACGACCTCCCCATGTTTTAGCATGCTTAAAAAGAATTTCTTTTAACAAGGATGATTTAACTCCAACTGTATCATGCAGTCTATAAATCTTGTGAAAGAACAATGCAACATGAAAATTCAATTTTGACAGCTCTTTTGCATTTACAAATACACATTGATGACCCTTGTGTACTTCTAATGCAAACAAGACTCCAATAATTCCATGGAATCTACACACAAGAAAGGTGACAAAATTCTGACCATCTCAGGTTGGACATGTATTTCAGAATTTCTATGAAAGAAAACATCACCACGGGAAACATTACCCAGTTTGCGACATGCATAATCCTCCGTAGAAGAATCGTGCATACCTACAAACTTAGAATTCTGAAATACTCTCAGTGAATTCAGATTTAACAAGACAACCTCCAACAGACAATTTAGATTTATCAAGTCAATTCTCATTGTACAATACAAATTTACCAAATCAACCTTTGAGACACATTCAAGAAATGGATCAACATAAGAATGACTAGGTTTATGTAATGACAAGTATAATCCATTATCAATGCTATGGTGATCAACATGTAACAATTCATTATGATTCTCAAGTCTCAATAACTTAGTATCACAAGAAAGAATGGAATCATACCTTTGAGATTGTGTATGCCCTACATCAATCTCCTTACCTTGCTGATCATCCAATTTGAAGCTCACAGCTTCCTTGCTTGATTCGGTGAACACATCCAAAGCCTGTAGAAAAGAAGCACTGCACGAAAGATACAATTGAGGATTCATATTAGCATAAAAAGATATCTCCGTAGAGATGTGGATTACCTCACTATGATTCTTTTCCAACTCCCTCATGACTTCACTTGGGATGGCAGGAAATATTGGGTTCACTCTCTCTTGGCCCTTGGCCTTTTCAACTTTTTATTTTTCTTCCTCAATCTTTCGTGTATTCACGCTCATGTTTTTATCGTTTTCACTCTTTATTTTCTTGACACTCTTATTTTCACTCTCTACCATCAACCCACTCTTTTCATTTTTCCTCTCTTCCTCACCAACCTTGCTTTCCTCGACTTTCTTGGCTTGCTGTTCATACATTTGTTCACTATCTCTAACTTTTCTCTCCTTTTCCTCGGCTATTTCTTGATTCACACTTTTTACTTTAGCTGACCTCTCATTTTCAGTTTCATTTATACTCTCCTTTTTCTCGGCTATCTCACAAACTTCATTTATCTCTCTAGCCAAACTCTCAACTTTTCTTTTGTCAACATCCTCACTCTTTGAGATCTTCCCATAAGATGTGGTAGACACAGCACTAGTATTTTTGTTTTCCTCCACATGAGGCCTGCTAGGGGTTTGAGAAAAGGAATAAGAAGAAGAAGAATTAACTCCACCAGTAAAAGTACCTTTCCTCTTGAGTTTTCGTTCCACCTTGACGGCGGTATGAACAATTTCCTCCATCTCATCATACTCCCTCAATTCCACCACCTGGCCAATCTCCTTATTCAACCCACTGATGAATCTATCCATGGTGACCTCATTATCCTTATTGATATTAGCTCGAACAAGAGCCATCTTCATTGCCTCATAATATTCCTCCACCGACATACTACCTTGAAACAAATTTTGAAGTTCTCTCAATAGTTCACGGTGGTAGTAGTTAGGGACAAACCTTTTACGCATAACACGTTTCATTTCTTCCCACGTGTTAATACGACCTCTCCTATTTTTCTTCTGTTTTTCACTAGTTGCTCCCACCACACACTAGCATACTCGACAAATTTTAAGAATGCAAAATTTACCTTTTGAACCTCTGTGTAGTGGTTACGCCTAAATAGGACCTCAACTCTCTTAACCCATTCTAAGTATTCTTCCGGGTCATCCCTACCTTTGAAAGTATGAACCTTTATTTCCACTCTATCACCCCCCTTTCTATTCCGTCTCCTATTAACATCATACTCACTTTCCTTTTTATCCCATCTCCTATCATCCTCATATTCACTATATATCTCCTCACCATCATACCTACCCCTCCTCGGTTGGAATCAAGGTTGATTCCTTTGGGGTTGTGCTATCCCTTTTTCTTCTATCCTAGCCAAACGTTGACTAGTATCCTCCATCATCCTTATCATGCGCTCTGTTTGATTCTGTTGCGCATCTTCACCCCTTTGAATAGGAGTATATCGTGACATATTGAATATCGTACATAAAAATCTCACCAAGCTCTCGTGTATACCCTCTCTCACTCACACACTCACAATTTCTTGGAGAAATTCTTATACCCACGAAATTATCAATATGGAGTGCAAGTTTTTGAAAACGTTACGGATTGGAACTCAAACAATGCAATCTAGGGTTTAGATTCTTGTGGTAAAATTTCAAAGTGAGATATAATTTCACAATGAAAGCAAGAAAAGAATGAATTGCAATGAACGTTGGAAAGATTTGGCGAACAAGATGAATGTATGATTTTTTTTTTGTAGCAATTTCACTTTGATGAAATTGACAAATTTGAAGCACTTTTCCAAAACCCTCACTTAAGAAAATTTTTTTGGCTCCTATATATATATATATATATATATATATATATATATATATTTTGGCAACTTCTTGATCAAGCTTTGATTTTCTTGACTCAAGGGATTTTCTTCGGAGTAATAATAATTCTTTCACTTTTTTTTTTTTTTTTGTAACTAGGGTTTGGAAAGAAATAAAAAGAAACAAGATTGCTGGAAAATTTTGAAGGAAAGAAGAAAGCTATGAATCAAACGAAATATAAGAAAGATGAAAACAAAATTTTATGAATAACGCTAGAATGAAATCGTTGGTTACCTCTTTGTGCTCTGATACCAATTGATGTGATTCCAAGATCGTGACAAAGCGGAACCAACCAAGAACACGGATTGAAAACAGAAACAACTAATTGAAACGAAAAGATAGGGAGCTTCCCTTAACCCTAGGGCGGATTTAATCCCTAGAACCTTGGGGTGCAACCTTAACCCACTAATCACAATTGATTAGGAACCAAGATCACGGAACGCCACAAGCCTACAGCTCAACAAACTTGATAAGTTCAAGGGCTGAGAATTCTAATCCAAGAAATCTCTCAAACGCTCACAATATTGTGAAAACTCTATTCAATTTAATAATATTCAATGTTAATGTTTTACAATGAAAGAGAGGCCTTTATATAGGCCTAAGAATCCTACTAGCCCTAGGAAACGTTTATTAGGAAACAAAAAGACCTAAAATACTTTAAAGTTACCCAAAATATCAAAAATCAGGTAAATTGGCAAAAATCCAATCTTTGGTGCGCGGGAGACTATGCGGACGCACTATGCGGCCGCATAGATTCTAGAAAGGCTATGCGGACTCCCTATGCGACCGCATAGATTCCAGAAACTTGCTGATTTCTGTGCGAGCTCTTAATGTGGACGCACTGCGATTTGGTACGAGGCTATGCGGACGCATTATGCTGGAACTCTGTTTTTGTGTAGACAGTCCTTCTAGCATGCAGACAATCCTTCCCTCTTTGTCTTGACATCCGTGGGAGCTATGAAAGCTTCAAAAATATGCATGGACTCCTCCTCTTGGGCCTCGAATGGGCTTGCGTGATTTTGAACCCACTTGATCATAATTGGTTCACTTGACATGGACCTTGAGTCTCGGCTCGAACCACAGTTCTCATCACTTACATAGTCCAATTTTACGTGGTGGTTACAAGGGTTTAAAAAGACTTGTTTTGAATGGATAAACAAGAGCTTGAAAAAGAGAAACTTGTAGAACTTCTAACTAGAGAAATTACTTACTGTTATAAAAACGAGGATATTCTTGAATTAAGAATTCCAAGTTTCTATCTTCGATGCGGAAGCGAATCAGTTGAAAATAATAGTACTAAGTATTTGGAGAAATTATGACAAGAAAGTAGAAAATATAATGGAATCGAACAAAAGGGAACAGAGGATTTACGTGGTTTAATCCACTCCAAGGCAATCAACAAATTCACTATAAACGATGAGGAATTACAATAGAGAGTTTTCAATATACTCACCCTACCTAGGACAAGGGTTACAAGGATTGACACGATCCCACAGAGTACCACACCTCTCACAGCGCAAAATAGCCACGCACTATCTTGTCTAACACCGCCAAGACCCCGAGGCCCTCAACCACCAACTGTGTTCGTCGTCAAGCTAGGAACATGACGAAGTTCAGTAAGCGTTTTCACTTTACCTTGAGTCTTGATTTTAATTGTCCAACACCTTTAATCTTACAAGAAGAATCATTCGCTAGAAATACATCACTACTTGCACTTTCGTAAGTAGAAAACATATCTCTATTGGCACACATCTAAAAAGAACAACCGGAATCAAGGACCCATTCAGTCCGTAGATTATCACCACTCACGGTCACATTAAGTACATTGCCGCTATTCTCGTCATTGCAAATATCATCCTCATTAAAAGTGACAATATTAGCATTTGAATTTAATTTTTTCTTTACTTCATCCTTGAGCTTTTGACAATTACGAACAACATACGTGACCCATCTCATTACAATGCTAATATTTTATCTTGAAAGTCTTCTTATTTTTCTCACCATCACTTAAACTTGGACCGGACGAATTTCTGACATGATTAACTTTGTTTCCCACATACAAAGCATCACTATTATAATTATTCTTAGAACCCTTGTTCATAGAATCTTCAGTTAATAATGAAGTTTGTACCTCATCAAATGTAAGCTTGTCTTTCCCATGCATAACAGTAGTAACTAAATGCTTGTAAGATGATGACAAAGACTTCAGCAAAATTAAGCCTTGATATTCATCATCAATTTTAACACTGATATTAGTTAACTCGCAAAGTATCTTGTTAAAAGCGTTCAAGTGATCATAAATATTCATACCTTCAGATATCGTGAAGTTGAACAACTCATTCTTTAGGTACAACCGGTTTGACATAGATTTTCCCATATAGAGATTCTCCAATTTCTCCCATAATGCCTTCGCAGATTTTTTGGAGATAACATTGTAGAGAACATTATCCGCGCAACATCACCGAGTAGTGCTAGCCGCCTTTTGATCAATTCTCTTCCATACTTCATCCTTAATATCATCGGGCTTTGCTTCCTTTCCTTTCAAAGCAATCTTAATCTGCTTGGATCAACACATCCCTAACTTTAACTTGTCACTAGCTAAAGTCATTACTTCAGTTAAATTTCTTCAATTAGAACTGCGTAGAATTTTCAACGTACGTCATCTTTAAAACTCCAATCTCTTGATTCATAATTTCGACTAACCCAAAGCTCTGATACCAGTTTGTTATAAAAACGAGGATATTCTTGGATTAAGAATTCCAAGTTTCTATCTTCGATGCAGAAGCGAATTGGTCGAAAATAATATTATCAAGTATTTGAAGAAATAATGGCAAGAAAGAAAAAATATAACGGAATCAAATAAAAGGGAACAGAGGATTTACATGGTTTAATCCACTCCAAGGCAAGTAACATATTTACTATAAACGATGAGGAATTACAATAGAGAGTTTTCAATGTACTTACACTACTTAGGACAAGGGTTACAAGGATTGACACGATCCCACAGTGTATCTCACAGCCCAAAATAGCAACGCAGTATTTTATTTAACACCGCCAGGACCCCGAGACCCTCGACCACCAACTGTATCTATCGTCCGTCTCTCCACAATTTGTGTCTCTCTCACTTTTAGTCTTGTCAATTATTAAAGTCTCATCACCTCTTTATATAGGCTTTAGGAAAAACCTAATCAAATTGAGATTAATACTCTCAATTAGATCAATAAAGGAATCCTTTTACAGTAAGGATCAACTTGTTTGACCTTCTCCAATTAACCCTAGGATTAATTAATACAACCCTAGTTTAATTAGGAAAGTCGACACTTTTTAATACTTACGAATGTCTATTAATCGTTGCAAGAGTTCATATCCTTTCTAACCTTGGATGAATGTTTGTTGGAGGTTAAGAAGACTAAGAGATGAAGTAGACTAGAATTCTCAAGAATGTGGTTGAAATCTAGAAGGAGGAATCAGGTTGAAGAGAGAAACTTGTAGCAACTTAAGCTCCAAAATGTCTCTCTCACTTAGAATGCTCTTCCAAAATCTCTTTCTTTGCTTGGTGAATTTCTCTCGTGTAACCTTAGTAAACTGGTGAAAGATGGGCTTTATTTATAGGTGAAGAAGCCTTCTTCTCGGCCACAAAACTGCCAAGGGTTGGTGCCTCCAAAGGGTAAGCCAAAATGTGCCAACAAGGTGTGAAATAAGTGGCCAAAAAACTGCCTAGCTAAACTGGACAAAAGCTCAGTGGCCGCGGCCCCAATAATTGTTACCCTTAATTGCATTTTGATCTTTTTGCCCTTTTTGACTTTCTCCCATGTTGCAATTATGCCCCCTAAACTTCATTCCTTTGTATTTTAGCCCTTTTACAACATTTAAACAAAGTTTGGTCGGTCCAATTTGCATATGAAATATAACAAAACTTTTGGGGTGCAATGTGGGTACGAGATTGGGGTGTATACAATAGAGCAAAAAATTTCTTACAAATTTAGTTTATAGTTAGCTTTAAGGTATTGTACAGTATAACTATTAATGCATTAGGTTGTTGTACTGTACAATTCCTTAAAACTAGTTGTAAACGGATTTTGTCGCTGTAGCATTAATCTATCAAAAAATAAAACGTCAAAAAAATCTCTAAACACTACAACATCATTCTATTACTCCGTTCCTTTCTAAAGAACGAGTCCTATGACTTAATACATAGATTAAGAAGAAATAGTGACTCTATTATAAATATTAGAATCTTGTATATTTTTTATTGATATCCATGTGAGAGTGAGATCTATCAATTAAATTAAGAATCAAATCAAGGGTAAAATAATAAAAGTTATGTCCTAAAAATGAAGAGACTAGAAAGTGAACATTTTTTCTAAAATGACCTAAAAATAAAAGATGGACTCTTTTTGAAGAACAAATAGAGTAACATTTATACCCTAACACATAAATATTTGAGGTATGCTCGCTCAAATGGTTAATTTTTGAAATATGCTCATATCCTTGATGGAAACGTCAAATTCTTAAATGAAGTTGGCATCATGTGTGCCAAGTGGACTTTTTTGCTATGTAGGCGATGACGTGAAATTGACTTACTCCATCTAAAAATTATATTGTTTGACTCGGCACACAGGTGAAGAAAAAAGTTAATTAACTCAGTTATAGATATTGTGTATTTATCAATGATGTCCATGTAGAAGTGAGATACGAGTACAAATCAGAAGAGATGAGAAAGGTCTTTAATAAAAAAAAGAGAAGAGAAGAGATAACAAAATGCCCATTGTGCTTTCGGAGATGAAAGAAAGTAAAATGATTTTCTTTCTTTCTTCTAGTAGCGTGTAAGAAACGAGAAAAAGCTGGAGATGTTATAAATTATAATTACTTTTTACTCCTACAAAATACAAACCCAACAATTGAGCATGAAAAAATTGAGGTTTCTTTATATAGGATTTAATTAAACCATCAGTGTTCTTACATGACCTCACTTCAAACACTTCTTATATGATCTCTTTTTATTTAAAAATCCTAAAATACCATCTTCTTTATGAACGACACACACGACTCATAGCATCGTTCAAACAACTACCTACGAAAGACTCACTGAGAAGTTCAAACGAATCAAGGGTCATTCAACATCATTTTAAACGACCCATGAACTGTTTTGTAATACCCTGAATTCTATATGCCTTATATGTGTCTAATTTCTTAAATAACATGTTAGATTAGCCATGCCTTGATTCTTGATACAAATCCTAATCTTTGTTACATCTATTTGCAATGCATTAGTTGTTATAGTTCTTGTAAATTTCCATGTTACTAATGTGTTACTTGTCTAGCATGGTTTTTAGGACTTTTCAGAGACCTTTGCTTAGTGTTTTAACTTCACATAAGTGTTAGAACCATCTTGGGACTATTGGACATCATTTTGGGGCTTTTCTAGAGCACATTTCGTGAATTTGGGTGCACTGGAGCAAGGGCGAGCGCTCAAAAGACAGAATGTTGAGATTGTAGAATCTGGGAGCTGCGCGAGCGCTTAGGCGGCCGCCCCGCATCCAGAATGTGTGTCCTGTTCTGTTGTTTCTTAAAAAGTTGACCATTTCGCCCCTTGACCCAACTTATGCAAACCAAGGACCCTTTGACCAGATATATACTCTCTCTAAACCTCTAAAGAGACATAGAAACACTTCATTGCTTCACCTTATTCATCCATGGTAGCTTGAGGGCTTGTGTGAGAGACAAAGGTGAGATTAGTGTGTGTGACCCTTGTTCTCTCAATCCAACCATTGAATCTTCCATGCAAGACCACCAAAGGGTTGCTAAGGACTAGGAGACTTCATTTTAAAGCTTTGATTTTGAATTCATTGGTGTGATATCTCTATATAAGGTAAGTTACTAAACCTCCTTTGTATGCTTAGGAATTGTAACATGTATGAATGTTTGTAAACATGCATGACTTGTATTGTTGTTGAAATCATGTTGAAAGGTTATGTTGATGAGAATTACATGTTATTATGTGAAAGACATGGTTTAGTTGGTTTAAATTGTGTAGAGATTGATAATCACTAAGTAGTGAACTAAAGAACATGTTAGAGACTTTAAATGGTGAAAATTGCATATAGCAATTATACCCAAATTTTATGAACTTAAGAATTGACACCAAAAGTGGATTTTTGGGAAGATTATAATTCTCCGAATCACTAGTTAAATTACTACGAAAATTAGAGTTCATTTGATATGGATTTCGGTCTTCCGAGTATTTAATACTGATATGTTAGAGACTTGTAAATTAGCTCTAAAGTTGTGTATGTTTGTCAAGTTCACTACTTTTAAACTTGACGGTTATTTACATAAGTTGAGTAAGAGTACCTACTTGTGTGTTGTGTAAGTCCAGCTGGCGTCGTCGTTGTTAATGTCATGGTGGGACGACGTATAGTCCTTACGAATGGGATTCTTGATCGCTATAAGTCGCCGTACCGGAGTTCACACACCCCTCATCTGTTGGCCACAGTTGGGAAATAGTCCCATTGTTGTAGCAATACGCATGACTTTGGCTTGCTAGAAGAACCCGATGGATTTTGTTGGGGGACCCGGTGGATTTTACCGGAATAGTCGATACATCACACACGAGTATCGATACACGTTAGTTATTTTGTGTATTGCAGGAGCAACACAATGATGGAGAAAGAGAAATGATATCCTTTGTAAAGTGGTTTATTTATGAGCACTTATATGAATATCAATATATGAGATATGTGATTGGTATATCAATGATGATGATATATGTTTAGTTGTGGTATATAAATGATATTACCATGTTATGTTAATTTATTGCTTGAGCGTTATGCCATGCCATGTAGTTGCATTAGTAACTTACTGTGTCATTATGACTCACCTCGTTATGTGTTTATTTGTTTTCCTTAGATCCAAGTCAACCCGAAAGTTCACGGTGAGATCGAGAAGGGTTCACGCTAGCTTGCAGGTTGTCCACGTTTGGTAGTTCGAGGATCCCATTCCTAGATAGTTGTTTTCTTTTGGTAAGGACGAATGGTTTGTGAAGTTATGTAAACTTTACTAAGGGTGGTATTTTAGTGATGAAATGTGTATTCTTTTGGTAGCCGACATATGTATGTCGTGCTCTTGTATAGTTTTGTTGTTAAAATAGTTTTTTTTTTCGAGCAAGTTGTAGCTCGTGGTTTATGTTAGTTATTCCGGCATGCTGTGGCCAAGGTTGTTGTTGTGTTAATCGTTGGGTTCCGGCGGTAGTTTCGCCGAAGACTTGTTTTTAATTAAATCAGGTTTATCAGTCGTGTTTGTCGTAAGTACGGGTGGTTACGCCACGTGCTCTTCTTGTTGTTATGTTGTTTTGGCGACTCGATCTTGGGATTTCGTATAGAGATCCGGGGTCGGGGCGTCACATGTTTAGAGAGAGAAAGAGAAAGAAATGAGTTGTACAAAGGATTACCTCAGTAGCAGAGGATGGAGCTAGCAGGATGCGACTATGACGTTGGGAGAGAGGGAGATCCAGTTGATGATGGTGAGGAGAAAGTTAGGGTTTGGGTTTGGGAGAAGACAAAGAGAGGATAGCGTGAGGAAGACAAAGTTTTTGACAGGGAGAGGGAGAGACGTGGTTATTTTGGAAAGTTAACAAATTTTTTTTTTTTTTTTTGTTAAAAACCATAAAAGATAATTGACGGAATCAAAATGCTACACTTGATATATACAACGAAAAAACCACGGTCATTACTCTAGATTCTAGATTCTGTGTTCCGTCACTTCACCCCATCCTACCCACGTGTGTCACGATCCGATCCCGAGAGCTCAAACCACAACGCATGTCCGCCCACTGACCTAATGACCACTAGAGTCAATTAAGCCCGCCGAAAAGCTTATAAATCTACAAATCAATAATTATTAGTGCTAATCGGTAATAGATAAACAATTATAAACATATCCTTAAAAAATTTTAAATTCATCAAATTCAGCTTTTTGGTGGGTCCTAGTCGGATGCAGCCCGGAGCCCATTTATCAAATCAAATCAACTATGAATTGAATGAACAAAACCTGAGCCTCAAATTATGGAAGAAAAGATAATATAGCTGATATTCTCTCTCTCTCTCTCTCTCTCTCTCTCTCTCTCTCTCCCCATTGGTTTTCCGTTTTCGTTTTTAGTTTTTGCTCGTTAACAGAGAGAGAGAGAGAGGTGATGGGGATGAGGATTTCCCCATTGATATCTGGTTTAGCAACTAGTATTATTAGCTGCCGCTGCACCATTCACTTTACACCGCCGCTCCTCCCGGCTGCCTTTCAGTCTCGCGACCGGCTTCCATTTTCTGTACGACGTCTACCTCACTTCAGTGATTGTTGTTGTTCATTTTCTTTACTTTTAGTCTATGAATTGTTTAATATTTGCACACCCCCCCCTCCCCGCTGGTTCTATTAGAATAATGCTTCATATATGATATATATAATTCATCTATAAAATTTATTTTTAAAGAAAAATAATGGGAATAACAAACTTTTTTGTCCAAATTTCTAATACCAATCTACTTGTCATTTAATGGGTAGAAAATATATTTACATCACAAAATATAGTGCTGTAAGCTACAACTAAATACTCCCTCAGTTTTCTGCAAAGAATTTACTTTTTTTTTTTTTTTAAAAAAAGTCAACATACGACTAAATCAAATCAAAATTTTACGTACTTTACTTATCTTTTATGAAATAAAATTTCATTAGTTAAAAACTATCTTAAGAATACTATAGATTACAACTATCATAACTTTGTAAAGACCACTAAATTTATGTTAATTATTGGTCAAACTTTATTTAAGTTGACAAAAAAAGTCAAAATTAGATTTTTTGCCTGAAATAGAAGGAGTAGCATTTAAAGACGATGTAAATGAATTTCGTTAATGAATTCTGTATCCTGTTCATGAATTTTGTATATGTATCACTTTTCATTCTCTTTATATTAATATTTGAATTCCTCCTAAAAAGTAACATTTGAAAAGTCAGATAATTAAGGGATATATTAATATTATTGAATTTGGTAATAATAACAAAAATGTTTGAGCCGAGCTAAGATGTTTATAACACATGCGAAGGGTAAAGTTGAAATATTATGGAGATTGTAAACATAATTTTTGGAAGTTGGAGTATTTTTTATGTGAAATATCTTAAAATATGATAGTTGACTTCTTGTGAAAATGGAGGAAGTACGTACTCCCTCGGTCCCAAAATTATTGTTTTGTTTGACCCGACACACGGATTAAGAAAAAATTATTGACTTGATTATTAATATTGGTATAGTGTGTAGTTTTTTTTAATGTCCATTTGCATGTTACCCATAATTAAAGTAGGAAGAAATAGTAAAGATAAAATGGTAAAAGTATTGTCCTAAAAAGGAAATTTTCAAACAAAACAATTATTTTATGACGGACAAAAAATGAAAGCAAGACAATAATTTTGGGACGGAGAGAGTAATAGAGATGCGAACACGGAGATTGTAGATCGTTATTGGCAGAACACCAGAATTCACATATCCACATCTTTTCTGCTCCTTCCACGCTAACTACCAGAGCTCCATGCATTGAATCTCTGTAGCATCATGCATGCAAACAAAACTCCACCATATTATTTTATGTTTGAGCGAGCATATTCTAGTATTCTACAATGTTGGAGATGATAAGATGGGCACGGCAACTATGATGTGAATGTGTAACGACCCGAGCTCAAAGCCCAGTCCGCCACGCATAGTTCACGCACTGGCCCACTAAGTACTTTGGGTCAACTGGCCCACCACAAGCCACCCAAAAGTCGATGGATAGGTTGGTGCCCAGTGGTAGTGCATGACCATGGATAGGTTGGTGCCCAGTGGTAGTGCATGACCACTTATAAAGCACACACAAGTCCCACATCTACCCGATGTGGGATATATATCACAATCTCCTTCACTTGAATCCTTAAGCACACACAAGTCCCACATCTACCCGATGTGGGATATATATCACAATCTCCTTCACTTGAATCCTTGACGTCCTCGTCAAGAGCCAAAGGAGGTCCAAAGGATCGGCACCCCGGGCGATGTGTTCCTACACATTTTCGGCCGGGACCCGCTCTGATACCATTTGTAACAACCCGAGCTCAAAGCCCGGTCCGCCACGCATAGTCCACGCACTGGCCCACTAAGCACCTTGGGTCAACTGACCCACCACAAGCCACCCAAAAGTCCATGGATAGGTTGGTGCCCAGTGGTAGTGCATGGCCACTTATAAAGCACACACAAGTCCCACATCTACCCGATGTGGGATATCACAGAATGTTATGTTATACGGTTTTAAAACTTGAAGTTTCAACGCTAATATACTACTGTAATAAATAAATTTGAACATACAAGAATCACTAAGTTCATTTTCCTTTTCTAGAAGTTTCCTATAGGGTACAGTGAGAACAAGTAGCCTTTTGTATGTGTAGTTTGAACCCTTTTTTTGTGTTTGTTTATGTTGCATTTTTCCTCTCAAGACTTGTCTTTGTAATTGTAAAAGTACATACATGTCAAGTACCTTGATTTCTGCTTGCATCTTTATATCCAAATGTTTGCCTACCATATGATAAGATTCACATTCAATTCTCACATATAGATGCTTTATCCAAAGCCAGAACTGTTTAAATTGGTGTACAAGTAAGAACAAAATCACTACAGCTTTTTGACTGTAAAGCTTCAGTTTTTGTCCAGAAACTCTGCAAGCTGAATTGTGTAAGACCTTCATTTAGAAAAGATAAGGCTCGTAAAGTACAATGCGCACAAGTGAAAATTGAAGATGGTACAGAGGAGGAGGCCTGTGAGCTAGTGAATGGAGTTGATCTTTCCATAGGAGAGGGAGTTGATAGCATACATGCGTATCTTCTCACTGCCGTGAAGAATAACAATGGAACTGGCATTTTGCTCTTGTCTGACATCTTTGGGTTTGAAGACTCCTCAACTAGAGATTTTGCATATCGTGTTGCCTGTAACGGGTACAAGTATGTTTCCTTGACTTCATTTTACATGTGATACTCTATGCGTATTGTTAAAAGCATTAAAAACCTTGTTGTTTTAACTCTTAGTTTCACTGTCATATACACACTGGTACCTTGCTCTTCAAGGCCAAAGTTACGATTGACCTTGTGCCTCATGTAACTTTATGTAACTTTCTTCTGATAAAACTGTAATGCAGTGTTCTGGTGCCTGACCTGTTTCGTGGAGATCCTTGGGCAAAGGACAGGCCAAAGGCTATGTTTGAATCATGGCTAGCTAAACAAAACCTACAGAGGGTTAAAAAAGACATTGCGACGTCAGTAAAATGGATGCTTGATGAATTCTTAGCTGCAGGAATCTCAAAAAAGCTTGGTATTTTAGGGTTTTGCTATGGTGGTGGCAGGGTAATAGATGTGTTAGCCGAAGACCAGGGTGCCCATTTTGGCATTGGAGTTTCCTTCTACGGCACAAGGATTGACAAAACCGCTGCTGTGAACGTCAACGTACCTGTATTATTTATTACGGGGGATGAAGACCCACTTTGTCCCGTCAGTGTTGTACAAGATGTTGAGAGGAATATTGGAAATGGATCGAGGATAGAAATTTTTAAAGGAAGAGGACATGGTTTTGCGCACCGCCCTCAATCTCCCGAAGAAGATAAAGATGCTGAGCAGGCCTTTATGATCATGAGAAATTGGCTGAACAACGGTTTGGTTGTAGATTAACTGAATGTTCCTCTAATACATTTTTCCATGTATATACGTCTTTTGAAAATTGAAAGCTGATGTTTCATGTTATCTCAGCTGAAGTTTTTCACCCTATCGTGCTCTATTTTGATGCCTCCATTTTTGGCCTGCAAGCATTACTATCTTGGCTCAAAGAAAATTAGCTCGCGGATCAGTTCAGTCCTCTTCAGCCTGGCATAACAAAAGCAAGTGTTACAGTTAAACCACTTTCTGAAATAGAATCCAGATACATCACACGTATACACATTTTCAGATATTCATCGAGCGAAAAAGGCAATGCGCCCAAACCCCGTACGCCTCCATCACTTGGTCAAGAAAACGCCTATTTACTGTGTCGCATGCCTTCTCAAAATCAAGCAGTAATTAGACCAACCCCAACGATCTAAACCTCCACCACCGTGATCACAATCAGAGGTCTTTTCACTACTCTAACACCTCAATCAAAGACTTATTCATGTACTCCACACAAAATAAATCCCTATAGAAGTTAGAGATTGCATGCGTGATCAAAACAGGATTCCGAACTCAACCTCCTTGATAAAACATTAATTTTAATAAACGCAAAAGACTCGGTATACAAGAAAGCCATCATCTTAATATTTTGTTCCATAGCCGCGCGTAATGAATTAGCGACCAAGCCGCCTCCAACAATCTCATGTCTGTTTCAAATATATTCGAGAAGTTCTTAAACACAATTCAAACAGCCCGATCGAAAAGCCCCATCGGTGGGATACAAGCTTTCTTAGAAAGCTCATGCATGGCTGCTCATTTGATACCCTATACAGTTACCAAACCAGCTCAACTCAAGAAAACGGCGCATGTATAAATTGTGAAAGCTTGAAAATTCATACATAGAATTTGTATCAAAAGGAAAACCATGCCTAGCTTGCAATGAAATGTATTTGAGCCTATCATCAAAATTCAGGAATAACTACCAGTGGAGATCGAAAACAAAAATATAGCAGTACCCTATTGCTGATCAAACAATAGTCAAGATACTGTTGAAGAAGGTGTATCAGCAACCTCGGAATCATCAGAAGTCAATTTCGACCCATCAAATGATTGGTAGGCAGATCCAAGACCGTATCCAGCACCAAAAGCTGCTGCTTCCCAAACGGAGAATAGGATTTTCTGACACACCGACCGGGCCGGCTCAATACCTATAAAGTGAGACATTTTAAAAAAAATAATGTTTTTATTTTTTATTTTAATTATTATATTTTTATTTAAAATTTATCTTTCGTGCTTTTTAGGATGCAATATCATTTATTAAACTATTATAATCAATTTATTTAACAATCAATAATAAAATTAGTTCACTCAATTTTTGTTAATGTCAATCTTAGATAGTGTACCACCGGTGAAGTGAAGGCTGTGAAACGACAGTGCTAATGGACGGATAGAGAGAGAATAGAGATGACGAGAGGAGGATTCGGGGAGAAATAAAAATATTATTATATTAAAAAACAGTAAGCTAACGTTATTAATTTGAAACAATAATCACTATTAATGAGTGAGAGGGAAAAACTAAAAAACTCTTGATATTTAAAGCAAAAAATATTGAAATAATAGTACTCTCTCGGTCCCTAAATTATTATCTTGTTTTGATTATTAATATTGATATAGTGTATAGTTTTAATTATTATCTTGTTTTGATTATTAATATTGGTATAATGTATAGTTTTTTTTTTTTTTTTAATGTCCATCTGCATGACCCATAATTAAAGTATAAAAAAAATAAAGTTAAAATGGTAAAAATAATATTTTATAAAAAAAAAATTTCAAACAAAACAGTAGTAATTTACTTCCTTGAGAAGTATAGGTCTATCCTATTCTGTTCAAACAAGCAAGAAGCAGAAACGTGTTTGCTAGAGATGTTTCGAATAAAATGGCAGCAACACAGCTAGCAGAAATACCGAATTACATCAAAATACACACTTTATCATTCCTCTTTCCTTAAAAATAAAAATATATAAACTAAAGACTTTTAAATGGTTACTTTATTTCAATTGCTGAATTTTACACCAATGATCTGATTGAAAATTGGGAACGATTGACTAATGAGACCACTATATATAGTGGTAAGAGTCCTAGAGTAAATGGACTGTAGTTGATTGCGATAAGATTTTTTCGTAGTTTTCGAGTGAAGATACTTTGTTCGTAGGATTCGTGACTGCGGATAAGTCGGAGAGGATTCCGTATTCCACTAGTAGATAATTGAGCAAAAACTACCGTGGGTCTAGCGATGGACCGACCGTCACTAAGGCAACCACCCTTCTATTTGCCTTAGCTAAATTAACTTGTTCTACTGTTGCTTGCTGACCACCGGTCATTTGCTCAAGAATACAATTTTATCCTTAGTAGAAATTTTGGGTAGTTCAGTTACTTAAAAAAAAAAAATGCAATAGTACATGTTTTCATTTTTTTTTAACATACTATACTCGTTCTATATTTTACTAACTATGATTATGACCATTGTTGATGTGTGTGAGTAGAGAGAGAGAGAGAGAGAGAGGGGGCGGGGTGGGGGCTGCAGTGTGTGTGGGTGGGTGGGTGGATGTGTTTAAAATGATTGATTTTTTTAAAAAAAATTAGGAATGGTAAATAGAAAAATTGGAGATGTACTTAGATTTTTGAGTTAAAAATATTGGAGGAGATTTTCTTAGTAAAAGGGTGTACTTGAAAGTTTTGGAGGTTTTAATAACAACCATCTTATCCCTCTCTCTTTAATTTCTCAAAACCACTCATTCTCTCTCATAAATTCACATTTTCTTTTTATTTTTACCTTTACGCTTAAATATGTTTAATTTTCATACATTGGGTAAATTAAAAAATTAATTTTTTTAATATACATTGCGGATTACAAGTTTCCTAATATAATTTAAAAAGATAATATCGTTTTTAAATTCCAAATAATTAGCCGTAACATAAGCTTCCTATTCTTGAATCCAACTAAATCTTAGCAAATCTAGCTATTTATTAGAAAGCTCAGAATTATATGGTTTTTTTTATTGGTTAATGACACTACAAGTCTCTCGACTATGGCTAATTTTACCAGTAATCCTTTAACAATTTTTTTTTTCAAATTTTAGTCCCTTGACTATGAAAATTAGACACGGTTGGTCCTTTTGTTGGATGTCGTTAGTATTTTTCCGTTAAATTGCCCATGTGCCTCTCACATGCGTTTGACCAAGGGCAAAAAGGGAATTTCACCTACATTTTTTCACCAATTCTTCAAATACCAATCCCAGATTCATACACACACACACACACACACAATCAGATTTAACCATGGGTCTTTAATCAAAATGATATGGATAAGATTGAGACAGATTGATGATTTACACAGAAAATACTCATTTCAATAGTTGCAACAGTTTCTCATAATTCATTCACTTCAAGCAACAATTCTTAATATTTTAACAATTGATCCGTAACAAATTGAAAGATCTTAACTGAATTTACGAAAGAGGGTTCCAATTCCAAACCCTAGGCTTTGATTAGATCATCGGAGGAGGTGCAGGAACACCACCAACATCCGCAGCCACGCCAAAATCTTGAATTTTGCCCTCTTTTTAAGTTCTAATTTAGAGTTTTTCCAGCAACATCACCAGCCACGCCTTCCAACTCTGGCGCGAACCTCAGCCTCCTCTGCAGCTGCTGCTGTGGCTTTTTCAAATTCCACAGCGCTGGACAAGATGATGACGACGACTAATTAGCTATATCTTTTATATCCTTCTTCAATTCCCCAATTGCCGACGACGACGAAGCGGCGGTGGTGGTTCGAATGGCGATGACAAATCTGAGTACGAATATGGTGGGAGTGGAGATAGAATTTGGTACGTCGCAGTTCTTCATATACGAGGGACTCCGACTAGATCTAGATCGAGATCTGGGCTGACCTCGGTTGGCCGTCACCACCGCCGGATCTTGAGATTGATTCGAGGGATGATTAATTTCTGGGTCTGGGTTTAGTATGTTGTGTGTGTTTTTTTGGGATTGGGAGTTGAGTGGAGGTGGGGGTGTTAGATTTCATGGTGGTGTTAAGCAGAGTAAGGAGGGTAATTTGCCCATTGATGATAACTGTGTTTTGGTGGAGAAGAGATAAGTGAAATCACTCATTTCTGGGTCTGGGTTTTGGTGTGTGTGTGTGTGAGTTTTGGGGATTAATGTTTGAAGAATTGGTGAAGAAGATATAAGTGAAATTCTCTTTTTGCCCTTGGTCAAACGCATGTGAGAACAAAAAAATACTAATGACATCCAACAAAAGGACCAGCCGTGTCTAATTTTCATAGTCAAGGGACTAAAATTTAAAAAAAAATTATTAAGGAACTACTGGTGAAATCGACCATAGTCGAGGGACTTGTAGTATCATTAACCCTCTTTTTTTTTTTTTGATGTCCAGAATTGGGGTAATACTTCGAGCACAAAAAAGGGTCACAAAAGCTTAGTATTTAATTGGTACTTTTTTTTATTAGTTAGTAGCGGACCCGTAAACTATACAACCAATTAATAACCATCAATAAAAATTTTGTAAAAAAAATTTTGTGACTTTTTTGAGCCCGCAGCATTGCTCCCGAGATTTATTCGTGATTTTCGAGGGATGTGTGTGTGTGAATATGAAGCAAACAGGGTTCTAGTTTTGAGGAACAAGCTCGAAAGAGGGTTGATTTGTAAATGATGATGATCCGTACTTGTTAATGCTTGGAAAGACCAGACGGCATTCATATCAAACCCCAAATCGTTGGCAAGCATTGATATGTTTCAAGACAAGACCTGTCCCGTATTGATCAAAAACAACAATTACGAAGAGGAGGCAATTTACCATACGAGAAAAAGATGATTGAAGAGCTTACAAGCCAGGAGAGCAGCGACAAATCATCAATGCTGCAATAAAAGAAATTATTACCTTTGTTTTCCTATTGGTATCAGAGTTGCACAAAACAAAAAGCCGATCGAGTACAAAACAAAGAAAATCAAAGTACATTAGATTTAATAATCGACCATCTACGACGGTCTCGGCTATTACATGGGCATATGGCAAACCGAATATAATTCAAACAAAATTAGATCGCGGATCAGTTCAGTCCTCTCCAGCCTGACAAAACAAAACAAGTGTTACAGTTAAAACCCCTTTCTGAAAGAGAAATCCAGCTACACCACACACACAAAACACATTTTCAAATATACATTACAGGGAGAAAAAAAGGGCAGTGCACGTATAAGTAACGAAGTTTGAAGCCATTGTAAATTTGCAGCGTTTTATTCCTGAATGATAAAATTTAATATTAACTCGCCACCACTGGGACTAGGCTTTCCGCGCCTTAGCCTCGAATCCACTCAAATCGCCAGTTCGCACTCAGAGCTATAGAGCGGCAGCCTTACCTCACAGATTGGGTGATCCAGGTGCTTGCCCTAAGCCCTATCCTAGGTTCAACCCCATCCATCATGGCTCATGTCAATTTCATCTAGGCCCCAGGCTGGATGGAAAGTTGGAAATCAGAATATATTAATTTGAAAGGCAGGACATGGAGGAGAAAATGAGTATATTTTTCCAATGGTCAGTATAAGGCCTTTGGGGGGAGGCGCTGATGGGGTAACTCGCTACTTCTAAAGCATGAGATTAGGGGGAATATAAATCAATTTCTAACTGCCTACACCATGTAAGGAATTCAAAAGTACCGCTGCCCATAAAGACAAAAGAAACATGACCCCCTCTCCCAAAAGAGGAACGGATGTGCTTGATCCGAGGAAAATTAGCACAATGATGTGTATCCCACCCAATATCTCTCCAGAAACAAATATGGGTCCTATTCCCACCCTGGGTCGGCTTAAAGGGAAGAACAAGGAATAGTACTGATACATTTTCAAGGGCTTTTATGGCTCACTAAACTGCTGGGATTCTGTGGTTCACTAAACTGTTGATGCTAGTAGCATCCCACCCAATTTGACACATCCCCAATTGGCTACTGATCTTTTTTGATATGTAAATTTGCTCCTGATCACTTTTTATTTTTTTTGATGAGTAAATTTGTTCCTGATCACTTTATGTCAAGTAGACTCCGGTTCCAGCAAAAAACGCCACTTGCCAACCAACCAACCAACTAGACATTCCTACAACATATTCCGGATAGCCAAATCACCCTCTTCCTTAGGAAGGCACCACCTTCTTCCAAGCTATTAAATGATCCCGCTCCCATTCCCTAAACCTTCCAACAGGAGATCTTGCATAAAATTCTCTAACCTATCCGCTACACTCACGAGGTCTTAAACAAAGAAAAAAATAAAGCAGAATACTCGAGAGACACGATCTAATAAGCATAATCCTCTCACCAAGGAAGAGAAAAAAGCCCGCTTCCACTAATCAAAACACTACTCTAGGATTACCCCTCCCCACCCACCCCACCCCACCCCACCCCACCACACTCAAATAGGACATTGACATTGTGAATACACATGTTGATCCCAGCTATACTGCACTTGGCCAAATTGATATTGTGACCAACAATGGAAAGATCCGAAGGAGACTAAGGACATTCTTAAAATTTCCTGATAGAAAATGCAGTGTCATCCACCAACCATAACGGAACTGCCTAAACTTCTCTCTCCCCACCGGGCGCCAAAAAGAGAGAAAGGAGATCAACGTGATGCAAACCTCTTGAAGCACTAAACCGCTCCTAAGCCAAACTGTAATATCCTGAAATTAATCGATTTTTTTTTATTAATTACTTACTGGCAATAATGTTAATATCATTACTTTTGATTTGATAAAGTCAATTGAAATAAGTATAACAAAAATAAATAACAAAAGAAAACAAGAAAGTGTTGATGATGAAAAATAATTAATTTATTAAAGAAATGTACCACTCTTTAATACTCCCTCCGTCCCAGATAAATGTTCCTAGTGGATAAAACACAGGAATTAAGAAACATAATTAATGATGTGCTATAAAATGTGTTCTGACCATAATATCCATGAACATTAATTTAATTCAACTATTTTAAATAATTGGGTTTCTTTGGGATGTGTTATATTAAATGAAACTTTAAGGGTATATTAGGAAGAATGGTAGAGAATAGGTAGATCAAAAGTCTTTAGGAACATTAGTTGGGACATCCCAAAATAGAAAGTAGGAACATTTATCCAAGACGGAGGGAGTAATGGTCAAATTTATGGAGTGAAAAAAGTCTATGATGATTTGGTTAAACATAACAGAGTAAAAGGAAAAGAAAAAAGAAAAGAGTTGCGACTAATTGATTAAATGAGCCGCCACCTCCAGCTTGTTTTGGAGCCGACATTGTATGTGATAGCTGATCTTGATGGTTTAAAGGTGTAGAGATAGAAAGAGAGCATGCAGAAGAGAGGAAATAAGAAAGAAAATTGGAAAGGTTGAAGGGAAACAAAAAGGAAGAGACGGTGGAAAAATAATCAGTTAGCAATTTGAAATTAGGTTTAAATTGAAATAAAGCTTGTTTCTAAGTACTAATGGACATGTATATGTGTGTGTGAGTATGATTATGCATGGGTTATACTCTGGCTAATAAACTTGGAATAAAGTTGGAATTGGGGGATATTTTAATTGCTTTGGAACTTTCTTTTGCTCCAGAGTTCGAAGACAGTCGTGCATGTGGGTTTGTGTGTATTAGTGTGTGATTTTTAGGTATATATGTACACACTACACAATATATGCATATATGTGTGTGGACGAAATATAGGTAGCTCACATTGTTTTGGACCACAAAACAAAGGCTGCTGCTAGGTTTATGAAATGTAGAAGGTAATTTCCAGGGCTCACAAATAAGCCCCTGTCTTTGGCCTAATGAGAAAAATCGCCCCTTACAGCTTTCATATTATCAAACCAATCCTTCTAGCTTTATACGAGTTAATATAACTTCAAAAACTAGTAGTTCATCCGTTTTAAATTGGAATCGAGTAATTCTTGAGTCTAGCTAGGCTAATTTTTGAGATCGTTCCAATGAACCTAATTCAGACACTGAAAGCCTACCTATTTTTCTCACAATTTCTGTTTTCGTGGCAATTAACCGTTCCATATTTTTGAAATTGTTCAATCTTTGAAAATTCATAAGTTATTCATCAGACTCAGAAATGAGTGATTCTTTAGCCTACCTTGACCGACTTTTCGAGGGCTTTCCATTAAGCATGGTTTTAGACTTCAAATACTTCTATATCATCCCAGATCTCGTGCTTTAGTTGTACTTAAGTTGTTAAGAGTAAAATTAACACGATAGTGTTTAGCTGGTTATTTATGAAATTGATTTTGACCTTTATCAACGTTTGATGGTGCATAGATTGATGAGTATCATGGAATTTATTTGATTTGGGTGCAAGCGATGGAGGTAGGGGATCTTGTTTCCATTCATTTCATTACCGCTTGCTCTCGTTTCCATTGTGATTACTTTACTTGTAACATTTATACTTGTTAAGCCTTGGACCCGTTTCATTATTTGACTTGATCTTGCTTAGATGGTCTTGTGACATTTCTACACTTTGTCTATTTTTTATGTGATCATTTATAATGACATTTCTGCAATCTGTCTAGTTTTATGTGATAGTTCGTACTTGATTATCACCTTTGATTATCGACTCTCTCGATTATTGGATCTCTGATTATTGAGACTGTTGTTTAGGTCCGCCTAGGGTGCCTAGAAGGCGCCTAGCGCCTAGGTGGCCGATTTGCTTGATTTCTGGGCACCTAGTGCCTAGGTGTGCGCCTAGGCTGATTTCTAGAACACTGCTCCTCATACAATAAATCCCTATAAAAGTTAGAGATCGCATGCGTGATCAAAACAGGATTCCAAACGACTTCCCAACCTCTGGCTCAACATCCTTGATAAAACATTTTAATAAACGCAAAAGAGTCCGCATACAAGAAAGCCATCATCTTAATATTTTGTTCCACTCTGGACATAGCTGCATCACCAATTAGCGTCCAAGCCTCCTCCAAAAACCTCAAGTCTGTCTTAAATTCAAGAAGTTCCGAAACACAATTCAAACAGATGGAACTGATTTGCACATCAAATAAAGCCAACTACAATCCCAACTAAGAAAACCATATATCCCTATCCCTCTTCCACTCAAACAGCCTGAAGAAGAATTCAACTATTCAAAATGACCATGCCTTATATTAATGATCCCAAAAGCCCCTACCAACCCACCGGTGAGGTACAAGCTTTCTTAGAAAGCTCATGGCTGCTCATTTGATACCCTATACAGTTACCAAACCAGCTCAACTCAAGAAAATGGAGCATATATAATTGTGAAAGCTTTCACACACTACAACATATCTTGATAATTCATATTTAGAATTTGTATCAAGGGAAAAGCATGCCTTGCAACGAAACAAGTGCAATGAAATAATTGAGCTATCATCAAAATTCAGGAATCACTACCAGTGGAGAAAACAAGAATACAGTACCCTATTGCTGAAACAATAGTCAAGTTACTATAGATGCTTTTATCAAAACAGTTACTACCTCCGTACCAAAATAAATAAGTTGTTGAATTATTTTTCTCTTTCTTCTTATCAACCCTCTTTAATGAGAGTAGTAAATAAGGACAATTTTAGCAAAATATGAGAAAATATTTCTTGAAATCCTATAACGACAATTATTTTGGGACAAAAAAACTTTGCTAAAATGACAATTATTTTGGGACGGAGGTAGTATTTAATAAGATGACAACTACCTTAGAAGCAGGTGTATCAGCAACGTCTGAAGAAGTCAACTTTGACCCATCAAACAATTGAGAGCACTCGGTGTAGGCAGATCCAATACCGACTCCAGCACCAAAAGCTACTGCTGCCCAACGTGTAACAGGAGTTCCTGACACAAAAAAATAAATAATAGTGATTTACTTCCTTCAACACTAGGTCCATCCTATTCCGTTCAAACATGCTAGAAGCAGAAACATGTTTGCTAGAAACGTTTTGAATAAAATGGCAGCAAGACAACCATAAGAAATCCCGAATCACATCAAAATACACACTTTATCATTCCTCTCCGGTTGAAAACAAGACTGTATATATATGCATGGATCAATGGGCTCCTGATGGATGCAAATAGTAAAGCCATATATAATCTTTTCAATTTCTATACCCTTCGTCAAGATCTTAGAATCTCCATACAACCTTTGAGTGTAAACAAATATATTGTTTTATACTCCCTCCGTCTGAGTAATATATTTTAGGTTTTCACGAAAACTAAGCAAGTTGATTCTCAAGCAGTTTTACTAGCCAAAAAACATAAATACCATTGGCGTCCACATATTAGCAAGTGCACATTGGAATATGATAGTTGACGAAGGTGACTTTAGTAAACTGATTCAAAAAAATAACAGGGACAAAAAAAAAATTTTAAATGACACCGACATGAAATTCAACCCTCCTTAGGGAAAAGCAGCTATTGCAATCAACCCCATGGTTGAATCGAAAGCATAAAAGCTCAAAAGGCATCAATCTTGCGTACAAACACCATATAAAATTCAGGAACCCACTCTTGGTAAAAAGAAAATAAAAGGAAGAGGAAAAAAAAAATTAAGCCTCAAAACATTTGCTATGCGACCAAAACCAAACTCATGGTCCTCACTCTCTATCTTACACAATCACTGCACCCAGAAAGATGGAACGACACCATAGTGATAAACCAACAAGATCCAAATACAACATTTAGATTTTAGAGAATCAAAATCATTCAGTTTACGTAAAACCATAAGTACCCACTACCCATCATTCCCCACATTCTACACTACAATGCAAAATCACTTCACAGACTCCCCATAGTTTACATACCAAAATAGTATATCAATAAATGTGAACGAATTCAATCAAAGATAGTATAAGGATGATTTGATGCAACTCAATCAGGATTGAACAATTACGCTAACGTTCCCAACAAACCATCAGATGGTAAAAGTGAAAGCCGAATTAAAATAAAACTTACGGAAGAGGAGGAGGCCGCCGACAGCGCCGGAGAAGGTGGAGTAAACGAATCGGCGGACGCCCAAATCGAGACAAGCGTCATACTTTGCATTTAGGTCGTATTGCGATGGAATTTGTTTGTTTTCCGCCATTTCCAATCAAGATTATTGATTGATTGATTGAATGCTATTCTAATCTATACTATTTTGCAGCTATCCTTCAATCTTTTCCTACTAATTTTGCGATTGTTCTTCGTCTTTTTCTCGCACGCCCGAGGTTTTCTTTGTGCTGTCCAGATTAAGCTTCCCCGTAGTGTTCGGGAATGACAGGCCTAATGGGCTGGGACTACAGTGTCTGGATCGGGCTAAGATTTGGGGAATGCTATCATAGTTGAATAGTGGTTAGTCCATTAAATTTCGTATGGCCTTCTAAACAAATTGGCTTTCTTGTTGGACTTGGACTTAGACATCACCGATTGATATTTCTAACGAGCCATTTTCTATTGGGTTTTATCAATCTAGTCATTTATTATCTAATTTTACATCAGGCCGGGCGTAGTGTGAGATAAGGAAGAAGAGTGGGTTTATTAACACCCCATTTTTCTTTTAAATATATCCTTTTTTATTATAAAAATGATATTATTTAAAAAGACATTCTTGTCCTTAGGTTGAGATAGAAAAATTTTGGGATGGTAATGTTCGGCTACGATTGATCGAACATTCTTGTGATGTTTGGCTAACCACAGCTGAACAACATCAACCCTGGGCTATTTTGATGACGAGGTTCGCACACAGAGATCTTAGTTTTGGTGTGGAAAGAGGAGAGATACCGCAACCGCAGAAAGAAACCCGCTGAGGTGAGCTTTCGAAAATGGTCGACGAGGATTATGAGATGGACGACAGGTTTGTTTGTGGCCAAAACAATGAGCAATAGAATTGGTGTTGTTTATGAAGTATGTTGTGGACCTGGGGAGGTCTCTTTTACACATTTGATCATGACGAGCCCGATGCTGAACTAGGGATGATTTGGTGTCTTTTATTATATTGGACATGTAGAGGGAAAAGAAAGGAGATGGAATGGGTGTGTGTTAATCACAATTCGGTATTTATTCGTGAAAGTTCAGAATTATATCTCATTTTTCTTTTTCTTTTTTGTTTTTTTTTTTATGTCCAGGATTTATTCTTTATTTTGAAGGGCTTTCAATATCTCTCGAATATATCACGAGATATTGAGCTTTTCACAAAATTTTGTTCCTAAAAGTGAGTCAACACAAAAATTAAAACAGTCAATTGACTCTATTACAAATATTAAGATCATGTGTATTTTCCAATGATGCCCGTTTGATAATAAGTTTCATTAATTAAGTGTCGAGGCTATATTAATTGTTTACTTATTAGCTAGAAGGTTTGACGGACCTTTAATTCTTTTGAGCGTAAAAATTATCAATTCATTCGGCCATCACTAGATCAACTGACATAGATTATTGATGTTAGTTTGGGGTGTAACAAAAATTAAGCCAAACCACGGGGGTGCTAAATAGATCGTTGCCACGTCGTAGTTTTCGGATATATGACTATGGTGTAATCTGTAAAAAGAAGAAACCATGAGAGGGGCGGGGAATGCCAAAATTCTCCGGCTTGCCTGGTAATCAGCCTCTTGACCATGAGAGAAAAGAGAGAAAATTGTATACGTCATGTAATAGTGGCTTACTTCGGGTTAAAGCAGTAGAGTAGTATATGTTGTTGAACGGGCTGCCTTTCATTGTTCACGTGCCTAGGTCCATATGCTCGAGAGACCGGTCCAAAATATATACATCGACGTTGTTTGTGTATTGTTTTTCAATGCTAATAAATATTTTTATTTTTAGATATTTAATAAGTGCCGGCGCAGGATTAAATAAAAGATGAAGAAATGAATTCTTTTATATGTTCCTCCCATATTAATAAATGAAGAAAATAATTAATGAGAGGAGAGGAGAGGAGAGAATGGTCAATTACAGCTTAGTTTTGGATGGATGGCATGGCAGTATGATTATTATTAGTGGGGTCTAATGAGGTGGTTTTTATAAATGCGATCACGCCATGTCCCCGATGATTGAGGTTCATCCATCCCCAACACCTAACAATATTCTATTCTATTCTATTCAATTCCATTCCTTCTTTTTCCTAATCGATTCGTGGAGGTCAACAATCATTATTTCCAATGTTCATATACTCCAACTCCATTCTGTCCATTAGTTTCTATATGAAGAAGAAGCGATTCATTTAACGAGATCTAAATTATTCACGAGTTTTTATATGAAGCAATTGATTTAATGAGAGCTAGCTAGAGGTCAATATAATTTTTCAGTTATAGCATACGCCGGTCGAATTATAAGCATTCTATATTCGACTCTCAGCAATTACAAATTATCTTGTGTGAACTTAATACCACAATTGGTGATTAGTCTAAAATAGGAAACATGGATGGATTAATTTCTTTTAGTATTTTATTGTATATCTAATGCTATACTCTGTATCCTAATTAAGTTATCCTGCTGGCTCAAAATTGTAAGCCTAACAAGTGAGAAAAAAGTTAAAAAAAGAAAAAAGAAAAAGAAGACTGATATTATAAAAGGGAAAAGAAGACAAAAAAGAAGCTTTCTCTTTTGTCTATGAGTTGAGTGCTTGACAGACTCCTCTGCGGCTCTGCTGTAGACTGACTATAGTAGTAGTAATTTTCTTTCTTTTTCGAGTTGATCAACAACCCAACGGGCAAAAACTATCTTTGCTTTCCCTTTTCTTTGCCGAGTGCTTGACAGTATATACAGACGTTTTTTACTTTTTATTGTGTGTATTCTCACTGTGTGTGTGTGTTTGTGTTTTTTTTTTTTTTTTACTTCTATTTACTGTCAAAGTGGTGGTCAAACTCACGGTAGTACATTCCTCCTAAAATAATTATTGTTATAAAATTTTAAAAAACATTTACACATATTTACCAAAATTTCTCTTATTTACTATCATCATTAAAGGGGGTTGTTCGGAGGAAAAAAAAGGTATATTAATCTTTATATAATTTTTCTTAATCTGTCTACAAATTGGTAAAATGACAATTATTTTGGGACGAATGTAGTATGTTTTGTCACAAAAATAATATTACGAGCTTGAGTTTGTGATATTACTAAAAATTTCAGTGTTATTATCGTAATATTAAATCTACTTATATGTATACACAGTTAGAATATATTTGCCCTCAATGTAATAAATATGATCCAACCTTGTATAAAACTAAGTAAATTTAATTCAACGACACTAAGCTTTTAATAATATCACAAACTCGAGCTAATAATATCAAATTTATTTATGTGATATACATAAAATATTATAATGTCAAAGTAATACAAAATGAATTTAAATCCCTTTAAGATGATAATATACTATTATTAGTAATTACACGCCACATAATAGTTAAAAATAAATAAATATTTTATCACAATAGTATAACCAAGAAATTTAAATTACTACTCCCTCTGTCTCGGATAAATGTTCCTACTTTTTATTTTTGGATGTCCCAACTAATGTTCTTAAAGACTTTTGATCTACCTATTCTCTACCATTCTTCCTAATATACCCTTAAAGTTTTATTTAATATAACACATATCAAACAAACTCAATTATTTAAAGTAGTTAAACTTAATTAATGTTCATGGGTATTATGGTCAGAACACATTTTATATCACATCATTAATTATATTTTTTAATTTCTATATTTTATCCACTAAAAATATTTATCCGAAACGAAAGAAGTATTGCTACTTTAATGTAATTGGGATACTTTGCGGTAAAGTAATTAATGATTTGAACCTAAGACTCATAAAGAATAGGCTTTAAGAAAGCATCTTGTGCTACCTTGTCATGAGGGTTAACTTTGATTTTAATGATCCAATCTAAAATAACAAGAAGAAAAAAGACATTATGAATTAACACTTTGAACAAAAAAAAAAATTTTTTGATTTGTCACAAGTTTAAGTTTTGTGAAGAAATGAGTTTAACAAAGATGAAGGCTATCCCGTTTTTCGAATAAAAAGATTGTACTTTCTTCGTCTCAAAATAAATCTTTATTTTTCTTTGTGATTGTAATCGTGATCATAATCATGATTTTTATACGAACATAATATAAAGTCAAATACAATGCTCTTGTTGGGACCAAAAGCTTATTTTAGTAAAATAAAATCCCATCCCTATAAGCTAAACAAAACCAAACACTATAATAGGTACGAATTTAATTTTCAAAATTTATCAACTTAAAAAAAAAAATTGATATTTCTAAAAGGCTATCCTACCCTATAAAGGGAAGAACCCAATGTAGTGAAGTAGTTTACTTTCAGTATCCAATGAAGGAAAAAACCCTAACTCTTTTAACTTTCAACTTTTGGACAGAAACTCAAATTCTATTTAAACAATGTTGTCAACGTCTATTTAAACAGTGACTGATTTCGAAGAACTCAATAATAGAGGATGCTAATAAGAAATGTTAGAACTTAAACTTACAGTTTGACTCGACTTGACTCGTTAAACTCAGTTGTTTGAATCTTGTTCGATAGAGAATGCTAATAAGATATGCTCAAACGTTAACATTGTTATTGTTTGACTCGACTTGACTAATTTAAATCTTATAATTCAATGAAGAATGCTAATAAGATATGCTCGAATTCGTGTTATTTTAAAATTTGGGAGTGACAATTACAATGTCCAACAAGGCATGTACAAAGAGAGATCTAGTGTGCAGCCACCAGCCAACAAGAAAAAGTAAAATTTAATTCCTAAAAACCTTCTTTGAAAGAGAAGGTGTTGTTTTCAGGCCAATTTCAGTTTCTGGACAAATTTTCAACCCTCAGACAACCATTGAGAAAGAAACCTAAACCAGTTTTGATTGAGACCCTTCAATTCAAACAAAACCCCATGTTACCAGGGGTTCATTATTGACATATCTAATCATAGAATAAATGCACATAAAAATAGGAACAAAATAAAAGACAGACCAACATTTAAATTAAATTTACACAATATATATTACAGGGAAGAAGAGTATCAACAAAAAACAGCAAAAGATGTATGTCTGTCCCCCACCAATCCAACCCCTTGTATAAGATTTTTCAAAATACTCTTCCCTCCCAACCTTACATCATACCCCCAAACATTGTTTTTCTTACCAGTAACTGTGAAATATAAAAATTAATAACAACCAACAACACCAAATCCCAAAAAAAAAAAAAAAAAAAGATCCCACTAAAAATATCCAAGAAATATAAATTCAAGAATAAAATAAATTTGCACCAAAAGTTAAACCTTTCAATGGACAAAAGAACCAGCACCCCTTCCTTCCTTATTCTTCATCTCAATGATATTCATCTTATTAAGTGATGAATCTGAATGGAAAGACACTGATTAATGAAGTAGGCTCATTCAGAGGTTTTGGTCTTTGACCTGTAAAGGATCTTCTTCTTCTTGGAGAATTGATTATCGAAAGTAAGCACCACCTTTCCGGGTTCCCCAACTTTAAAGCTTCCGCAGATCACTGGTTCATCGGATGCTCCAATCTTCCTTGACTTTTGTACGATGATGGTATACCCATCCTCGGCACCGGGTACAAATTCAGCTCCATAAGACACATCCCCGCCTACAACTCTAGCTTCCCAAACCAAGTGGCATGTCTACACAACATTGAACAATCTCCCGATTAAAATTGCATTACATAAACAGTTAAAAAAAAAAGAATTGGAACGTACTATCGAACTATAAAAAATCCATGCAAGGACTAACGATCATAATTGATTGAGTACCTCAGAAACTGGGAACTCAATAGTGTGCTTGGTCGCCGGCTTGATAATTTCCTCTGTTACAGGTTCAGCAGAAGTAAATTCATTTTCCCCGTCTTTGCTAAGCCCACCATACTGAACTGGTACTTGCTCAGGTGCTATATATCTGATATAATCATACATATACATATAAATATATTAGAGAGAGCCCAGGGAAGAAACTCAAAAACCCAAAAAAAGTAAATAAGGAGAAGGAACTAACTTGAAGAGGGTTTCAGCAGATTTTGACGGCCCTGCAAACACAAACTTGCTCTTGGTCCTTTGGGTGAAAAAAGGATTGATCATCCTATAGAAGGCCAGGTACCACCATGGAACATTGATAAACACCTATCCATCATAAAACCAAAACCCTTCTCTTATTAGAAAACCTTCAAGAGAACAATATAAATACACACACAACAAAATTATATTCTTGTAGCATCAAAATTCAAATCAAGATTAACAAAACACAAGAATTTCGCAGCTTCAAACGAATATAATACTAATCATCTAACACATAAACACGTGCCCTACGGTGATGAACAACTACAAACATAATCCTGCTAGCGATGAGCAACATTAAACATGAAACACAATTTATCTCGCATTCAATCTGACATCAAAACCTAAATACGAGAAGAAAATTACAATCATAAGATCATAATCTTGCACTAGGAGGACATAAATGAATAACTGGGTCAAAATAAGAACTATTGAACCTCTAAGCACAATTCAAACAAACATAAAAATTGAACATATGTAGAAACAAACCCAACAGTTAATTGTCACTAAATTAAAAAAAGTTCATACCTTTGATAAGAAAAAGAAAAAAGGGATTAGGGTTTATACCTGTTTCGCAACAAATTCAGGGTAGTTGTCCTGGAGCAATTGGAGAGCTTGATTGGTGGCTTGTCGGAGCTCCCTCTGGAAAAGTCCAGGCGAATTCTTGAGATCGTTGACCTGAACGAAAGTGCAAATTCCATCAGGGCTGAAATCGAGCTTTCTGATGCTCTTCTCCAAGAACTGAATCCTCCATCGAAGGAATTTAGTTCTCTTCTCTTCGTCAGCGAATGTGTTCTGATACAATTCCTTGTTCTGGTACTCTCCGAAGGCGTTGTAGCAGACGGGGTGGCCTTCTTTATCGTATCCCTGTAGATAGACAACCTTGTCTTGCTCGGTTCCGAAATCTTCTTCGAGTAGAGATTCTATTCCGAATTCCTTCCGCCATGCCACAACCGATTTTAGCATCGCGAAGGCTTCTTTTACCTTGAAGTCTCTGGCACGGAGGAATTTTAAGAGGACGACGTCGCTGCGCTCGTCGGCAAGGAGGGGGATTCCCCAGATGGAGACTTCTTCCGGTGGGGGAGGTGGGGTTTCGACGGATTCCTCTTTCGTTTCCGTCGCTGGGGCGGCGGCTGATTCTTCTGCTGGAGCTGGCTCCGATGGGGCAGCCACCGCGACCGCTACGATTGTTTCTTCAATTGCTTCTACCGTCTTTGCGCCGTCCTCGTCAACAACGGATTCGACTTTCTCAATCACCTCGGCAACGACGACTGGCTCCGCCGGTGGGGGAGCGGCTTTCTCCTCCTCCACCTTGGTTTCGACTGATGATAAAGTTGCAACAGCAGCCTCAGCCTCCGGCTCGGCCTTTTCCTCGGCCGCTACCGTTGGTGGAACATCAGCGGCGGCCGGAGCTTCAGCCTCAGCCTTTTCCTCAGTCTTAGCAGGCTCCTCGGTGGCCGCGGCGACAGTCTCAGCCGGCTTCTCCTCCTCTTTCGGCGCGGGTGGCGGAGGTGGTGGAGCTGTGAATTCGTGCTTGTTTAGAGCTTCTTGTACCAACTGTTTAAGCTCATCAAGAGCAACCTTTTGTGGGTCAGGAAGCTCGCCAACAACATTGGTTTCCTCCTTAAAAGAAGTCGATTCAGTGATCTTCTCCTCCTCAGCGCTAGGTTTCACTTCTTCCTCAACCGGCTTCTCGGCTACCTCCGCCACCGGCTCAGCCTCGGGAACAGGTACTTCTTTCTCTGTAACAACGGTTGTTTCGACGGGTTTCTCCGCCTCTGGAACATTGGAAACAACAACTTCCTCGGATGATGCTGCCGCCGCCGGCTTGGTTTCTTCGGCCATATCAAATTTTGATCAAGAAAAATCAAATAAAATCAAATCGAGTAGGAAAAGTCCAGAGAGCAGGCCGAACTAGTCTATAGAGATAGAGAGAGAGAGAGAGAGAGAGAGAGAGAGTGGAGAGAGAGGAGTGGGGAGAGGGGTTTAAAATGGGAGGGGGCGGTTTTAGAGAGGGGAAGGAGTGGGCGACGGTGTTGTGTGTGTGTGTGTGTGAGGTTTGAAACAGTCTGTCTGTCTTCTTTTGCCAGCTCGTTACCACTCTATTCGTGGACCCTACTACTTCTCCTCCAACCGCTATTTTCACAACTCACCGTACCTCTCTCTACTGTATAACGAATCTTTGTTTGATTAAGGATTGAAATCACATTTTTATATAGAAATATATATTACAAAATATTTACGAATTTTTCATCTCAATTTTAAAACATTCCTCATTTTATTTTTTCAAAAATTAACATGTAATAAAAGTAAATTAAAATTTAATATACTTTAATTATATTTTTGATAATAAAATTATATTCACTAAAAACTATATTAAAAATACTATGAATTAAAACTTTTATAATTTTACAAAAACAAAAATTAAGAGTCAAATTTTAATAAAATTAACTTAAAAAATGTCAAAAACTGACTCTTTTATTAGAACGGAGGGAGTATTTAATAATAAAACAAATTATATTTGTATTCATATCACTACATTTTTATATAAGTAATGCTAGTGATACCTAAGATATACCTAATTTTAGTACATAAAATAAGATGATACATAAAATACCATGTCATCTTTTGCATAAATTACATAATCATTACGTGTCTCTAAAATTATGTTTTTTAAATAAAAAATATTAGTGTATATCAGTTGCATGTACAAAAAACAACAACAACAACATATTTTATAGAGTATACTTTTTTGTAAATAGTAAAATCTGTAATACATACAATTGATCGTTTATGTGTGTGAGAGCAGCTGATTTAACATTGCTCTTTTTATATATGCATTGTTAGTTTTTTTAAGTTAATTTTTAATAAATTAAATAAAATGATGTATGAAATACGTATTACTCCAATTATTTGGTGATTCTCTTGCCTATTTTTGTAATCCACTCTCTCTCTCTCTCACACACACACATACACTCTGTGTGTGTGTATGTGGAATCTTTTGTATACAGTATTTTTCATCATTAACTTCCTTGAAATTCTTTGGAATAAATGAGGGTCCTACCATGTAAGCTGTTTTTTTTTTTTTTTCTTCATTGCCCCCCTTCCTTTTTATTAGTGTCAAACATTATTGTTGTCATGGGGTTGGATTTGAAAAATCTGGTAAACATTGTATACTTGCAGAAATAAGAAAAGATATATATATGTGTATCACTTTCTATATATGTTTGATTTGTCAATTTAAAAAAAAAAAAAACTCCCATTTTTAGTTTCAAACCATTCTTCTTCGACTTTAAGCTTTTATTCATTACGGTTGGATAGAGAATGGAAGATTGCATAGAGAGCTTCTCGATCACCATTCTTGATTATGACCCACCCGTGTCCATGCCCCCCAAATTCTAGAACTTAACTATAGTCTCTTAGTTAGCCACGACTAACCTTCCCAATGTCAACACCTTGTTCTTATCCATGAAAGAAATGATACTACAGAGTGATGGATTGGTGAGGAATCAATAATGACATGCTTTCAATGTCAAGAGTTCAATGCATGCATAAACAAGAAACTGAAATAATATATCTATATCTATATATCTATAAAAGCAAGAAAGTTTCCATTTTTGGAAAGATCCCGCCAAAAACATCTTTCCAAAAATGGACAATATCCTGTTTAGAAGAGCACACGGTTTTGATGAAAAACTGTTTAGAATAGCACACGGTTTTAATGAAAAACTGAGTCCTTGAAACATATTCTGCCTTGAAACTGAGCTTGTCTTGAAAACCGGTATTGAACCGAGTTTTCTCCTCTCTCCCTCTCGTTCTTTTCAATTTGATCCCCCTTATCTCTTTCAATTTCATGACTGATTCACGCAACTCACTGACAGAAGGATCATAAATTGCTTAATCTATAACTGTTAGGAATATTCACCTATTCACTTATCATAAAACCTCTAAGTGAATATTATTTAATTATTAAAGATTTGCTTGTAATCATCATCTATCTAGATTAGGATAACTTGTTTAGATTTGATTAGTAGCTTACGAGCTACATACTCAGTTATTCGACCTTAGACCATCCCGACTCACTATGACAGGACAACTAAATAGAGTGATAACCAAAGACTCAAGACTGCTACGGATCTCGCTAGGACACTAAGGATCAAACTGATAAAAGCTGCTGAAGCTGAAGAAAATGTCATCGACTGATCTATACAAGACCTTCAGCGACTGATGTCCAATTGATGTCTCGGAACTCACATCAGCTATCAAGACTCAACGGTCAAAAAGGAAATATATTTTGGATTCTCTAAGATATATTTTCTACACAACTTGATCTTTAAAGCACTGCTATTCACGTGACACCTGTCAGAAAAGTACTGTGCAATATGACAACACCATAAAGCTTTTCAGACACGTAAAATCTTTTCTAGAAGATCTTACTGTCTTCCTCAAAAACCTTAAATCCTGGACACAGCCTTTAAGACTTTGAATTCAACCTCTACAACGACAATATACAACGGTTGAATTTAAACATCTCTCAATGGCTACTCACATCTCTCTCCATAAATGCCCCAGACGTCTACCCAAGAAAGGTGTGGATATAGGTAGAAAATAGCATTAACAAATACACCAAGAGCATGTGTTTGTGGAAAGAGAAAAAGATATTGTAATGTACAAAAGTAATATTCTTGTGAAGTTCGAGTATATTCAAGTGTGCCCAATCAGTCATCTACCAATTGCCCTTGAAACTCATCTCCATCAGCCTCTCAAAAGATCGAAGGATGAAGACTTCACTCACCAAGTGTATGAAGAGACGAAAAGAGAGAAGAAGGAAAGAATTATCCAAAAAGATCCAATCTGCTAGCGTCTAGTCTAGAGTCCAGGTCTTTACTCCATATCTTATCCACACACACAGTCTTTGTCACGACCCGAGTCCGGGGTCCGGTGTTGAACCCCAACTCGGAGCGTGAACGCGAAGCAAAACTATTACAAGCGAGCCACAAAAGCTCAAACCAAAACCAGGCGAAAAACTAAAAACAAGGCGGCGGAATAACAAACGAGCTTGAACCTCAAAGCTCGAATAACAAGAATCCCAACATATAATAATAACCTCCACGGCTAAACAAACGCCGGAGAACAAAACATCTAAAACACCACGAGACACACACTCGGGAAAACAATAAGTAAAATACCAACAGGCACACGGCCACAACAACTAAGAAAACTGGAATTTTAACAATAGTACCACTGGCACGACTCCACGAGTCGGCACCAAATACAAGAATAGAAAATACAAGAATCTCTACCCGACATACTAAGTTTACATAACTCGTTTAACCCACGACCTCACAAGTACATGAAATGAATATAAAATACTAACTAAATACAACTAGAGGATCTTCGAACTAGGGCCTCACTGCGCCGAAACATATCCCGCAACTAAGGAAAACAAATATGGAAGGGATGAGTCGAATGACCCGATAAGCTACTAATGAAACAATATGGCATGGCATTATGCACAAAAGAATAACAGGAAAATAAACAGGTTGTAGCACATAAGACAACCAACCCTATACTCACGAGAGGCTCAGTAGCCGCCAACCGTCATGCACTGGTTGGAGACCACGACCAACATTCGTTCATATAGGAAGCACAAAAATGTAAATAAACACATAAAGGTGGATACGGTGGATTCGAGGTACACCTCCGAAATCCCTTGAAACACTTCCGACCTTATCGCTCCATGAAGCCGTAGTAAACGATCGCCGCCCCACGAACTATCAAGGATGCCTCTGCTATCCAACAAGGTAATAGTGATAATAGATTCTGCGCTCTTGCTCCGAGAACCATAATAAATAAGCGTGCGTCGATCTTGGACACATCTCTCAATACCGAACATAAAACATAGATAGATGATTGTCTTGCGCCGTACACAAATCACGAGGACCGGTGCTCGTATCCCAAGAAAATATATGTACCCGATCGCGTCAAGCACGATCTACAAGTACCCAACGATAAATGTACCCGATCGCGTCAAGCACGATCTACAAGTACCCGTGGTGGACCATTTCCGTATCCACGTCGACGTATCGCTCGATCCCCTACGACCCGAGACAATACGGCTCTAGCCACTTATAGGTATCACAAGGGACCGGTGTCCGTATCCTAATACATACAAAACAATGTCGACAATGCATCGCCGTTTATTCCGTTCAACGTGGGACTAGAGAAAACCCCTACCGTGGCCGGTAGGAGAGAGGCCTGTATTGGCCTTCTATTATGAAGCCCCGCTCCCGCAATAACCGAGTCAATACACCTCCAATGCACATATGCCAGCTGGACTCGATGCAATGCACAAGTAGATGTTTACTTATGCCAAACTAATCTAAGTGTGTTCTATTGAATCACAACTTAATAAACCAAAACGTGATGTGTTCTACTGAATCACAACCCAAGGAAATCAAATCATAATGTGTTCTATTGAATCACATACTAAATCATCATAATGTGCTTGTAAATACTAAACACACAATCAATCATCAAAGTAGGATGATTGTCCTATTGCTTACTAGAACAATCACAAATACCACACATCACCTAAGTCCGCCAACGCTAGACTTAATAACCATAACACATGTAAGCCTACTCGTACTTACAAACATAATTCAATGCGTCACTAACACGTTCAACCTAGGATTTCTACGGTATCCTACGATCACAATACACTCCATCTCATGTATATATAATCCACCTCATTCCGTCGTATGATAAATATATTACGACTCCCTACAAGTCCCATTGCCCGAAATGGAACGATAATCAAGGTGTATCGTTAACTACCTAGGATATGACCAACTCATCATAAACACGTCGCTCAGTGTGTAGCGACTAAGTCGTTCCCAACGTACGTCACACGTGGCCGTACACAACTCATTAGTAACCTATATGAAGTCACATTTGCCTTTAATAATTAATCAAAGCTTGGGCGTAAGGTGTATATATATTTATAATCCTCCAACCCAAATCAAGTAGTCGCGTGTTCAACAACGTTGACTAAGTCAACCTAACTTAAGTTACTCGATCAAGTCTTATCGATGCGTCATCCCACCTTGTAGGAGACTAAAATATTACTCGTCAACTCATTACACAACGTATAACCTTAACGTCCTATTCGACTCGAAGTCGTCACAACTAAAGTCTAGCCCATTCAATGTAATATTCGATTCACCATATCCCAACGACTACCTCGGGTCTTTCAAATATTCAAAACATCGGGACAAGCCGTAGCGTCATCCCTACAATCACGAGACTCAATATACCAAAAATCTATTACTCATAAAAATCTCACGAGTGTACTAAGATTGAAATCTCAACAAGTTATAAATACTTGATATAACTAAAACAAGTCATCGGCGACTATGCGGCGGAACCCAACTATAAAACAAACCCACGAGTCTATAGCTCGGGAAAAACAACAACAACAACGACAATAATAATCACGACACAATCTCGAGGAGTCTCTACTACTCGGAGACAACAATCATCGCAATAACAACAACAACGTGTACACAATGAACTCCACAAGTCTCTAATATTCGGAGACCACAAGATTAACAACAATTCATCAATACCCATCATTTAACATGCTAGAGTATCACATTGAACAAGTATAACATGTAGGGAGTTCATATGCACATAGATAGCACATAAACATCGCGATACTACTCTACGATGCTCAAAATCTAAGAAGGAGATTAGTAACTTACTACACAACGCAAATCCTCCACGAATCCAAGGGCTTCGGGTGGAAATGTACTCTTCTACGACCTCTACGCCGCTACGGAGTCCAATCGACGTTCCCAAACTCGAACCAAGCTTGAATCAAACTTTCTCTCTCAAAACTTCACTTTCTCTCTAAAACGTGGGAGATGAGATGAGGTGGTGATTTCTCAACAGATCGGACGATCCATTCAGTTGGAAACGTTCCCTCGTCGCTAGCTACGCTCCGCGAAGACGGCTCGCATTCGACTCGAGCGAACGAGATATCGCGAATTCTTCCTCTTCTCTCTCTCCTTTCTCTCTCTAGACTCTCTCTCTCTATTTTCTGGTTTGGGGGTGAGAATGGGAGAAAATAGAGTTGGGTTTTATTATTAATACCATGGGTAAGTATTTGGTCCAATCCGGGCTTGTTTGAGCATTTTAAACCACTTAAAAACACAAAAACCGAAAACGTCAAAGCCGGACGAACGAGCACGGGTCTGTCCATCTTCGCACGCCGTGCAAAAATAGGCGCATGGTCGTGCCAAACCTTATGGCAGCCTCCAGACCTACTGTAAACTCTCGCACGGCCGTGCCATTATGGCTGCACGGTCGTGCCAAGGTTTATGTGCCCAAACTCAGTTTGTTTTGCCCTTTTATCCTAGGTTTGATCACTTGGTCACTATTAGGTGTGATCCTATCATCAAATCAACATCAAAACACATCCAATACACACGAATCATCTCGTGACGAGGCACGAATGATAACGAACATAAGTCTCACACATATCACAAGTTAAACACGCGAAATGGATCTCAAACTATCTCAACATACGGGTTAATGACAAAGCGAACGTGCTTGTCGTTTACGAACGAATCCAAGCCGAGGCTAGCATAACCAACTAGAGAGGAAATGAAATGTACACAAATGCTAAACGAAGTCGAGGATGATCTCGAACGGATATAGGAACAAGGTGCAACTCGCCATGAGTTAAACACGTGTCAAATGGTCTTCAATCTAACACGTCACGCTTAACAAGCATGACGCCTCACTCTCAGGGTTTTAAGGTCAATATCGATAAACTACGAGTGAACTCGGAATGAAGTTGGGTCGGGTGTTACATCCTCTCCCCTTAAAAGAATTCGACCGCGAATTCAAGGATCAAACGTTCACGGGAAAACATACATCACAACGGGGCTATACCATAGCCTACGCAATCACAATTCTACCGATAGAGTGAAAGTCCAACAAATAAAGGGAGTTGGTCCAAGTTAGAGATCATCAACCTCAAGTAGTGTGCACATGCGAAATATCTAACGAATATATAAAATTTCGAGACGTGAGAAATCTCGGGGTTTCATTACGAGACTCACTACCGTCTCCAGTCAAGTCCAAATTCAAAGTACACTACAAAGTGTCATGAAAACACCTTCGAACACGTTCCAACGCCACGCTTCGCGCTAACAAATCTCCACTTCCCGTGGTACAACTCTCAACAATTACTCACGGAAATCCCGCGATCAATTAAGTCCGGGCTAACACAACCTTAAGGTTCAAAGGTTACACGTAGACGTCCTATCATCAAGGAAATAGGCTTGAATCAAAGGGTGCAATAAATGCAACACCTCGAGTCACGCGAGTCATAGGACTCGTCGTGCATAACGATACTACCGGCTACACCCAAAGCCGACAAAATAAAGGGTCAACGAAATCGCAAGTCAACATGCTCGCGATGCAACTACTCACGTCAATGAGTCACAAGGTCAACATAAATAATAATAAGAGTTTCAAACTCTAAATACATTCAACGGAGCGGATCGGTATCATTGGACACCAATACCATATACTATACGTGCTACTCGAAACATAGGGTGTAACACACTCTCAATGATTACATCCACGGGTCAACTACGAGATATAGTATTCTAACGAACGAGTACCCAATCGAGTACAAAAGGTAGTCCGATAACAAGGAGACAAATAAATAATAGAATAAGTCACGATGAACATGACTCTTACGGATTCAATTACAAGGTCTCACCTCTAACCTTGACTCGCTCTATTAGAGTCTTGGGTCGGCGGGGAGGGTTCGGTGGGGACACTTGCTCCACTCGGGGTGTCTCACCTAGGGCCACATTCAGTTGGTCCTCAAGTTCTTCTCTTCTCGCGATGCGTGTCCGAGTTGAAATACGGTCGGATGCATAAGCGACATCCTTGCAGTCTTTCTAGTTCGCGCCATCTGCTACGGGCATACAATAGAGACGTTAAATCTCTAATGGGAAGTGAAACACATTAAGTGAATCAACGGAGGCATACTTATCAACATAACGTTCTAAACTCTCAACCCAACACATATAACATGCATGTAGGGTCCTAATGATAACCATCTCACTATGCCAAAGGGCACATGCGCAAGGTGACACGATCTATTCGTATCGCAAAGTCTATAAGGCAAGGCGAATTAATACAATGTATCCGGTCTACATCACGTCGCATACAATATAGAAACCACACGCTCACCGCCGAGGTGACAAATCAATTCGATACCTCTAAGGCGAAATAAACATATAACACACGTGACAATATACAAGTCACAAGGGCTAATAGCATACCGAAATACTCATGTTCAACTAAGCACAACGGCTCGACAATATCAAATCAAATCAAACCAATACACGAGAAACGATAAACAATCCAAACACAAGGTACACAACTTGTTCAAACGTACTATTCCATTTACTTGTCCATTCCGGTTGGTAATAGGGTCGACAATTTCTATCTATCATGCTATCAACTTAGTCTTGACGAATATCTCTTGACAACCAAATCGGGGCCCTTAAGTGGCTTCAAAAGCTACCGTCACTAGGGCGTTAGGGACAAGTGATTACAAATATGCCCTTAGAATCGGTCTCATGCACATAAGTATCAAATACAAGCAAATGCACCGTGTGACACAATGTCTCTAGTATGTACAAATGTCGCATTCCATGATGTGATATGCAAGAATAAAGTGTCTAAGTTAGTACGGACTCATATACTCGCACTATCGTAACCCGACACTCCACGATAAACACTAGTGGATTCGTGACCCAGAATCTCGGGTCTTCCACCTCTATTTCCTCGATGATCGCTAATATCAAGCCTAAGGCGTTCCCTAAAACCTCTCGACTATACTACTCGAATCAACGAGACAACCTACAATGGTCAAATCTCGCTACTAAACTTATCAAACGACTCTTACTTAGTCGTCAACACTCTAGCGAGGACTTAAAGCGCACTCACTAATTCCACAAGGGAAATAACCAACTACAAACCGTTAATCTTCGCTCTCATGAGCGTAAGAACTTAACTAATCCAGTCCTACATGGACCATCTCTATAATTTACCAATATCCAAGGTAAACTTAACACAAAATTCAACGTTGAACGCTCCACCCAATACCCAGATCACCTAAGCCGAGGATCCTATCTGGCGGACCTAACAAGCTCGATACCAAGCGTCACGACCCGAGTCCGGATCCGTGTTGAACCCCAACTCGGAGCGTGAACGCGAAGCAAAACTATTACAAGCGAGCCACAAAAGCTCAAACCAAAACCAGGGCGAAAACTAAAAACAAGGCAGCGGAATAACAAATGAACTTGAACCTCAAAGCTCGAATAACAAGAATCCCAACATATAATAATAACCTCCACGGCTAAACAAACGCCGAGAACAAAACATCTAAAACACCACGAGACACACACTCGGGAAAACAATAAGTAAAATACCAACGGGCACACGCCACAACAACTAAGAAAACTGGAATTATAACAATAGTACACGGCACGACTCCACAGTCGGCACCAAATACAAGAATAGAAAATACAAGAATCTCTACCCGACATACTAAGTTTACATAACTCGGTTTAACCCACGACCTCACAAGTACATGAAATAAATATAAAATACTAACTAAATACAACTAGAGGATCTTCGAACTAGGGCCTCAACGCCGAAACATATCCGCAACTAAGGAAAACAAATATGGAAGGGATGAGTCGAATGACCCAATAAGCTACTAATGAAACAATATGGCATGGCATTATGCACATAAGAATAACAGAAAATAAACAAGGTTGTAGCACATAAGACAACCAACCCTATACTCACGAGAGGCTCGAGCCGCCAACCGTCATGCACCGGTTGGAGACCACGACCAACATTCGTTCATATAGGAAGCACAAAAATGTAAATAAACACATAAAGGTGGATACGGTGGATTCGAGGTACACCTCCGAAATCCCTTGAAACACTTCCGACCTTATCGCTCCATGAAGCCGTAGTAAACGATCGCATCGCCCACGTAACTATCAAGGATGCCTCGCTATCCAACAAGGTAATAATGATAATAGATTCTGCGCTCTCGCTCCGAGAACCATAATAAATAATCGTGCGTCGATGCTGGACACATCTCTCAATACCGAACATAAAACATAGATAGATGATTGTGCCGCCGCCGTACACAAATCACGAGGGACCGGTGCTCGTATCCCAAGAAAATATATGTACCGATCGCGTCAAGCACGATCTACAAGTACCCAACGATAAATGTACCCGATCGCGTCAAGCACGATCTACAAGTACCCGTGGTGGACCATTTCCGTATCCACGTCGACGTATCGCTCGATCCCCTACGACCCGAGACAATACGGCTCTAGCCACTTATAGGTATCACAAGGGACCGGTGTCCGTATCCCAATGCATACAAAACAATGTCGACAATGCACACGCCGTTTATTCCGTTCAACGTGGGACTAGAGAAAACCCCTACCGTGGCCAACGGTAGGCGAGGCCCGTGTTGGCCTTCGGCTATGAAGCCCCCGCTCCCGCAATAACCGAGCGTCAATACACCTCCAATGCACATATGCCACTGGACTCGATGCAATGCACAAGTAGATGTTTACTTATGCCAAACTAATCTAAGTGTGTTCTATTGAATCACAACTTAATAAACCAAAACGTGATGTGTTCTATTGAATCACAACCCAAAGAAATCAAACCATAATGTGTTCTATTGAATCACATACTAAATCATCATAATGTGCTTGTAAATACTAAACACACAATCAATCATCAAAGTAGGATGATTGTCCTATTGCTTACTAGAACAATCACAAATACCACACATCACCTAAGTCCGCCAACGCTAGACTTAATAACCATAACACATGTAAGCCTACTCGTACTTACAAACATAATTCAATGCGTCACTAACACGTTCAACTTAGGATTTCTACGGTATCCTACGATCACAATACACTCCATCTCATGTATATATAATCCACCTCATTCCCGTCGTATGTTAAATATATTACGACTCCCTACAAGTCCCATTGCCCGAAATGGAACGATAATCAAGGTGTATCATTAACTACCTAGGATATGACCAACTCATCATAAACACGCCGCTCGGTGTGTAGCGACTAAGTCGTTCCCAACGTACGTCACACGTGGCCGTACACAACTCATTAGTAACCTATATGAAGTCACATTTACCTTTAATAATTAATCAAAGCTTGGGCGTAAGGTGTATATATATTTATAATCCTCCAACCCAAATCAAGTAGTCGCGTGTTCAACAACGTTGACTAAGTCAACCTAACTTAAGTTACTCGATCAAGTCTTATCGATGCGTCATCCCACCTTGTAGGAGACTAAAATATTACTCGTCAACTCATTACACAACGTATAACCTTAACGTCTATTCGACTCCAGAAGTCGGCCACAACTAAAGTCTAGCCCATTCAATGTAATATTCGATTCACCATATCCCAACGACTACCCTCGGGTCTTTCAAATATTCAAAACATCGGGACAAGCCGTAGCGTCATCCCTACAATCACGAGACTCAATATACCAAAAATCTATTACTCATAAAAATCTCACGAGTGTACTAAGATTGAAATCTCAACAAGTTATAAATACTTGATATAACTAAAACAAGTCATCGGCGACTACGGCCGGAACCCAACTATAAAACAAACCCACGAGTCTATAGCTCGGGAAAACAACAACAACAATGACAATAATAATCACGACAAAATCTCGAGGAGTCTCTACTACTCGGAGACAACAATCATCGCAATAACAACAACAACGTGTACACAATGAACTCCACAAGTCTCTAATATTCGGAGACCACAAGATTAACAACAATTCATCAATACCCATCATTTAACATGCTAGAGTATCACATTGAACAAGTATAACATGTAGGAGTTCATATGCACATAGATAGCACATAAACATCGCGATACTACTCTACGATGCTCAAAATCTAAGAAGGAGATTAGTAACTTACTACACAACGCAAATCCTCCACGAATCCAAGGGCTTCGGGTGGAAATGTACTCTTCTATGACCTCTACGCCACTACGGAGTCCAATCGACGTTCCCAAACTCAAACCAAGCTTGAATCAAACTTTCTCTCTCTCAAAACTTCACTTTCTCTCTCTAAAATGTGGGAGATGAGATGAGGTGGTGATTTCTCAACAGATCGGACGATCCATTCGGTTGGAAACGTTCCCTCGTCGCTAGCTACGCTCCGCGAAGACGGCTCGCAATTCGACTCGAACGAACGAGATATCGCGAATTCTTCCTCCTCTCTCTCCTTTCTCTCTCTAGACTCTCTCTCTATTTTCTGGTTTGGGGGTGAGAATGAGGGAGAAAATAGAGTTGGGTTTTATTATTAATACCATGGGTAAGTATTTGGTCCAATCCGGGCTTGTTTGAGCATTTTAAACCACTTAAAAACACAAAAACGAGAAAACGTCAAACCGACGAACGAGCACCAGGGTCTGTCCATCTTCGCACGACCGTGCCAAAAATAGGCGCATGGTCGTGCCAAACCTTATGGCAGCCTCCACCTATCAGAACTCTCGCACGGCCGTGCCATTATGGCTGCACGGTCGTGCCAAGGTTTATGTGCCCAAACTCAGTTTGTTTTGCCCTTTTATCCTAGGTTTGATCACTTGGTCACTATTAGGTGTGATCCTATCATCAAATCAACATCAAAACACATCCAATACACACCCGAATCATCTCGTGACGAGGCACGAATGATAACGAACATAAGTCTCACACATATCACAAGTTAAACACGCGAAATGGATCTCAAACTATCTCAACATACGGGTTAATGACAAAGCGAACGTGCTTGTCGTTTACGAACGAATCCAAGCCGAGGCTAGCATAACCAACTAGAGAGGAAATGAAATGTACACAAATGCTAAACGAAGTCGAGGATGATCTCGAACGGATATAGGAACAAGGTGCAACTCGCCATGAGTTAAACACGTGTCAAATGGTCTTCAATCTAACACGTCACGCTTAACAAGCATGACGCCTCACTCTCCGAGGGTTTTAAGGTCAATATCGATAAACTACGAGTGAACTCGGAATGAAGTTGGGTCGGGGTATTACAGTCTTACTAATCTTTGTAATGGTTGGCGTGTATTTGATTACACAACCTCATATGAGTCGAAATATTCCCAAAAGGTATGTTCAAATTTTTTAGTTTGAACATCGTTTTTAATATTCTAACTCATCTCATTTTCCTAAGTCTTCAGATCATTAAGAGACTAGTTTATTGAATCTAGATGGTTCTGGGGAGGGTTAAATGAAATAACAAATGATGATATAAAATAATCATCTATATCTCCATTTGTCTCCCATTAGAATAGTTTGCCTGTAAGTTTTTCTTTAGTAGTTTAATTCATTTTTTGTAACATGTATTTAGGCAAGTTAGCTAAACAATATGTATGTCATGACTGAATTCCTTCAATGAAGTATCTTATGCAGTAACTAATATAGTTAACTACTGAATTCAATCTTGTGTAGTGTTGCTTTATATTTCATTGGCTACCATATTACTTTGATTAAATTGCTACTACATATGAACTGAACTTACATACTTTACTATCCAAGTCTATACTATTTTATCAAAGAGAGCATCTGCAAAGCATTGTATGACTAAATTATTTTAATGCTTTCTATCTAACTCTAGTCATTCAACTATTAGTCGACTGAATGATAAATCAACTAAAAATAAAACTTCCGGTGCCCATACTAATTTTTCAGTATGCCTATATGATTCAGTTGATTGCTTAAACATTAGACAGATCAGCTGATTGACAAATTAACTGATTCATCTTCTTCGTATGCTCATACTAATCTCTCAATATAATCTCTTAAATCAGTTAGTGATATCATAGCTTGAAATATTGAAAGAAATTTTAAGTTTGATATATAGGTTATTCACCCCCCTTCTAGCCTATTTCTGAGCTCTCCTTATGAAAGTGGACCTACAATAACCTTCTTCAATTAACAATAGTTGAAGGGTTTTAGCAATTGGCACAAATTAACAATTACGCACACAACGCAGACCCAGTTGATCAAACCAGTTTGGAATTCAAACATGTCTGGAGTATTTGGGTGTTTGCTCTTTCCCATCATTATCCTTCAAAGACTCCTCAATCTTACCAATGATTAAATGAAACCAAACCCATTTGATCGATTTTGTTGACTTCCAATTCAATTGTCCACAACACCCATCTCTCAATTTTCTCTCTTCTGAACCATTTTCCTTGGTTCCAGTTGAGGGTTTGAAGTAGAAAACCCCAATTCTTCAGTCGATTTTCGCTACTATGCAATCTGTTAGGAATATGCCTGTGAATCAGCTGATATAAATGTATGCATATTCCAACACAGTGATTTGCTTGTTCCCATTACAACGCATGTTTCACAAGTGGCTAAAAGGGCTGCGTACCGGTTAGTGTGGCAGCTTGTTGAAACAATGCATAGGTCATTAGACTAGGAAGTCTTTGTACATATCCGAGTCTCTGTCCTACCAGAATGATGACAAACTTTCATATAAATAAGCTCTTCAAATTGCCAGCTGACGTGACCATCGGCAAATGTCTCTCTAGCAGACATGTCCTTTAAGCTATGACTACCTAATAGCCATCTCTATATCAGCAGTTCTATATCGGCAGACTCCCGTATCCGCCAAAGTACTTCATCAGAGCAACTGCGGAGAAGCTATTTATTCAAGAGGAACATCGTGACCATCACCGTTTCTACATCGCCAGCACTATAATGGCGGATCTCGAATCGGCCAAATCCTCATCGAACAACGCCGAGAAACTGTAAGATCACGAGATACATCGGTCGTTACTCAACGCACTTCAAGCCAAAATAGATCCGTTACAAGATCTGTCTGACAAATCCAAGATACGCATCGATGTCTGCGCCTTCACGTTTATCCAATAGACATTTCCTCTTCAGAATGTGTTCGCGGTCTTCAAAGCTTCATATCCGAAAAGGCCAAGCACGGACGCCGCACTCAAAGCTATGATACGTCCAAATCGCCGACGCATCCAGGCTAAGCTCGACACGTCCAACTCTGTCCGGCTGTGTCACGGACCATCTTCAAGACTTAAACCTAACAAGGTCTTTGCCCAACAAATCCAAAATGTACTGCTACATCACGAAATTCAGATCTCCAACGGGCTTAAACCTATTCAATACACCAACGGTCATCTCTTCTTCTCCAGCTATATAAGAAGACTCGCATTCTCATTTCCAAATAGCACAAGCATAAGGGAGAAAAAGCAACAAGTGTATGCTTATGCTTGAAAAAGGTTGTGGTATTGATCTTCATTTCTTCAATCCAGAACCACTCCTTTAGAGTGAGAAATCACAAGTGTAAGAACAAACACTTTGTGAGAGAGAGAGAAGAAAATCCAAAAGAGAAGCTCGCTTGATCAACAACCTTGTTGTTGATTTGAGTTCTTCTTCCTTCGAAGAACTCGGTCTCTTGATGGCCTCAACTTCATCATCCAAGAAAGAGACCAAGTATCTTATAGATCGTTGAAGCCGATCAAGCTTGAAGATGTCCGATGAAGAGCCAGAACTTACATGTCCAGATTGCATTCATATCGGCAGACTTATACTACATTATAAGCTGTGCCGATTGTGCAATAAGTTGTCATCATTTTTGGTCGAGTGCTTAGCACTCAGTTGTTCAAATACTTGCTATTTGAACAACTCCTAATATTCTCTTCTCACATCACTCTAACACTAGCACTTTCCTTCCTTACCTCCAAGGTTGTTAGAACTGCTAAGGTTAGAGTTCTAATATAAGTCTTCGGTATCCCATTTCACTTTCCTTCTACCTAGGAGATTGCTAGGATAGAGAGTCTAGGTTGATGTACTAAGCATGTTTGCCTTTGAGCAAACCTCGCTGAATTTTAATATAATATATATGTTTGTTACATTCAGCCTTGATTTCTCTTTCTTGTATAATTTGTCTTATCTTGTGCAACTGCTTAAGGAAAGCAAATGATGCATCTAATACAGATTTTAGTCAAGTCAAGCTCTCTTCATATCAAATCTTTACAATTACTTTAATCTAAATTGTTAAACTTATGCTGTATATTCTTCCGCTGCTCAAACTCATTTTTATCAGCTAAGTTTTACAAAAGTCTTCCGTCTGCACATTCTACGTCTGCTGATCAAGGATGTCCGATGTCTCTATCTTCGGCTAAGCAGTCAGAATAAGGAAGCGGATCTACCTGTATTAATCATTTCATCTATTCTTCAAATTTAGATGTTAAAAATTGGATGAAATTTTTAATACATAAGTATAGGCTATTCACCCCCTCTAGCCTATACACCGAGCAACCCTTGACCTAACAATTGGTATCGAGCTTGTACTCAGAACTTTATTCCGGCTTAACAACCCGAGAGTTTAGATCCCTGCTCGAATTAGATGCATAGTCAAAAAGGAGTCTTTTCATAATCTTTTATTCACAAAAACCTTTTTGACTGAGAAACCTGGAAGCCTTTTGAAAACCTTCTTCAAATCAAAATAAATTTTGTTTTCAAAAACATGTGAGAAAGAATAATGTGATGACAATGTGATCACTATAAGAAAACCTCTTATATATCAGAATTACATTGATATTATGAAGAGAAGTATTATAGTGGAGGTTGACTTGCTAAGGATTATGCATGTTTCATAAATCTATCCTTAAATCTTGGTATCTTCTTTAGCAAATGGGTTAAACTCATATTTGATAGATGAATTACTTAGATTCACTTCCAAAACATGCTCTCTTGACATAAGGCTAACGATTGCTCCAATCCAACACCTTCTCAAGAAAACTTTTATAAAAGTTTAGAGCAGAGGAAATAAGAAGAGTTTCAAAGGAAATTCAAAGGAAATCAAAGATATGTCATCTCCAAAATCACCGAGATTGTAAGTTCTTGGCCTAAGGACATCAATGATGAATTGTCTCCTTCAATGAAAAGCCTCACCGAGCAAGAATACACTCAAAGAACCTATGCTCGATTAGAACCGGTGCTTCAACAACTATGAGCGACGCGTTCAAAGAGTTTAATGAGGAAGTAACCCCACTCCTAATCTCTTAACACTTTGGGTTACACTTATAAGCCGTATTTTGAATAATTATTCTTTTGTCATGCTTATTAAGTCTCATTTGTATTATTGGATTACTAGAGCTATTTTTAGCTCATAAATGTTGCTAATTTTCTCTATGAGTACTTTAGGCGGGAACTCATATGACGAAAAGGTCAAACATGCAACATCACTCTCCATCGCAGATAGTAACATGGCTGCGATTCATGAAGGATCTGATCGCTCATGAGAATTCACTCATGTCCTTCACTCACTCAAGGTCCAATCCTCACCGCTGGACTTTAGAACCACTATGTGAAAAATCGATAAGTCCAAAGGAGTTGAAAAGACCTTCTCTCATGCATACACAAAACAAGTTAGCTATTTGCTTTCTAATGACTCGTGCTCATGTCGCCGAACTAATATGCTCATACATATCATCGGACAATAATGCATAATAACCGTCATACGCACTTTTATTGATATATATTGATTGTATGACTTGTTTTATGCAAATGGTTTTTCAAAAACTAATCGGCATTTTTCTTATCGATTTCAAATGTTTTTAAAAACCCCGCAGTTGGCTGAATTTATATCTCGCCAACCAACACTTCATAAGCTCTTTATGTGCTGACTTATAGGAGTAAAAATCCTTTAATGACCTACTCTCTCAAGTCAATTAAAGGTGGAGGCACACTTTTGAAGTTTGATGCTTCGATTAAAGTTAAGACTATTTTCAAAATCTTGGAAAACGACAAGACAATCAACATCAATCCTTACCAAGAATCTTGAGAATATCTAGACTTCACACCTATCCTGCAAGGCGTGATCGAAGGACAACTCAACAAGAATGCTCCATTATTGAGTATCCTTCGCCTAACCTCCGTGAGTATAAGTAGAGCTCCTTCTTCATCCAATCTCTACTATGACAAAACTCACAAACTGCCTATAGATTACACTAGACACAAATCGATGATTCAAAATCTCACAAATGTTACTAAATCCAAGTCCTAAGATTGGATCAAGTCAATTCCTCAACAACGGGGTATGATTTCTTCATATTCATTCAATGTTGTTTCGATTTTATTTCTGTTACTTCACAAGAGCTGATCTAAATTTCTCTCAATAATGTATTTCCAAAAACCATTCATAAACTGTGAAAATCATTTCCAAAATCCTTTTCAATACACAGTTTCCAAACATGAGAGAAATTGCATCAAGTCTTGTGTACCAGAAATCATTAATTATGGTTCCACAATCTTGTTGAGAAAACAATTGATAAAGAAATCTTCTTTTGTCTCGTCCGATAATCATAGAAGTTTGCCAGCATGATTTATATGCCGCAAACCATGATTGTCGAACACTTAAGAACATTCTTAGTCAATTAGTTTAAAAGGTAAGATAGAAAGCCATCGATTAATGCCGAAGAGTGATTTCATTCTCTCTTCTAACTTTTAGCTATCAATCTCATTGATACTCTAAAATGTCTACGATGAATCACTGGGAAAATCAATTAGCACATACTCATTCCACTTTGGAAGTCTCGCTTGCATACGTGAACTTCACGGAGAAGATCCAAAGAAATGTCAAATGTTTGGAAAACATTTGATATATTGCCATGTGCAACAAGTCTTCGGTTATATGTAGGTATGCCGACCATCACCTCAAAGATGTCCGATGCATAATTCGGCTGAATTAAGTAGCTAATATGGAATTGATGAGGATGACGAATCGCTAATAGTCGCCAAAGAATCCCTAGCCTATCAAAGGGGATTCATGGTCAAACAAGACATCCTCGTGGCCATCACTCTTCGGTGCTTCCTTAATGACCCGAAGAAGTGAATATGTTCTCCTCCCGAGAGTTGGAGGAGATCAAAAGAACACGGCCATCTTATCATCCAACTCCTTCTAAATCCTTGATGATGACTCCTCATCTAATGTCTAGGATTAGGACCTCTAGGACACAAATTTGTAACATGTATTTCTTTCGTAAATTGAATCATTATGTACCTTTCTCATGTAATCTGCAGTCACAAAATCCAGTTGTATTGTTCTTGTAATCAGTGATCCTTGCAACATAATGTGTAAAACTACTTGGATTATTGAATACAAGCTCTGCAACTTTTCCTCATGCTTATCTACTTGTCTGCATTCTTTTGATAGCATGAACTAATGTGTTTTAAGTGTGTTGATCAAACTTATTATTCTTTATTATCTCCATTATCTTCTGGTGATTAAAAGAATTGTTCTTAATGAAATGATCACTCTACCGAGACACAAACTCTGCTGACACCCCATCAGCAAACCATTCTTGAACAACTGCTATATCGAGTTATGGTTTCTTACTACTGCTTAACTCTCATCCTTAGACTCCCTGATAATTGCCTTTCTGAATTAGATCATCTCACAATGATTAAATTCAAGTTCTGCCAAAATCTCAAGCCCCTCAACAAAAGGCGATCAGCTTCATGATCTTCATGTCAACCTATCGAGGAATCGCTATTACTCAATCTCTATCCTTCATGCTTAAAAGATCAAGATTACTAAAAACTTTGAACGAAGGTGTCTGAATCAAATCTTTCAAGACAATACAACAAAGACTTTGTGTTCTTAGTAATGACAACTACTAAATCTTGTGTACCCTATGAGATTGAAGTTATAAAGGCTTGATTAGTTGTTCCCATTATAATGGCTCAACAGCTAATTGGTTTACAGATTAAATTCAAAACATTCTGTTAGATCTTATCATGTGGTTCTTAGTCTAAAAGGATGTTGTTAAAAATCTCTAGTAACTCGACCTATCCTCAAGATAGTCAGACATTCAAGAATTCTTAGGAAGACTAATATTTTCAAATATTAAGTTTTTCCTCAGAGTGAAACGATATGACCCCCGCCGTATATAGGCTACGTCTCACTCTCTTCAGAACAAGTCTGCAGATCTCTTCCTTTGGTGTAGAATGCCTAGATCTGTTGAACAGAAAGAAGAACGGACATCATTTCAGGTACACATTCAATATCTCACTTACTTGGTCTATTTAATATTCTTACTAAGTTTTATTAATCTTAAATAGATTGATGTCCATTATAAATAGAGTCTATCAATTGGTATCAGCTGTTCTCACCTTAGCTGATATTAAACACAATGCCAAAAATGAATACAACAATTGGCATCAGCAGATCTTATCCTAATAGATATCAAACACACAGCTGATAATATCATCATACTTGAAATCCCATCAAAGCCTTCAATTCTACAATATTTCGTTGGGAACAATTTCTTAAGGCACACTATTCCTCATAGTCAATTCCTACATGTGTGCCATATACAACCCTGACCTATAGCCTAGGACAAGATATTCTATCCTCAATTCGTCCTTAACAAGCAATGCTGTCCTATTCCAGATTAATTTACTCAAACAATTCGTTTGAAATAAATTAACAGCTCATATTATCTCTAAAAAGAGCCTCTATCATTGTCTTGAACACTCAGCAGTTGTACCCATTAATACCACAATAAAGGCAATCAAATCATGTCTTCTAGACTGCCTATGTATTAGCCATAATTACACTAAGCATGATGACATAATCCTAAATCAGAACATCATTACTATGTCATTAAGTGCACTCACTTCTTTAAGCCCCCAAAACGTCTTTTCCCATTCCTCTAATCAAGAAACCTCTTCATCTTCTCAACAATTCAAAAAGGTGTATAAAATTGGTATCCGTCTCCAACTATAGCACCTGACTTCAGAATACCTCAAAATTTATTCACCATTACAGTCATCTGCATCATGTGTTCATCAAATCTGCCTAGCCCTCCTCATCGACCCATTTCACACACTGAATGGCGTCAACGTATGATGGTTCTCCTTGCCACTCCTCCACCAGTAATTCAACGACCTCGTCGAATCACTCGTCGTGTAAGGAATCGTCTTCGAGACCCCAGGAACAGTGTATCCAATTTCATCCCTTGGATTCCCACAAGAGACATTACCGCTACTACTGCACCTGCTCCCATCGCCTCAAATGCTCACCTCGAGCAACCCTCATCTCAAGAGGAGCTTCAACCAGCAAACGTCCATTCTGCGTGAAATCCAGCGGTCAATGTTCCCTCCGATTAAAATCAGCAGACCTTCATCCTCTAATTCCACCTCATTAGGATGACTAGCTAGGTCTCTGTTTTATCAAACTAATTTTCTTTTGCTATATCATGATAAATAGGTAATGTGTTTAATTTTGTGAACATCTGTTTATCTACATTTGCCATTTTCTTTTGAGTTAAGTATTCAAAATTTGTCCTGGTGCATACTCGTTCATGCCTGCAGTTCACTTTCTTGATGAAATTCAGCAATACCTCGTAGGCAGATCTTAATGTCATCTTTAGATGTATATCTCATGCATCCAATAAAAGTCAGCATAAGGCTCAACTATACTTTCTTCCCTCTACATCCCAAGTTGTGTCACATATCATGTCTCAAAGAAACTGCCAAAATGACAAGTGACTGTATTTACTCGATACGGTCCATATTCTCTGCAGAATTACATCTAGCTAATCACTTCGGCATTTCTAAAAAGACAGTATTTAACAAGACCAAACTTCCTACCCTCTACCTGTCTCAATTCATAATTCATTTGATAACTATCAATCTATCTTTAACTTGTGGCCATTAAGGAGGAGAGATTGTGAAGTAGTAATGGCCCCAAGTAATTGTGAAGTAGTAATGACCCCAACTAGTAAGGAGGAGAGATTGTGAAATTGCAAATACAGCAAAGTATTATCATTATAAATAAAGAAGGGAAAATTGCAAATAAACAATGAACTATTAAGGAGGAGAGATTATAGTAAGGAGGAGAGACTGTGTAACTACCTATACAGTGAAATAAAGAGAAATTAAAGATTAAAGGACAACTAGTAAGGAGGAGAGACTGTGTAACTACTCATACAGCAAAATACTATATGACTATTATAGTACGCTGACTATTATGAAACTCTACCTATCCTTCACAAACTAAAAAAAAAAAATCATCAGATGAAGATGCTTAATCAATTCGATTAAGAACTAGATGACCAGTTACTTATACTTTCTACTTCTTGCTTGAGCAACATTCTTCAGATCATCCAATGCAAGAATCACACTCTTAAGGCAATATTATCATTTTCCTAACAACCATTTCAGTTATTGCTTCGTATTCTTTTCTTCATTTATTGAGTCTGTAAATACTTAGCAATAGGTGACTATACATACGCTATCGCTTGTAAGTTCAACCTAGGGCATGCCTTGATATAAAATGAATATTCAGTAGTGGCATGTTATTACTAAGGATTGAACAACTGCTTCAAAGAGATGTATGTATAAGTCAATTGTAGTAATGGTCCCAAGCAAATAGGAGGAGATTGTTAGGAATATGCCTGTGAATCAGCTGATATAAATGTATGCATATTCCAACACAGTGATTTGCTTGTTCCCATTACAACGCATGTTTCACAAGTGGCTAAAAGGGTCGCTGCACGGTTAGTGTGGCACTTGTTGAAACAATGCATAGGTCATTAGACTAGGAAGTCTTTGTACATATCCGAGTCTTTGTCCTACCGGAATGATGACAAACTTTCATATAAATAAGCTCTTCAAATTGCCACCGACGTGACCATCGGCAAATGTCTCTAGCGACATGTCCTTTAAGCTATGACTACCTAATAGCCATCTCTATATCGCCAGCTCTATATCGGCAGACTCTCGTATCCGCCAAAGTACTTCATCGAGCAATCGGAGAAGTTATTTATTCAAGAGGAACATCGTGACCATCACCGTTTCTACATCGCCAGCATCTATAATGGCAGATCTCGAATCGGCCAAATCCTCATCGAACAACCGCCAGAAACCGTAAGATCACGAGATACATCGGTCGTTACTCAACGCACTTCAAGCCAAAATAGATCCGTTACAAGATCTGTCGACAAATCCAAGATACGCATCGATGTCTCGCGCCTTCACGTTTATCCAATAGACATTTCCTCTTCGAATGTTCGCGGTCTTCAAAGCTTCATATCCAAAAGGCCAAGCATAGGACGCCGCATTCCCAAAGCTATGATACGTCCAAATCGCCGATCGCATCCAGCCAAGCTCGACACGTCCAACTCGTCCGGCTGTGTCACGGACCATCTTCAAGACTTAAACCTAATCAAGGTCTTTGCCCAACAAATCCAAAAATGTACTGCTACATCACGAGATTCGATCTCCAACGGGCTTAAACCTATTCAATACACCAACGGTCATCTCTTCTTCTCCAACTATATAAGAAGACTCTCATTCTCATTTCCAAATAGCACAAGCACAAGGGAGAAAAAGCAACAAGTGTATGCTTATGCTTGAAAAAGGTTGTGGTATTGATCTTCATTTCTTCAATCCAGAACCACTCCTTTAGAGTGAGAAATCACAAGTGTAAGAACAAACACTTTGTGAGAGAGAGAGAAGAAAATCCAAAAGCTGAGAAGCTCTGCTTGATCAACAACCTTGTTGTTGATTTGAGTTCTTCTTCCTTCGAAGAACTCAGTCTCTTCAGTGGCCTCAACTTCATCATCCAGTAAAGAGACCAAGTATCTTATAGATCGTTGAAGCCAGATCAAGCTTGAAGATGTCCAATGAAGAGCCAGAACTTACATGTCCAGATTGCATTCATATCGGCAGACTTATACTACATTATAAGCTGTGCCAATTGTGCAATAAGTTGTCATCATTTTTGGTCGAGTGCTTAGCACTCAGTTGTTCAAATACTTGCTATTTGAACAACTCCTAATATTCTCTTCTCACATCACTCTAACACTAACACTTTCCTTCCCTTACCTCCAAGGTTGTTAGGAACTGCTAAGGTTAGAGTTCTAATATGAGTCTTCGGGGTATCCCATTTCACTTTCCTTCTACCCCCGGGGAGATTTCTAGGATAGAGAGTCTAGGTTGATGTACTAAGCATGTTTGCCTTTGAGCAAACCTCTGCTGAATTTTAATATAATATATATGTTTGTTACATTCAGCCTTGATTTCTCTTTCTTGTATAATTTGTCTTATCTTGTGCAATCTGTTTAAGGAAAGCAAATGATGCATCTAATACAGATTTTAGTCAACTGTTAAGCTCTTCTTCATATCAAATCTTTACAGTTACTTTAATCTAAATTGTTAAACTTATGCTGTTTATTCTTCCGCTGCTCAAACTCATTTTTATCAGCTAAGTTTTACAAAAGTCTTCCGTCTGCACATTCTACGTCTGCTGATCAAGGATGTCCGATGTCTCTATATTCGGCTAAGCAGTCAGAATAAGGAAGCGGATCTACCTGTATTAATCATTTCATCTATTCTTCAAATTTAGATGTTAAAAATTGGATGAAATTTTTAATACAGCAAGTATATGTTGGGTTTCGAGGGTCCATGCGCAGCGGAAGATTGCAAATAACTCGAAAACCCGGAGCCCTAGGATCCGTTCTAGATGATTAATTAAGAAGAATGATTTAGAATTACTAACCTTGTGTGCTTTTGTCGTTGATAAACGCGTTCCAACTCCAGATTGAAGAACTAGCGAATCTTCGATGAACGATTCTTTAATCACGAACGAAAGATCTTGAATAGCGAAGATCCTCTATGTGTATCCACGCGTTGAACGAACCCTAGAACAATTCTAGGCGGATTGCTAGATCCTTGATTGAAACTTTTTTCAATCGATGAAGAAATATGGATTTGGATTGAGTTTTTGTTTTCAATTCTCAATTGAAATCTCTCCTTTTGTGTTTCTCTAAACCCAAAGGCATGAGAGTGACGGCTAGGGAAACCAAGGGTTTGTATTTATACGTTATAAAAATATTCCCTTTGCGAAAACCCTAATTTAAGTCAATTTCGCGTCAGCCTGACGGGACGACTCGCCCCGGGACGAGTCGTCCTCAGACTCTCTCACTAATTCTCGTCCCGGGCCAAGGGAATAGTTGGTTCTCCTGGGACGAGTCGTCCCCGAGAACAAAAACTCCATATTCTTCATTTTTGACAATTCGTTCGATGCGTGTGACCCCATAGGACTATATTATGTTGGCAATGAGTTCGATCACATCGATCCTCATAAGACATGAGCGGATTCTAGCAAGCCATCATGCCTACCCAAATAATATAATATCAAGTTCGATTTCCTACATAGAACATATCACAATCCCTTTGTCACACGATGTTATATTGAACATGAGTCATGGTCCAAGTCAACTCATATTGTTCAATGCTTTCTCGTTACTAAGTAAATTGGTTAATCGAATGATATTAATCACATTAATTCATTCGGGCATGGCCATGCACTACATCAATCTTACTTACGAGTGGCCTAGCAAACATCTCTTTACGAGGGACAAATTTCCATCTTGACTTATCATTCTTCCCAACAAGAATCATATCATGCCAATAATAGCCCTTATTGTTATCCGGTTAAAGACAACGTTAAACTATATCAAACATAATATTCATCGAGTGGAAGACGATGATAATCTCGAGTCAAAGGATATCAATGATATAACTATATGAGATTTATTTATGACATACGACCATGACATAAATCTCATAATGGGTCAAGTCCAGACCTTGTTCTCTAACAAGTACCCATGAATCTAATGTGCATCTCCATGCATATAATCATCATATGATTATCCATCGACTTCATACTAGTGCTTCATAAGTACTAGGGACACGATTATTAAAGCAAACATGCAAACATATATAATAATCAAAGAAACAATCTCTTATATAAATGAATAATGACATTACAAATAAGTCTATCTCTATAGGCCTAGGGCACTAACACCTACAGCTCCCACTTGCACTAGGCCCAATCATTCATGCATCTTATACCCATGGACCTAACATGACCATCATGTTTAGCTTGTGGCAAAGGCTTGGTGAGAGGGTCCGAAATGTTGTCATCCGTTGGTACCTTGCATATCTTGACGTCCTCCCTTTCACGATTTCTCGAATGAGGTGAAAACGTCTCAAAATGTGTTTGGATCGTTGATGTGACCTTGGTTCTTTTGCTTGGGCAATAGCACCATTATTATCACAATAAAGCTCTATCGGGTTAGTGATACTCGGAACGACTTCTAAGTCACTAACGAACTTCTTGATCCAAACCGCCTCCTTAGCCGCATCCGATGCTATGTATTCGGCCGGTTGTAGAATCAGCAATGCTTTGCTTGGAACTCTTCCAACAAACAGCACCTCCATTTAGCATAAACACAAACCCAGATCGCGATCTATAGTCATCTTTGTCGGTTTGGAAGCTTGCATCTGTGTAACCCTTTACAACCGATCATCTTCCATTCCTCCAAATACCAAGAATACATCCTTAGTTCTTCTCAAGTACTTAAGGATATTCTTGATCGCTATCCAATGGTTCTCACCAGATCGATCGTATCTACTGCTGCGCTTAGAGCATACGAGACATCGGGTCTAGTACATAACATGGCATACATGATAGACCCAATTGCCGAAGCATATGGAATATCACTCATCCTCTTTCGCTCATCATTTGTCTTAGGACAATGAGTCTTGCTAAGAGTAATGCCATGTCCCATTGGCAAGTTCCTCTTTTAGAATTTTCCATACGGAATCTTCTAAGGACCTTGTCAATATATGTACTTTGACTCAAACCAATCATCCTTCTTGATCTATCTCTATAGATCTTGATACCAAGGATATAAGCCGCTTCACCCATATCTTTCATTGAAAAACATTTTCCTAACCAAGACTTAAGTCTCAAGTGCAGAACATTGTTTCCAATGAGCAAGATGTCATCGACATACAACACCGTAAAAGTACTATGCTTCCACTTATTTTCTTGTATACACAAGGCTCATCTTCGTTTTTGATGAAGCCAAACTCTTTGACTGATTCATCAAAACGTAGATTCCAACTCGGAAGCTTGCTTCAATCCATAAATGGATCTCGCAACTTACATACTTTATTAGAATTCTTTGGATCGACAAACCCTTCAGCCGTATCATGTATACATCCTCAAGTAGGTTTCCGTTAAGAAACGCTGTTTTGACGTCCATTTGCCATATCTCATAGTCGTAATATGCGGCTATGGCAATTAAGATTCTAATAGACTTAAGCATTGCTACGGGCGAAAAGGTTTCATCATAGTCAACGCCATGAGTCCGCCTATACCCTTAGCAACAAGCCTAGCCTTATAAGTATGTACCTTCCCATCCACGTCGGTTTTCTTTTGAAAACCCATTTGCACCCTATGGTTTTTACACCTTCGGTGGATCAATCAAGTTCCAAACTTGATTATCGTACATGGATTTGATCTCGGATTTCATGGCTCCTAGCCACTTGTCCGAATCAGATTGGACATCGCCTCTTGATAGGAAGTAGGTTCATCATTCTCAATGATTTCTACTTCGTTACTTTCCGTCATGAGAAATCCATATCTCTCGAGTTCGGATCGCATCCTATCCGATCTGCGAAGAACTTGTGTATCTTGAACCGGTTCCACAACAACTTGTGAATTTGGTTCCGTCTCTACTATTGGCTCTATGTCATTTTCGGGTTCTTGAATTTCTTCAAGATCAATTTTACTCCCACTAGTTTCTTTAGAGAGAAACTCTTTCTCTAGAAAGACACCATGTCGAGCAACAAACACTTTGTTCTCGGATCGGTTGTAAAATTGATATCCCTTCGTTTCCTTAGGATAACCAACGAAAATGCATTTATCGATCCGGGTGCAAGCTTATTTTCGAAACCAATTTCTTTACATAAGCTTCACATCCCCAAATCTTCATGAAAGATAAACTAGGTTTTCTTCCATGCCACATCTCATGTGGGGTCTTAGGAGCCGATTTAGTAGGGACCTTATTAAGTGTGAAAGCAAATGTTTCAAGGCATGTCCCCAAAAGAAATAGGAAGGTTAACTTGACTCATCATCGATCGAACCATATCTAATAGAGTTCGATTTCTCCTCTGACACACCATTCCATTGTGGTGTTCGGGTGGAGTAAGTTCAAACAATTCCACAACTTTTAAGATGATCGTCAAATTCTTGGCTTAAATATTCACCACCTCGATCGGATCGAAGTGTTTTAATAGTTTTGCCAAGTTGATTTTGTACTTCATTTTGAAATATTCTAAATATCTCAAATGCTTCACTTTTGTACTTCATTAGATAGACATAGCCATATCTGGATAAGTCATCAGTGAATGTTATGAAGTACCGAAATCCTCCCCTAGCAATGCTATTCATTGGTCCACATACATCAGTATGTATGAGAGCCAACAAATCACTAGCCCTTTCACTACTCTTAGTAAAAGGTGCTTTAGTCATCTTGCCCAATAAACAAGATTCGCAAACATCATATGATTTGTTAGGTCCACGGTTGCTCAATATAGGCTAGAAGGGGGGGGGTTGAATAGCCTATATCCAATTTTTGAAATTTGATTCAAAAATCTTACTTCACTTAAGTTAGAAAAGTTTTGCAGGCGGAAGTCTTGTGAAGTATAGGACAAGTTGGAAATGGCTGATCTTCACAGAATAAGATCAGCAGTTCTCAACAGTTTTGGAAATCTGGAAATTTAAGCAACATAAATAATTCACAATCACACACAAGTAGACAGAGTATTTAATATGGTTCACACTTATAAATAAGTGCTACGTCCACAACCAAAGTGGTCAACTTTGGATTTGAAAATCGTGTACTAAGTTTATCCACTAGATATTTTACAAACTAAATCTCTAATGGATTGTGTACAAAAATTTTGTTGACCAAGTGTTTGTGTGGGAGAATTGATATCAATAAGATATAATTCTCGTGAGCTATGAAAAGCTAGGTGTTGCAATCAATGAAGAGCTTTAATGGACTGATCGTCTTAGTGTGAAGCTCTTCAAAGAAGGATGTACAGATAGGACGTTTGAGCTTTAATGCACTTGAAGAAGATGAAGAAGATTCAGAGTGGTAGTTGTTGAAGTCCTTCTAAATGCTGCCATGAAGTCTCCTTTTATATGCAGGGAGGACCTTGGAGCCGTTGGAGATCTTCATGAGTTGCTCAATTTGAATTCAAGAGCATTTAATGCTCTAATGGTGTTGTTGAGCTCTGATAGGTGGTTCTGCAAGTTATAGTCTGTCTCCTGACATTTTGCCAAAAATGGGTAGACTGTGCTTGCAGGCAGAATGTCCTTTTCTGAGTTGTATGCCAAGAATGGAAAGCTTCATTGAATGCGTTTTGCAGGTTAACGTTGTATCGCAATTAATGAGATCTTTGAGTTAGGACATATCTTCAGCAGATGACTATCGGACGTTCTTGGAGTTCTTCAATATAGCAGATAAAGCTTGGCTTGTATGAGCTTGTCCGATATCAAAGTAAGACAGCTGGATCAAATTTTGCCTATTTGTGCGAGAGGACGTCCGATGTCCTATAGGCTATCTTCTTCAAGACTTATACAATTAGCAACTCTAAGCTATTCAAGCTATGCCTAAGTACAAGTTGCCACACTAATGTACACGCAGCCCATTAGTCACCTTGTCTTAGACTTTTAGGTTATGGATTCAAGCAAATCTAAGCTAAAATACAACAATCTCCTCCTATTTGCTTGAGTCCATGACCCTACGAATACAATATCGGTGACCAAGTTCAAGTCTAGTAATAACATGCTTGAGAGGTTGATATATTAAATAAGCATGCCCTAGATGAACTTACATACGTGTCATTGTATTCAAGAATTATAGTGTTTATGAATAGGAATTTAAGCATTAGACACTTGTAATTAGACCGAATTTAAAAACATGCGAATAGGCAATATAGGACATGTCTTTAAACCGTGGTTTAATTTTCATGCATTCACATAATAAGGTTCATAAAAAGCATGAAAGTTTAAAATATAGACATTGTGAATTAAACACGGAGTTTAATTACAAAGTTTTTGCAAAAGATTATACCAAAATTTATCGGCCGAGAGGATGACCTAGATGGTGCACGACCTTTGCCTTTGCACGATGAAGATTGCTCGTAGCCTCTTGATGTCCATCTAGAGTTAGCGGCAGACCTTTAGTTTTGCAATTTCTTCTTTGGCTTCGCTAATTCATCTTTGCGTCGGCCAAATCGTAGGAGAGATCGATGTTTTTGTTTGACCTCGGCTAACTCGTCTTTTGTATCGGCCAATGCAGAGGACGACGTTTTTCGTTTGAGTAGTGCATTATGCTCAATGAGCCTAGTCCGCTGATCATTGTTGAGTCTAGCCATCTCCTCCTTCATGGACGCAAGCGATGTATCAATGAGAGCAAGACGGGTGGAAGTAGTGATGTGCTCTTTGCGATAGAAGGCCAAGTGCTTGGAGGTGAGATTGCGCGTTGCTCGCACGGAGGAGTGAACAGAGCGATTCGCCTGACGTTGAGAGTGAAGTACAAGCTTGTAACCAGCTTCAATCATGTCGACGATCTGCATCATCTTAGTGGCGATGTTGTCCCAATTGGTTTTGAAGATGGCAGATGTCGAGGAGGAAGATGCTGAGATTTGGCTGGCAAGAGCAGTTTGGCTGGCGGAGATGGACCGTAGGCAGCATCAAGCGGCCTTGGCACCTTTCGAAATTTCCATTACTTGAGTCATGCATCGGCTGGACATGGGTGATGTGAGGCGATCTGCAGAGAGTGCGGGGCCTTGGTCGTCAACAGAGATGACCTCAAAGTCTTTCAAAAACTTATGAACAAACCTCGGCGGGATAGGTATCGACGAGTCGGGATGACTTGGAAGAGGATGGACCTCGAAGGGGAAGGATTGGCGACTTGGGTAGGAAAGGGTGGAGGATTCTTGGTGGAAGGCGGGAGTGGTGGAGGATGTTGGAGAATGACCGGAGGATGAAATGGTAATATGGCCGGTAGAGGGTTGGGATTGGCTAGGGTAGGTCAAACGAAAGGACGGATAATATGGAGGGATGAGAGGGGATCGAGGCCTTAGATGACCAATGAGAAAAGGAATAGGGATAGAGATAGGATGAGGTGAACGGTATAGAATAGGGATGAAAGGGTTGAAGCCAAGGTAAGTGGTGACTACATCAATAAAGTTGTAGACCACGGGGTGAAGAAGGATGGAGGGATAGCGAGATAAGGGTGAAGACAGTGGTTTAGGCGAGAGAGAAAGGAAGAGACGGTTGATTCTGTGGGGAGAGGAAGGCCTAGGTCCTTGTGAATTGCAACCCATTGGTTGAAGATCATGAGATCTTGCACCGCGGAGTTGTGAGAGAAGAATTGCTGGGACCAGGCTGGAGGAAGAGGTTCATAGAAAGCACCCCATTTAAAGATAATTTCACCTGCAGACATAGGCTGGCAGGGAATTTTCTTGGGGTAGTCAAGGGTAGAAAGGTAGGGGTCAGAATCAGCAGGGTTGGGCGTAGGCCTGCTATCCCTGAAGGACAGCAGATCCTGCACCTCAGGATGTAGGTGGCTATAAGGATTAGGTTTGAGACGTTTGGGGGTAGGCAGGTCAGAAGAGGGAGAGATAGAACGTTTGGATGGTTCTCGTGTGGGGGTTGTTTGGATGGGAGCAGAGTGAGGAGGTGAGGAAGTAGGTGAGGTGGTAGTGGTAGTAGGCAGAGGAGGTGAAGCTGGTGGAGAGGTTATATCATCAGGTTCGTCGAAGTGCACTCTTTTCTTTGCACCTTTTTTAAAGCGCTTGCCATGAGTGGACTTTGTAGGTGAAGAAGAGGCAGAAGTAGGATGTGGAGAGGATTTGGTGGGAACTGCTGGTAGGGGAACAGCCGATGGGGAAACGGCTGGAGTGGAAACAGCCGGTGCAGATACGGTTGGTGTGGAAGAAGAGGTGGATGAGACTTTAGGAAGGCCAAAGGATTCGTCTGTGGGTAGGAGGGTTTGTTTAGGTTTGGGTTTGGATAGATCAGCAGGATTGAAATTGGAGGTATCCTTTTCAACCTCAGATCTAGTGCGAGATTTGCGGTTTTTCTTGAGACGGAGAGTGAGAGTGGAGGAATGTTTGGCCTTTTTGGAAGGAGGCTCAGAAGGTTCATAGGGATCATGATCAAGTTTGCTGAGATCAAAGTTCTCAGGAAGTTCAGCCCCTATAGGTTTAGGCTCCTCCTCAGCAGCTGGCTCAGTCTCAGAATATGTGACTTTTCGCTTACCCTTGCCGGCTTGGGTGGAAGTGCCACTAGTAGAAGAAGCGGCAGCAGCAGCAACGACGATTGTTCGTTTGGCCATATCATCCCGGTAGCGGGAAACGTTGTTGACGGTGAAAACGTAGGTGTTAGACACCTTGATGAGGTCGTCAGTGATAACTTTATCATCGATCTCTTCAAATCTGCGAAGAATGACATTGATGACCCTTACAAAAGGTCGTCGCATGGATGGGTTGGATTGGACGTCAGCAACACTTTGAGACAGCATAGAGAAAACAATTTTTGCCCAGTTAAGCTGCTTTCGAAGAATCACAGCTTTGGTCCACAGAAGTTGTTGAGATGTAAAAATGTCTCTTGCCCCATTCTTGAAGAGAATGCTCTTATCGATCGATGACCGATGTGATAAGCATTTTCGGGGAAGAGATTCTGGACATCTCGAAAACCTTTCGAGTTGAGCGGATCCTCGCATCATTTCCCAAGCAAGGGTCGATTCATCGGTTAAGTCTAGTTTGCCTTCAATAGGCGGTTCAAGGATTGCCCCAATATCCTTATAGGTCAATCGATGTGATGGCCTCGATGTAACCTTTGATGTAGCTTAGGTTGACCGGTTCATTGGTATTGGAGGAGGAGGCGGGATCATCCTTGTGTAAAATTCCTCGGCTAAAGCATTTGTAGTGGGTATCATGAAGTTGGAACAAGGGAAGAAGCCCACATTGTTAAATCCTAAGCGGGCATCACCGGATGTGCGATAATGGAATCTCGGTCGATTGTCATCCCGGATGATAACTTGACTGGGAAGGATTCTCGGTGGAAGATTTTCACTGTTTAGCCCTAGATGGCTTAGCGATGCAGAGGATGACGTTGTGTCGGTAGCCTTGGAAGATTTAGTCCTTGCCTATACGGTTGGTGGATATGAGAACAAGACATAGATATAAGAAGGTATGATTAAATACGGCCGATGTGAGTGATCGCCGATATTAACACAAAGCAGTGTTCGATTAAAACCCAAAACATGTGCGTATGATGACAAATGACAAGAACAGTTCATAGATATGTTATTACTTCTCTAAAATTTCCTCCCACGCTCCCACGCTAACTGATCAGCCGGCCCTTCTAGGGTTCCATCCTGGCGGCTGGCTTCCATGGCTGCGCAACCTGTTCCGCCACAGCCTGACCCTCCCAAATCTTTTGCAGAAGTTCTTTCTTCCTCTAAACCCGCTCACCCCATAGACTTTCTTATCCATCCAGCTTCTCATAAGGGCGAGCCAGCCCTCAAGCTTTCCGATGATGTTGTCAATAAGTTGGCTCAACCGTTTCAGCACACCTTGGTGGGCAAGTTTTCTCATGGTAGGCCATCGATGGAAGCTACAAGAAAATCATTCCATACTTTTGGTCTTAAGGCAGATTTTAAGTTGGGTCATCTTGACGCCAAACACATCTTAATCCAAGTAAACCATGATGAAGACTACCAACGGCTATGGATTAAAGATCAATGGTACCTCGGTCGCTTCCCTATGCGGGTGTTTAAATGGACTCCGGACTTTCGGCCTGATGTAGAAAGTTCTTTAGTCCCTATTTGGTTCGCTCTCCCTAATCTTCCTATCCATCTGTTTCATAAGGCCACAATGTTTGCCATTGCAAACCTTTTTGGCAAACCATTGATGTTGGATCAAGCCACCAAGAACCTATCCCGACCAAGTGTTGCTCGTATCTGTGTTGAAGTGGATCTCTTAAAGCCGGTTCCAAAGAGGATTTGGATTGAATGCGGTTCTCAATTTCAGGGCTTTTGGCAAACTCTAGAAGCCGAAAATCTGATGCGCTATTGTTCTCATTGTCGTCGCCAAGGCCACACCGAGGAATTCTGTAAAATCAAACATTCTTTGGCTGGAACCTCCTCAAACCCTACGGCTCCACTCTCAAACCCTCTTCACTCAAACATTAATTCGCAGCCTAAACCCTCCTCACGTTGGACTCCGAAGAAGGCTGACAAAGGGAAAAATGTTATCATTGACTCGTCTCCAAACCCTATAGTGATTGAAGATGGCTTTGTAGAAGAAGATCAAAACGTAAACTGTCATATTTCTCCTTCTGATACCCAGCACAATTCTGATACCCAGCACAATTCTTCGGATAAAACTACTGATGTCACAATAGTCTCTAGCCAGGATGATATTAAGACCCATGCGCAGTCTGTCCCTCAATCCACTGGTGACGCACAATCCACTGGTGACGCACAAGGTATATTGGATGATGTTCATGGCCAAGGTGATGTGGTCGTGCTTCCCAAGGCTGTGCATGCTTTGGAAGAGGATATTTTGCATGGGGTCTTGGCTGCGTAGGTGGTGATGATGATGTGGCCACGAGCAACTTTGTTTATGAAGAGGAAAGGGCCCTTTCTCCAAACCGCTATGCTGTTCTGGAAACTTTAGAAGACTTGGAACCTGAAATTAATGACCTTGCTGCTTTAAATCTGGAGATTCGTCATTCGGTTAAGAGCAATGCCAATGTCCCCAAAACTGATCGGCTTACCCGTCGTCAAAAAGCCAAGCTCTCTACTTTGTCCCTCCCGACAGTGATTAATGGAACTTAAAGCTTTATTTTGGAATATTCGAGGGATTGGTAACGACCCTTCCATTGCAAGGTTAAAGTATCTCACTCGTACTCATAGTATTTCCATTATTTCTATTTTTGAACCCATGATAGATCCTGACAGAATTGATTTTATTACTCGTCGTCTTAAGTTTAAATATTGCTTTAAGAATTCTAATGGTTCCGTTTGGGTGTTTTTCAAGGCCAATTTTCGTTGCCAAGTTGTTCACAGCTCTTCTCAACAACTCACTATTCGAGTTCAGCACTACTCTTGGCCTGGGTGTTCTTATTTCACTTGTGTTTATGCCAAATGTGATTTGGAGGAACGTCGACTTTTATGGGCTGATTTAATTGATATTGGAGCTCAGGTTCAGGATTCTCCTTGGCTTGTCGGGGGAGACTTCAATATTATTCTTCATCCCTCTGAAAAATCCGGCGGTAATGGTTGGGACCGAAGTGGTGCTTTGGATTTTCATGCTTGTTTAGCAGCTTCTGGGTTGGTTGATCTCGGATACTCTGGTTCTGATTACACTTGGTGGAATAAAAGAGAGGGAGCCCGTACTATCCATCAGCGCATTGACAGACTCCTTGGCAATCCCAGTTGGCTTGACAGATTTGCCTCTTCTTCTGTTCTTCATCTACCTCGTACTTGCTCGGATCACTCTCCTTTGCTGCTCTCTTATAGCTGGGCCTCGTCTGTCCACGTGGCCTCTTTTAGATTCCTCAATGTGTGGGCTAGTCATCACACTTTTTTGGATGTTGTTCAGTCTGCATGGGATCTTCCTGTCTCTGGCCGGCCTCTTTTTGCTTTCTCATGCAAACTCCGAAACGTCAAAGTTGCTCTGAAGCAGTGGAATAAAGAGACTTTTGGGAATATTTTTTCTTCTTTAAAGGACATGGAAGAGGATGTCCTTGAAAAGGAGCTTCTTTTTGAGCTTAACCCTTCTGACTCTAATCGAGCTTCGTTGCTTGAATCTCAAGCTACTCATCGTCTTATGCTTCGGAGGGAAGAAGCTTATTGGGCCCAGAAATCTCGTATCTCCTGGTTAAAGGAAGGCCAAGGCAACACTAAACTTTTTCATGCCTCTGTTCGTCAGGCTCGTCGCAAGCTTCATATCCATTCTATCATGAAAGAGGATGGATCTTTGCTCACTTCTGAGGACTCTATTAAGCAAGAGGGCATTTCTTATTTTCAATCTCAGTTGTCGGCCGATGGCTTGTGTGATGACTCTCTTCTTGATGTTATTCCGCAGCTGGTGACCCCTGAGTGGAACTCTGACCTTGTTGCTTTCCCCACCATTGAGGAGATAAAGGGAACAGTTTTTGCTATGAGTAGTGATAGTGCTTCAGGTCCAGATGGTTTCTCTGGTAAATTTTACACCACCTGTTGGGATATTATTGGCCATGACTTGTTTCTTGCCATCTCAGATTTCTTCGCCGGTTCTTCCTTTCCCCGATCTTGGTCTAGTACTTTAATTGCTCTTATTCCTAAAGTGGAAAATCCAAGCTCTTTCAAGGACTTCCGGCCTATTAGTCTCTGCAATTTTTGTAATAAGGTTCTTTCGAAGCTCTTGGCCTCCCGGTTGGCAAAGATTCTCCCCTATATTATTTCCCCAAATCAAAGTGCTTTTACTAAAGGCCGTGACATCCATGATAATATTCTTCTTGCCCAAGAACTTATGAGTTATCTGAAGAAGAAAGTTGCGGGCTCCAACATGGTGATTAAGCTGGATATGGCCAAGGCTTTTGACAGGGTTTCTTGGTTCTTTTTGATTAAAGTTCTTCGTCGATTTGGATTTGATGAGGTTTTCATCGACTTTGTTTGGCGTATTATCTCTGACAATTGGTTCTCTATTCTGTTCAATGGTGCGCCTACGGGGTTTTTCTCTTCGTCTAGAGGCCTCCGTCAGGGAGATCCATTATCTCCGAGTCTTTTCATTATTGCGGCTGAAGTATTGAGTCGTAGTCTGATTAAACTTCATCGCGAAGACCCGTTGACTATTTTTTCTACTTCTAGTGGATGCCCTGTTATTTCCCATCTTGCTTTCGCTGACGATGTTGTTATTTTCTGCAACGGGCATTCTCGTTCTCTCCAAAAGCATGTTAAGCTTCTATCCGACTATGAAAACACTTCAGGTCAGCTTATTAATGGCTCTAAAAGTAGTTTCTTTGTTGATTCTTCCATGGATGATAACAGGGTGAATGCCATTGCTTCTCTATTGGGTTATCGTATTGGAGCTCTTCCTATTATTTATTTGGGCTGTCCGTTATATATGGGTCGGAAAAAACAAGATTTTGATTCTATTGTTGCTAAGATGAAGGACAGAATAGGCACTTGGATGGGTTCCTTCCTCACTCACTCAGGTAGGATTATTCTCATTAAGCATGTCCTCCACTCAATGGCTTCCTATCTTCTTGCCGCTTTGGATCCGCCAATATCTATTTTAAATCATATTGATAGATTGCTTGCGAACTTCTTTTGGGGATCTATAGATGGTAAACATAAAGTTCACTGGATTTCTTGGTCTACCTGTTGCCGTCCTGTTCTTGAGGGCGGTATTGGCATTCCTTCCATCTCTAATTTGGTGAAAGCCTTTTCCATTAAGCTTTGGTGGAGATTTCGTACTCAAAAGAGTATATGGGTGTCTTTTTTGCGTGCTAGATATTGTTCATCTTCTCATCCCAGTGTGGCCTCTAGTAAAGGATCGCATGTTTGGCAAAGGCTTCTGAAAGCTCGTTCTACTGCGGAGCCTTTTATTCAATGGAATATTCGTCGAGGTGATTGCTTGATTCGGTATGACAAATGGCTTCCTGTTTTTCCTATTCTGTCTCAAGACTCTTCTCATTTTGACGCTGCCAAGGACCTTTTTCAGTCCGCTTCAGCTCTCTCTCGTCATGCCAAGGCTGTGCTGTCTCCTAGCGCAGTTTCCAGCATTATTGACCTCCAGATTCAGCTGCAAGATAAGGATGACATTCCCTGTTGGACTGCGACTCCTACTGGCCAGTTTTCCCTCAAGTCTGCTGCTGAGATAACCCGTAATCCCGGGCCTTCTCTCCTGTCCTCCAAATTTATTTGGCAGCGCATCATTCCCAAAAATATAAGTGTCTTCATGTGGCGCCTTCTTCCTTCCCGTCTTCCTATAGATGAAGCTGTCTCTAGGCGTGGGATTAGTATAGTTTCGCGATGCAGTTGCTGCCCTTCCAGCCCAGAGATTGAAACTTTCGTGCATGTTTTTCTGTCCAGCAGTCTTGCTAGCTCAGTTTGGAGGTTTTTTCATCAGTTGCTTGGTATGGGTGCTTCTACTTATTCTTCTATACAGCAGCTTTGCATGTCTTGGTGGACTCGAGCCGGCTCATTGCTTTTTAAAATTACCCCATCAGTGGTTCTTTGGCATCTTTGGAAAGCTCGTAATAAGGCTAATTTTGAGGGATCTCACACTTCCCCTCGTAGTATAATTCTTGCTGTTCAAAGTGATATTAATCTTATTCTTCAGGCCGCTAATTTCTCGATCGTTGATTGGTCTCATCTCAACCTCAAGGTTCGCCGTCCGAAGACTATTACTATTCGAGCAGTTTCTTGGCTCAAGCCTCCTTTGGGAATAGTTAAACTTAACACCGATGGAGGTAGCAGAGGCAACCCGGTTTAGGAGGAGGTGGGGCGTAATCGAGACTCAACGGGTCGTTTTATATATGGTTACTCTTCCTTTACGGAGATTGCTCCAACTCAATCGCTGAAGTCCGAGCTCTTTTTCGGGGTGAGCCGGCTTGTTTCTCAAGGATTTGTTAATTCGTTGTTGATCCGGACTCAAATTTTCTTCTTGGTTGCATTACAAAGGGTCATTCCCTCCTTGGCCTCTCTTTATTATGTCGGTGCCATTATCTCTATGCAACATTGGGAAACTATACCTTCCGTCATTGCTATCGGGAGGCTAACTCGTTGCGATGGCCTTGCGAATCTCGCTATGGATTCTAAGTTGGATGCCTCTTTTAGCTCCTTCTCCCGCCTCCCTATTTCTATTAGAGGTGATCTCCGCATGGACGCTCAAGGGATTTCCCGAGTTCGTATTTATTAGTTTTTCTAATCTATTTTTTGCGGAAAATTTTGGGTCTATTTTTCTTAATGCTAGGATTTCGCCATATGTTAGGATTTATTATTTGTATTTCCTTTTCGAGGTTAGGCTCCTTTGTCCTCCCATTTATAAGGGCAAGGCCGGTTGTCCCCTCAAGTTTGTACCTTTTTTCTTATTAATAAAATCTAGCAGGTGCCGTCCTGTTTCTCCGAAAAAAAAAAAAAAAAAAAAAAAAAAAATAAATAAATAAAAATAAAAAAAAAAAAAAAAAAAAAAAGACAAGAACAGTTCATGAACTGGGTTTCAAAATATCTATCTATTTTGTCATTTTTAAGTAAACGGGATTGTGTAAGTCGAAGACATAATATCAAAGAAATCCGAAGTTACAATTTTATGCTACATAAACAAGATTCAAACATCAATTTCAAGATTTTGCGGTTCATCAATGATGTATAGTTCGAAATAGCACAAATTAGGTTAATGCAAATCATAAAGCTTGATTTAAATGAATTAGAAGGTGTAGAAATCATTACCATTGATGATTTCGCCGAGAACAAGAGAAATTCGAAGTTTTGAGAAGATTTGGGAAGATTGCGATGGAAGTCGAGAGGTTTTTGAAAACTCGCAAATGGCGGTTTTTGAAAAATGTGAAGAAATCTTGTATCATTCGTCTTTTTGTACTTCGACAAGTTAATAAATGGTATTTGATAATTTTTGAAGTCCGCATTTATGACCCGATGAATGACCGATTGCACGACGCGCTTAGGTATGCCTATTTTCTATAAAGACGCCGATTTGGACATGTAAGGACTTACTCGATTGTCCAATTTCTCGACGAGTTTCAATTTGCGATCATTTAAACAATTTTGTAAAATGATTTAAATAGTTAGTCGAAAGGTTAAGAATTGAGGTCAAGCATACCAAGCTCTCCTCTTAAATATGCAAACCTGGTTGAATCAAGTGGTTTTGTGAAGATGTCTCGCTACCCGATTTTCGTAGGCACATATTGCATGCCGATGTTACCTTTTTAACATGGTCTTTAAGAAAGTGATATCTCACATCAATGTGCTTTGTCTTGGAGTGCATGACAGATTTTGAGATACCGAGATTGCCGACGTGTTGTCACACATTATTGGACAATTAGCGGTCGTAATCTCATAGTCAACAAGTTTTGTTTGATCCACAATTGTGAGCAGCCTACCAAGCCTATGTATTCCTTCGCTTGTTGAAGTTGAAACAGGTTTGCTTCTTTGCCGGCCCATGAGACAAGTCTATTTCCTAAGAATTGACAAGTCCCACTTGTGCTTTTCCTGTCAACTTTACATGCAGCAAAATCAGCATCAGAATAGCCTATAAGATTAAAAGATGAATCTCTAGGATACCAGATTCCCAAATTGGGAGTATCTATCAGATATCTGATGATTCTTTTGACTGCTTGTAGGTGAGACTCCTTTGGATCAGCTTGAAATCTAGCACAAACACAAACAACAAACATGATATCAGGCCTACTAGCAGTTAAGTATAAAAGTGAACCAATCATGCCTCAGAGAGTCATGTCCACTTTCTTGCCCTTCTCATCTTTATCAAGATGGCGTTAGTAGCCATAGGAGTGCCAAGCCGTTTGCATTTTCAAGACCAAATTTCTTGATAACATCCTTTGCATATTTGGCTTTGATGAAGATACCATTTGAGCTTTGTTGAATTTGAAGACCAAGGAAAAAGTTGAGCTCTCCCATCATACTCATCTCAAATTTACTCGCATAAGCTTTTCAAACCTTTTGCAAGATTTTCATTAGTGGAACCAAAGATAATATCATCAACATAAATTTGCACAAGTAAGGTATGACCTTTATGTTTCATAATGAAAAGAGTGGTGTCAATTTGACCTCTTACAAAGCCTTGAGATGTCAAGAACTTTGAAAGGGTCTCATACCGTGCTCTTGGAGCTTGTTTGAGTCCATAAAGGGCTTTCCTCGGCTTGTAGACATCTTCTCTTCTTGAGCGCTTTATGAATCCAGGAGGTTGCTCTACATAGACTTCTTCTTGAAGTTCTCCATTCGAAAAGCACTCTTTACATCCATTTGATAAACTTTGAAGTCTTTGAAAGAGGCATAGGCCAAGAATAACTCGATAGCTTCTAATCTTGCAACAGAGCAAATGTCTCATCATAGTCAATACCCTCCTCCGTCTATATCCTTGGGCTACCGCCTTGCCTTGTTTCTTGTAATATTGCCGTTTTCATCCATTTTGTTTCGAAAACCCACTTTGTGCCAATAACGCTTGTTCTTTGGGCCTAGGGACCAAGTGACTGACTTGGCATCCACAAATTGGTTTAGCTCTTCTTGCATAGCTTCTACCCACTTGGATCTTCCGAGCTTCATCAATCTTTTGGGTTCGATGTTAGATACAAATGCAGTAGAATACATGCATTCATTCCTTGAAGCTTGTCTAGTTTGAACACCAACATTAAGATCTCCAATGATTTGAGTGATAGGATGATCTTTTACTTCCCTAACTTCGCAGTTGAATTTGTCTTATTGCATCGCAGAGTTGGATTCTTGAGAAGTAGAAGTGATCAAGCTTGATTTTCTAAAGGGTAGGTTAATTCCAAGGTAGGTTGTATGACTTCGGTGTGGAAGGCAAAGTGGATTCAGGGTTTTCGAGTGTTCATTTGTTGGTTCATTTGAGGATTCTAATAGGTTGACTCTTGGAAGTTCTTGTGAAGAAGGAGGATTAGCAGATCTGGGACTTGGCCGTTCGCACTGCCTCATATTCATCGAATCATTAGTAACCTTAGGAGCCAAATGTGGCCCAATGAAATCAAATTCATCAAAAGAAACATGCGATTCAACAACTTTAAGTGAAGTTTTATTGTAAACTCGTATGCTTTTGAAAACTTGGCATATCCCAAAAAATTCCTTCATCACTTTTGGATTCAAATTTACCTCTATGTTCTCTACCATTGTAAAGAACATAGCATTTACAACCAAATATTTTAAAGAATCCAATGTTGGGAGTTTCGCCTCTCCATATTTCATATGGAGTTTTGTTATGAAATTTGTTTATGATGGACTGTTTTGTGTGAAGCGGCGGTGTTCACGCCTTCGCCCGTAAATACATAGGCTTGGCTTCAAAGAATCATTGTCTTTCCCGCTTCAATGAGAGTTCTGTTTTCCTTTCAAAGAACTCCATTTTGTTGAGGTGTGCCAAGCAGAGAAGTTGTGACCAATTCCATGGTCATCACAATATTTGCAACACCATTGTTTTTGAACTCGTTCCATTGTCCGATCGACATCGAGATATCATCCACTTCGAGTTTGTAGTCTTCAAGAGTTCAAGAATGATGTCATATGCTTCATCTTTGGAGGACATCATCTCTACCCAAGTGAATCTTGAGTAATCATCAACTACCACAAGAGTATACTTGCCGCCACCAAGACTTGTAGTAGTTACAGTCCAAACAGATCCATGTGCAAGAGCCGTAGAGGTCCGGTTGTTGATAGGCAAGGCTTGCTTTTGAAAGAAGATTTGTGTAGTTTGCCTAGTTGACATGCTCGCAGAGACGTGTGATTCACTGATATCTTAGGCAAACCGACAACTAGATTGTCTTTTGATAGCTTCTGTATTTGAAATTTAGATGACTAAGCCTTTTGTGCCACAACCATGTTGTCGATGATGACTTAGCAACCAAGCATAGATTTGATTTTCTTCCAACAAAGATTTAGGTCAACAAAGATAGACATTTCCTTTTCGAACCCCGTCAGATAGTTGAACATGTCTCATTGTCCTTTATGAGACATTGACTAGAGGAAAACCGACAGTTAGACCTTTATCACGAATTGTGATATGCTCCAGATTGTGCTTTAAACCTTCAAAGAGAGACTTTGTTGATGGAGAGATTTCTTATTATGCTTCCATATCCAATGGTCTTCCCTTTTGAGTTGTCTCCAAAGATGACCGAGGGACCCTTTGCTTCAACAATACTTGAGAGAAGATTTGGATCACCGTCATATGCTTTGAGCATCCACTGTCTAGATACCATAGATCTTTCTCTTCTTCATTGATAGCCATAAAGCATTCCCGAAATATAGACATTTAAGAATATGGTCCCCTTTTATTTTTGGGTCCTCAAGGTTAGCAACTTTTGGGATCCACACCTGTTTAACCTTTGGAGGAGTAAATCCTCTAGATTTAGGTGTGAATCTCGAAGGCATTCATGAATCTCATGACCATGGCATTTGCAGAAAGAGCATTTGTGAAATCCTTCAACATGAGTAATGATTTCTTTTGAGGCTTCCTATTATCGCCAGTCTTTGGAATGACCTTTCCGATAATTGGCCTATAGGACTTAGGCCGATAATGCCTTTTCTTGTTGATGTTAGGTTTACCATAGGTAGACCTCTTATCAAAAGATTTTGTATTTAGCACATGTCCTTTAAGCTTTTATCGCAGAATTCACTTCTTTTGCCCTTTTATAGGCAGTGTTGAGATCAGCAGTCTTGCCTTTGACAAATTTAATAGGTTTGAGCTGAGAATTCCTAGACTTGCTATTAGTCATCCTTGTTTCCTTAGGGTGATTAATGGCAGGTTTCAGTTGCTCGACCCTATTAGCGAGTCATTACGGCGATTGCTTTCTTTTGGACTTGTCTTTTGTGTTCTTGGGATAAACAAAAGGAACTTTGTTAAAGCCAAGTCCTTGCCTTTGGGAGACTGCTGGTCATAAGAAACTTCTTCACCGATTCTTCAAGAATTACTTCGATGTCTCATCTTTTGAGAACTAGAAGGACTACCTACATTGAACTCACTTTGGAAACCGATACCGCTTTGTCATCTAAAGTTTTTGGTTTGAGAGAATGGTATCAAAGTTTCCTTTAGAGTTATTCCAAGTATTGACAACCTTTTGAAGGTCATCTTTTCGAATTTATCTTCTTGATGTGCTCAAGTAGGAAGTCCACTTTTTCACCAAAGTTTTGTTCTCTTTTTGCAATTTGATACTTTCAACTTTGTCTATCAAGATCTTTGATCTTAGACATCAAGGTTGATTTCTCGAGACACTAGTTCATGCTTCTTGGCAAGTTTTACATAGGCACTTTGAATTTTGAAAATTCTTCCAAAGATATCCTTGTTTGCTTTGATGAGCTCTCCCTTTGATGGGTCATTGAACTCATCATCATCATCACGTCATTTTGTTGAAATGGTAGTGACCTCACCGAATCATGTGGTGACTGGCCATAAGGCATATGTTGGCTTCTTCAAAGAAAATCACAAGAGTCATCCTCATCGTGTCAATGTCACACCAAGTAGGTAGATTGCTTTCATCAATGTCTTCACCACCATCCCTTTTTGTTTTTGAAATTTAGACTGGACGTTTCTTATAAAATTCATACTTTGGCTTAGGACATTGAGACGCAAAGTGGCCTGGTTTTCTACAATTAAAACAAACTAGCTCATTGTCCTTTTGGTGGTCCGATTTATAAGGAGCGTAACTTTTAGGTTGAGCATTTGTTTTATAAGGAACGGCAGCTGAGAAGACCGCCTATGTGATGATGATTTATTAAACCTTTTGAAACGTTGATATTTCTTTACAAACATAGCAAAGGCTTCGTCGAAAGAATATCATCATCTTCACCGGATGTAGAAGGTGTTTCATCGGGTTTTGAACAGAAGGTTCGAGACATGGTGGTAAGGACAAGTTTTTAAAACTCTTTTCCATTTCTTGAGCTTGTTGGATTTCAAGCTCATAAACCGAAAGACTAGCATAAAGGTTTCTAAGAGTCTTTGTTTAAATCTTTTGACTCTTTCATGGCGTAATTTTAACATGCCATAAACCGCCTAGTGCATTTAGAAATCTCATGTTTATTTCTTTCTTTTCATATTTCTTTCCTAAGGAATAGCAAGAGTTGACTACCTCATAGAATCTGTCATAGGCACTTCGCAGAGACTCTTTGGGATCCTTTTGAAGGAGTCAAACTTGGATGCAGTATATAATTTGTTATTCTTTGTCTCACCATCACCTTCAAGATATTCAAGGATGGCTTCCCACATCTCCTTTCGTGTTCAGTTGATAATCTGGGTACGTGCTTATATCGACACGCCTAGTAATGATGTTGATGGCCTTTCCATCCGAGCATCATTCTTTCGTCTTCATCATCCCACTCCTCTTCGGCTTTGGTATTTCAGTTCAGCATTGCATCTACCGCGGCCGTGTATTGGGCTTCATTGGAATTCGGGTCCATCTCGTGACACATTTCCACAAACGTTTGTCAATTGAATTCATATGTCTTTTGACTTTATCTTTCCAGATGTCAAAGTGAACTTCATCCAAGACAGGACAATGGTTCACGTTTGAAGTTTCCAACATTTGGTGAGCAGCCATGATCTTTAATCTCTCAAGAGGTTAATCTCGGAAAAACAAGTTTTCAAAGAGTTAAGCTCTGATACCAATTGTTAGGTCCACGGTTGCTCAATATAGGCTAGAAGGGGGTTGAATAGCCTATATCCAATTTTTGAAATTTGATTCAAAAATCTTACTTCACTTAAGTTAGAAAAGTTTTGCAGCGGAAGTCTTGTGAAGTATAGGACAAGTTGGAAATGGCTGATCTTCACAGAATAAGATCAGCAGTTCTCAACAGTTTTGGAAATCTGGAAATTTAAGCAACATAAATAATTCACAATCACACACAAGTAGACAGAGTATTTAATATGGTTCACACTTATAAATAAGTGCTACGTCCATAACCAAAGTGGTCAACTTTGGATTTGAAAATCGTGTACTAAGTTTATCCACTAGATATTTTACAAACTAAATCTCTAATGGATTGTGTACAAAAATTTTGTTGACCAAGTGTTTGTGTGGGAGAATTGATATCAATAAGATATAATTCTCGTGAGCTATGAAAAGCTAGGTGTTGCAATCAATGAAGAGCTTTAATGGACTGATCGTCTTAGTGTGAAGCTCTTCAAAGAAGGATGTACAGATAGGACGTTTGAGCTTTAATGCACTTGAAGAAGATTCAGAGTGGTAGTTGTTGAAGTCCTTCTAAATGCTGCCATGAAGTCTCCTTTTATATGCAGGGAGGACCTTGGAGCCGTTGGAGATCTTCATGAGTTGCTCAATTTGAATTCAAGAGCATTTAATGCTCTAATGGTGTTGTTGAGCTCGATAGGTGGTTCGGTCCGTCTCCGACATTTTGCCAAAAATGGGTAGACGTGCTTGCAGTGAATGTCCTTTTCGAGTTGTATGCCAAGAATGGAAAGCTTCATTGAATGCGTTTTGCAGGTTAACGTTGTATCGCAATTAATGAGATCTTTGAGTTAGGACATATCTTCAGCAGATGACTATCGGACGTTCTTGGAGTTCTTCAATATAGCAGATAAAGCTTGGCTTGTATGAGCTTGTCCGATATCAAAGTAAGACTGCTGGATCAAATTTTGCCTATTTGTGCAGAGGACGTCCGATGTCCTATAGGCTATCTTCTTCAAGACTTATACAATTAGCAACTCTAAGCTATTCAAGCTATGCCTAAGTACAAGTTGCCACACTAACAGACACGCAGGCCCATTAGTCACCTTGTCTTAGACTTTTAGGTTATGGATTCAAGCAAATCTAAGCTAAAATACAACATGATTCATAATCATATGAGTCTAAATATCCATCTTTATGGAGTTTAGAGACGCGTTTCTCATTTATGTGACCAAGACGGCAATGCCATTTAAATGTATTGTTCACATTGTTTGGTTTAGATTTCTTACTAACATGATAGACATTCTCAACATTATTTTCAACATCCAAGACATAAAGGCCATTAAAAGAATGAGCAATACAGTAAAGCACATCATTCATATAAATGGAAAATTTCTTATTCGCAATAAGAAAAATGTAACCCTCATTGTCTAAACAAGAAATTGAAATAATGTTTCTGCTCAAATCCGGAACATAATAGCAGTTATTCAAAACTAATATTAAACCGCTAGGTAAAGTGACTTCGTAAGTCCCTACGGCCAATGCAGCAACTCTTGCTCCATTTCCAACCCGCAGTCTACTTCACCTTCCTTGAGCAACCTTCTATTCTTTAGTCCCCGCACATTTAGGCAAATGTGAGATCCACATCCGTATCTAATACCCAAGAACTAGAAGTAGAAAGTAAAATATCTATCACATAGATACCTGAAGTCATGGCAATCTCATTGCCCTTCTTCTTCAGTCCTTCCAGATAAGCTTTGCAGTTATGCCTCCAATGCCCAGTTTCCTTGCAATGGTAGCAAACCGCATCCTTTTGGGATTTGGGTTAAGGCTTCTCAACAACGGCAACCTTTGCCTCCGGTTTAGCAACTCTTGCTTTAACCTTGGGTTTCTTGAACCCCTTTCCTTTATTCACCATCAACACTTGATTGGTTTTCTTGGCAATATTGTTCTCTCGCATTCTTAAGCATCCCATGTAATTCGACAGAGATTTATTCATCCCATTCATGTTATAATTCATAACGAACTGATTATAACTTTCGTGGAGTGAATGCAATATCATATCCGTAGCCGCCCAACCGGATAGGATATCCAAGCCTCTCAAGATGTTCGAGGTGACCCTTCATTTTCAACACATGAGGCCCAACGGTTGTCCTTCAATCATCTTGCATGAATGAAGAGCCTTCATAGTGTCAAACCTTTCCCGACGTGCTTGCAATCGGAACATTTCCTTCAAATGATTTCCCAAATCATAAGCTTCCATGTGTACAAGGTCCTTCAAGGGCCTTACACATGGAAGCAAGCATCAAGCAACCAACATCAATAGAATCATCCACATGTTTCTTATGTTGATCCTTTTCGGCTTTAGTTGCATTAGCAGCTCGGGTGGAACGGGTCCATCGAGAATGTACAACTTCCTTTCCTGTTTGAGAACAATTCCCAAACCGCGGATCCAATCCACGTAGTTGTTGCCATTCTCTTCTAACTTGTCCTTCTCAAGGACCGATCGCGATGATGATTTTGATTAGTGTTAATGTACCATTGATCTACAAAGATATGCAACAAATATGAACACATATAAGTACTAATTTCAATTTAAGAGATTAATTAACGTATTTTCAAATACTCCCACTAAATTATATAACCTTCTTATACAAACATGCATAATATAATTTAGTAGGCTAAGACCCAACTTTAATTTAATTTCAAGTCGGCTATGGCACGATCGCTCAAAATTAAACTAAAAGGTATATAACATTTATCAATCATATCAATATATGACTCTTAGATCCTTTATGAGATTATAGACATCATATGTCACATGTTTCAATCCCATCTTATGCCTTAGGCCCAAAACTGTTTTGATAGCCTAATTGAGTTCAACCATTTTAAACGTATAGCAATCACCGTTTGCTCATCTTGATCATATAAAGATAGAATCAATGTACCTCGCCGGCGTAGCCTACATGAAACTATCCGTGTACTCACAAGTGTTTAAACATGGGTGGCATAGACAAACTCAAATTTCAATGAAGGTTCAATTTTCATGTTTATCAATTAACATGGCAAGGTTGATTCATGAAAATTATATGAGCATAATTATGAACATGGAATGATGCATCACAAATCACATTTGATGTTTACATCATAATTTCTAATCAATTAGGGTTCAATGACTCATGTAAAATCTCATTTAATATGAACATAATCCCTATAACAAACACTTTGTTCAAGATCTAGAAATTCATCAATTACTAGTACGTGGCATTGTAATCCAAGGTTATCCCACACTTCCATCGAAGTGCTGTGGGGAAGTTTTTGGTGTCCAGCCCATATACTAAGTAATATTCAAGACCCATATTCTAGATTAATCACATTAATCAAATAATTCAATTCACAATCATGGTATATCAAAATATACAATTACTTCCATAAGCAATTCTCATATAAAATCATGTTCTAAATCATATTCATCATGAAAATTAACATAATCACATTATATAATTATCATGATAATCTAATATAAACATCATGAACGGGCTCGATACCACCGTTGGGTTTCGAGGGTCCATGCGCAGCGGAAGATTGCAAATAACTCGAAAACCCGAGCCCTAGGATCCGTTCTAGATGATTAATTAAGAAGAATGATTTAGAATTACTAACCTTGTGTGCTTTTGTCGTTGATAAACGCGTTCCAACTCAGTTGAAGAACTAGCGAATCTTCGATGAACGATTCTTTAATCACGAACGAAAGATCTTGAATAGCGAAGATCCTCTATGTGTATCCACGCGTTGAACGAACCCTAGAACAATTCTAGGCGGATTGCTAGATCCTTGATTGAAACTTTTTCAATCGATGAAGAAATATGGATTTGGATTGAGTTTTTGTTTTCAATTCTCAATTGAAATCTCTCCTTTGTGTTTCTCTAAACCCAAAGGCATGAGAGTGACGGCTAGGGAAACCAAGGGTTTGTATTTATACGTTATAAAAATATTCCCTTTGCGAAACCCTAATTTAAGTCAATTTCGTCCCAGCTGCCGACGGGACGACTCGCCCCCGGGGACGAGTCGTCCCTCGAGACTCTCTCACCGATTCTGTCGTCCCGTGCCAAGGGAATAGTTGGTTCTCCGGGACGAGTCGTCCCCGAGAACAAAAACTCCATATTCTTCATTTTTGACAATTCGTTCGATGCGTGTGACCCCATAGGACTATATTATGTTGGCAATGAGTTCGATCACATCGATCCTCATAAGACATGAGCGGATTCTAGCAAGCCATCATGCCTACCCAAATAATATAATATCAAGTTCGATTTCCTACATAGAACATATCACAATCCCTTTGTCACACGATGTTATATTGAACATGAGTCATGGTCCAAGTCAACTCATATTGTTCAATGCTTTCTCGTTACTAAGTAAATTGGTTAATCGAATGATATTAATCACATTAATTCATTCGGGCATGGCCATGCACTACATCAATCTTACTTACGAGTGGCCTAGCAAACATCTCTCTTTACGAGGGACAAATTTCCATCTTGACTTATCATTCTTCCCAACAAGAATCATATCATGCCAATAATAGCCCTTATTGTTATCCGGTTAAAGACAACGTTAAACTATATCAAACATAATATTCATCGAGTGGAAGACGATGATAATCTCAGGTCAAAGGATATCAATGATATAACTATATGAGATTTATTTATGACATACGACCATGACATAAATCTCATAATGGGTCAAGTCCAGTACCTTGTTCTCTAACAAGTACCCATGAATCTAATGTGCATCTCCATGCATATAATCATCATATGATTATCCATCAGACTTCATACTAGTGCTTCATAAGTACTAGGGACACGATTATTAAAGCAAACATGCAAACATATATAATAATCAAAGAAACAATCTCTTATATAAATGAATAATGACATTACAAATAAGTCTATCTCTATAGGCCTAGGGCACTAACACCTACAGTATAGGCTATTCACCCCCCCCCCTCTAGCCTATACACTGAGCAACCCTTGGACCTAACACAATCACAGGTATTTTTTTTGTGTTATTTATTAAATCTTTTAGCTGAATTTCGACTACCCATCTTTGATTTTGTCTCTTTTCGTTGAATTTTGTAGTTTTTTATTTCCTTCTCTCCGAAGAACAACACTAGCGCCACCCCTTTTGTTACCAGCCACGAACACAACAAGTATATTGTGTTTCGTTCTCTCTTTCTCTCTCTCTCTCTTTATTCCAGATCGTGAAGAGGTACGTTGCTTTCCAGATCCAAATTTGTTTTGGATCAGTAAAGTCCACTTTTGTTTGGATTTTCTGCGTGTAATCAAATTAAATATGTTTCAAGTTGTTAATTATTAGATAATCATCAATTCAAACGCTTTGTGATTTTGTTTTCATGTGTAATTTTAGTTTTTTTAGCAATTTTTTTCCTTCCTCTCTACATATACATAAATACGTATTTATGCAATTTGATTCAGATCTGACTTCAATTTTGTGTATGTGCTTTGATTCAGGTATTTCGCAGATAGTTTTCAAATCTCGGTTGTCCGAGCTAATTACAAGGTGTTTTTGAAAGTTTTCTTTAATCAATTTTATTTTTATCGATTTGTGAGTATAATTATCTGAATTTAATTTGAGAAACACACTTTCATTGTAGCTTTCACAGATTATTTGCCTTTTCCAGCTTTTGATTCCTATGTTGTCAAAATTTTTAATTCCTTTTATTTTGAATTTATCCAATCATATATTCTTACTTTCCTGCATTTGTCGTTTTTCTCTGTTGCATTCACTGCCAATTTACATTAAGTTGTCCTTTTATTCTTTTTTCTTTTTTCCTGATTATGTACATGACAGAGACTTTTGTTTTTTGCAGAGTGTTCTTTTCTATTTTTTCGGATTGGCCGGTGAGTTCTATATTTTTCGAGTTGCTTGGTGATTTCCTAAAAGAGTACTCAAGTGGCATTTAGTGGATTGTTTTTATGATCTTTAAATTAGTGGGATGTTAATTTAATCTTATTAAGATGAAGATTTGATTTTTATTCCTTTTTTTGCTTCCACAAATTAATTTTCTTGAGACTTGAAAGTTTTGCAACCTCTACACTGTGATCTGTAGAACACGATTCTTGCTGGGAAGATGTCTGGCGTTCATAGAGGTGTGCTATTATGATTTAAGTCATTTCAGAATGAATTTTTATTTATCTCTTTCTCTATATAATCTATCTCTTCTACTCAATGAGCCACTTTTGATAAAGTCATTATGTGGATATATCAAATCAATATGTACACTTTTTTTTTGAGGTATTAAAGTTTTAAGCGTTCAGAACTACTGTAAAAGTTGCTATGAATTTTAATTTTTGCATAGAACGAAGGGAGCATGTGTTTGTGTGTGTGCAATTGAGTAATTTCTGAGTGTTTTTGCCGTGGAAGGGAAATGGAGGAGGGTGGTGCTCGCCAAAGCCAGGACACCTCATTGGAGGATATGAAGAAGGCTTTATATGAAATTTATCTAGAGGTATTTCTTTTGTTTCTAATCCCCTCATATGTTTGGCCATTTAATACTTTATTTGGGATTAGGGATATACAGATTACTGGAATGCTAAAATATGTAAATAGTCTTTTTTTTTTACTACAGTCTATGTAATTTAAACTTATTTGATTTAATCCAGGTTTTCTTTGTTATATTCAGCATAGAAAATATAGGATTGATTGAATCTAGGTTTTCTTATGCACTTCAAATCTAAAATTTCTGCACCTCCATTCAATATTAGGGTTTTTATCTCTCTTTTTTGAAAGCAACAACAATTCTTGTTTCAGTTCAGATAACTTTCAAATCTTGAATGTCTGCTGAGACTAATTTAAATGAAGGGCAAAATTAGATTGTATCAATGATATTTTAATTCTTCTAGTTATATGCCTCTGTAGATATCTCTTGAGAAATTAACATTTGTTAGACTAATTAGTGATAGATTAAAATTAACATACATGATACGATCTTTGCCATGGATTCTCGACGAATCACGATTTCACGCGGCACGGAAGCTAAGATCAATGAATTTTGATGGAGGGTGTGTAATACCCCGATCATACTTCTTTCCTAGTTCACTCGTATGTCGGGTCAATTCGAGTGTTGTTTCATTTGTTTAACTTCGGGTACGTTTGAGTCTTGAGTACTTTGTCATTCGTGCATCAATACGGGATGATTAGGTTGAGTTTTGAATGTGTTTTGACTTTAAGATAGAAAAAGATACACACAAAAGCATGGATGCATGCTTAAACTTGGAATTTTGTTCATCCGAACAGTGTGTAGTAATTTGGCCATAGATTTGTGTAAAAACTCGGATTTGCAAACCGTTTAATTTTGTGTAAACTAGACTCGAAGAGATTTCCAACAACATCTTATTTGTAATTTTTATACTTGTAGATCGTCTTAGGCATGTCTTTAAAGTTGACTAAAAATTAGAATAGTCAGCTTTTGACCATTTTGGTTTTTTGTTGAACCTTTGACCCTTTTGACCATTTGACCCATTTTTGTTTCTTTAACTGAGGAAAAGAACGTCCATTGACTCTTTGACCAGCTATATGACTCTCCTAGACACCATTAGAGAGCCTTTAACTCAGTCATTTGTTCATCTTCAACCTTAGAACATAGAGAGAGAGAGAGAAGAGAGAGTTCTAGAGTGAGAAAGTGTCATAGATTACTCATTTGAAGTCCAAATCACGATCCGTCTTCGCCATTGTGAAGCTATTGACTAGAGGAACACTTTCCATAGATTTCATGCTGACTTTCATGGTTTAATTTTGGTGGAGGTAAGTAACTATGATATTTTGTATGTTTATGAGTTGAATTGGGAGAGTAAATCATGTAGGTTGTGTTAGATGATGATTCTTGTGTTGATTTCGTGGAGGAAAAGTGTTATTAGTTGCTTCTAATGATATTTTTTTTGTCTTAAGTTACTGATTTAAGTTGAAAATGTAATGGGGAAAGACATGATAATTTTTAAAATTCAAATGCTTAGTTCTTGAATTGAGATTGGTCACTGTTTTAAGGCATGTTGTCGAATTTACTGGAGTAAATCCGTCCATAAGAATTATCTGAATTTTTTTATATGTTTTACATTTATATGTTGTGTAGCATCCTATAAATTTTCATAAAGTTTAGAGGTCGGAAAGTATTTCGTTTATGTTATGTTTTATCACTGCGCAGAGTAGACCGTTTCAGGAAATTCTGGGTTGTAGTTCAATCTTAATGTGGTTGCATGTGGATGACTATAAGTCCAAATGGACTGATTTAAAATGGTAAATTGTAATTTGGAATGTTTAGTTTCTGGGTATGTAAGATTCATAATATTTGGACATGCGTAGAATATTTGGTGAAATGTTAGTTACAAGTTAGAACGAAACACATGAATTTCAAGTTAGTTGCAGTCCCTATTTTAGGCTATTTTCCTGAAAAGTCTGGTACTAATCTACTTTTGGAAATTTGCTGAATTTTTGATATGTTATTCTTATGTATGTTAGGTTGTTCTCTATAAATTTTCATAAATTTTAGAGGTCGGAAAGTACCTCGTTTAGGTTGTATTTTATCACTGTGCCGAGTAAACTGTTGCTGGAAATTCTGGGTATTAGATCTAACTTTAAGTGGTTGATTCTTAATGATTATAAGTCCAAATAAGGTAATTCAAAGTGGTAAATTATAGTTTCAGATGTCTAGTTTCTAAATATGAAATAATTGTAATATTTGAATTTTTGTGAAATATTTGGTGAATTTAACGGTACTATTGCGTGTACTGGAAAAATCATATTGTGTTAATAGACTTTGTATAATAGCAACTCGTTGAGATTTTTGTCGTTAGTTTACTCGCTATGAATTTGTGAGGTTGTTTTGGGTGAAATATATTACCAAATAATGGTGTTGAGGATAAAATGGTTAATTAGGGATGATACTACAGTTCATCCCGATGTCTCGAATATTGGTAACGACTCAAACGGAGTCAATAAATTATAACGTTATAAACCGAACCTTTATGCGAATTAAACACTAGTCATGACTGACTCTGGCGGAGTCGAATAGGATGTGACTTGTAATAAGTCGTGATATACATAGTACACGACGATAACGATATGTGATAAGTTATACTCTACATGAGATGACATACCGTGTTTATTGTTCCAATACGGATGATGTGACTTGTAATGAGTCGTGATATACATAGTACACGACGATAATGTTATGTGATGGTTTATGCTATACATGAGACAGAGTGTCTCGAGTGATTATAGGATACTGTAAAAAGATCCTAAGTTGAGTATTATGGTTATGTATTGTTTAATGGTTGTAAGTACGTGTAAACTTAAGTATGTTGTGATTGTGAAGTCTGGCATTACAAACTTAGATAATTCAATTGAGTTGTACAACAGGCCTACTTTGCTTATTGTCTTGTTTTGTTTATATGTTCAGTGGTTACGGACATAATGAGATTGTTCTAGTATGTAATAAGACAATCATCCTACTTTGATGATTGATTGTAGGACAGTCATCCTACTTTGATGATTGCTTGTGTGTTTAGTATTTACAAGCACATTGAGTTATTTTGGTATGTGATTCAATAGAACACATGATGATTTGTTGAGAATGACGAGTAAATATCTACTTGTGCATTGCATTGAGCTCTGTTGATTCTGTTGACTAATCAAGGTGGGATGACCTATAGTCTTTACGAATTTGTTTTATAATTGCTATAAGTCGCCGTACCGAAGATCACACACCCTCTTCTGTTGGCCACAGTTAAGATGTAGCCCCATTGTTGCAGCAATACGCCCGACTTTGGCTTGCTAGTTTCCAACTGGTGTAGTCGATGGAATATCAATACATCTCACACGAGTATCGATCCACGTTTATTGTATTTTCGTGTATTGCAGGAGCAACGCGAAGAAGAAGAAAGATAAATAATATCCTTTATAACATGATTTATTTACAAGTACTTATGTGTTAATCAAGATGCTATGTGAGTTGAATGATTGTATATCAACGATGATATTACATGTTCAGTATGGTGTATAAATGTCATTACCATGTTACGATTATTGCTTGAGCATTATGCCATGTCATGTAGTTGCATTAGGGTCTTGGTTTACTGTTGCATTCATAATCATAGTACACAATACATTATAGTGGCTTACGGGATCTTTTAGACTCACCCAACAACTTTCTCAGTTGTAGGTTATGAGTTCCAGTGCAGTGAGACTAGAGACTTGGAGATTAGCAAGTTGTATTTATATTGTTATATCATATTATTTCTTGTATTGTGAGATCGTGGGTTCAACTAAGTTATGTAAACTTAGTGTGTTGGATAGAAATTTATATTTTAATGCCGACTTGTGAGGTCGTGCCGGTTGTAGTATTTTATAATTTCGGTTACAGCTCGTGGCCTTGGTGTGGCCTTGTGCCTGTCGATATTTTATTAGTAGTTTTCCCGAGCGCGTAGCTCATAGTGTTTTTTTATTGTTGTTTCTCCGGATCGTGTATTTAGACGTCGAGGTTTTTATTGTTGGGTTATCTTAGTATTGTTCTTCGGCGTATATTTGGCCGTTGAGGTTTATTTTAGTTGTGATTATCGTTCGAGTTTTTGAAACTCGCTTTTTATCTTGTATTGCGCTGCATTAGTTTTGGTTTTGAGCTTGTGTAGCTCATTTACATCTGTGGACTTTAGTTGTCTCTTTTAGTTTGGCACACCGAGTTAGGGTTCAACATCGGATCTCGGACCCGGGTCGTCACAGGGTGACACTTCAACCCGATGAATCAATCCAATCACAAACCTTGTCATGTACAGCCGCAACCCGACAATAGAGACGACCATGAACCTTAGTATAAGGATTAACACCACAATTGGTATGAAATCTCAATTGATAAGTTCAAAGGGGTAAACGACATAGATCAATCCTGATAAGTTCGAATAGTTCGCAAAAAACAAGAAAAATTGAAGAATTCTCTTAATTTCAAAGTTGTATGTTGTTTAGAATACATAGAACGACCTTATATAAGCAAAAAAAAAAAAACACAACTAAACCCTAAAACACCTAGGAGGCGGAATACTAATAAAAAGAAAGTAATTAAAGCTTAAAATATCAAAAATAGGTCAAAATCCGCATAAAATCAGAAATTTGAAAAACTGTCGTAGCGTCTTGCGCTAATAGCCTAATACTGCAAATCTAGCGCCACAGTTTCTTTCCAAGGGTCCTCTAGGAACATCCTCTAAGCCTCCAAATTTGCTTGTAAACTTTGGATCAAGTTTATATAAGTCCCTTGAGTTTGTAATTCATCGTTCATGCGTTTCAAAGGCTTCCTTTGCATCTTGACTCCTCGTATAATCACGAACATCACGAACAAACATTGCTTGAACTTTCATGCCCAATCTCTTTCCCTCGAACCACTTGACACGTGCATCAACAACGGACTTGAGCTTGCTCGAATCGCATCAGTACATCATTCTCCTCGCCAAGTCAGACGGAGGTCAAAAGGTCAATTATACCCGTGGTAATTATTATTCTCATTAAAAATTATTAGTATTAATTTAAGAGCAATGTAGAACGTATAATAGCCACACAAAAGGGAATTCATGATTCGAGTGGAGAATTTTAAGAGAAAATTGTATCTTTAGGTTCACTTAGGAAAGTTTGCTAATTGAATGAAAGAGAAGTAGGAGTAAGACTTCTAATGGAGAGAGAACAGGACGATACAAGGTTTTGGAGATAAATCACATGAAAAAGGCCACAAAAAGATGGGTGGATTTAGATGTGTTAACAATATCGAGTATGATTATTAGGTCGATGTTGATATGCTCAGAATATAGGCTAGAGGTGGGGATGAATAGCCTATATGACCTTTATTAAAAACTTCATTGATTAATTAAAAAATGTTTAAAGAGCAAGGGATAAAGAGTATAAAAGGTCAATTCAATTTTCTTTTAATACAGCTGTGCTGATGTGAGTATCAGGAGTCTTGTATCAGTAGTCTTCTATTGAAAACATCAGACAAGCTTCGACAGTTTTTCATCAACCGACCTTGTCAATTTAGTTACTAACAACTTGAAGATTTGCTAGAAAATTGAAGTTATAACATTTGCTGAAGTGAATGAGTTGGGTAGCGGAATAATTAGCAACAAATGTACAACATAGAAGATTAACTTGGCTATGCATAAAATAGTACAAGTACATTACAACAACTAGTTTAAATCTTCATTAGATGGAGTGATTACTTTCCTTAACCAGATTGCACAATATATGAAAATATATACTACATGAAAGATAAGAAAAGACTGAATGTAAGCAAATATATTTTTATATTAAAATTCAGCAGAGGTTTACTCTAAGGTAAACATGCTTAGTATATCAACCTACACTCTCTAACCTAACAATCTCACCGGGGAAGAAGGAAAGTGAAATTGGGATGCCGGAAAGATTCATGACCAACCCTCATCCTTTAACTCTCTCCAAGTACCTTAGGAGTACATGGCAGGGCAACAGTGAGGCAGAAGTGAGAAGAGAATATTATGGGTTGTTCAAATAACTAGTATTTGAACAACTGAGTGTAAAGCACTCCAAATGTGATGACAACTCATTGCACAATCGACAGCCCTTATAATGTAGTACAAGTTTGCCGATATGAATGCAATATGAATTATTAGGCTCTAGTTCTTCATCGGACATCTTCAAGCTTCGTTAGTCTTCAACAGTAGGTTGGATGCTTAGTCTCTAGCTATAAATTTGAAATATAGCTACTGAAGAGACTGAGTCTTTCGAAGGAAGAAAGAACTCAAATCAAGAAATGAGTTCTTGATTAAGCTGGGCTTTTTTGCCTTAGGGATTTCAGAATACTCTCCCACAAAGTGTTTGTTCTTACACTTGTATTTTTACCACTCTTTGGTGTTCTTACAAATTTTTCTTGGTGTTCTTACAAATTTTTCTTACACATTTGCACATTCACACCGAAGATGAGGGATGAGAGGTTTCATTTATAGGTAGAGAAGCAGAGGTATCCGTTGAAGCTTTGAATAGATTTTTACCCATTGGAGAATCAGATCATTAATGCATCAGAGTGTTTTTTAAGAACTATTAGGTAAAGATCTTCATGTAAGTTTAGTCTTGAAGTCTGTTCGTGATACAGGCTGGGAGCAAATGGGACAGGACGTGCAGGCCTGGACAGAAGCACACTGTGTTTGATCTTTTGTCTGGATGTGTCTTGAAGTTTGGGAACCAAACACATAAAAGGAAATGTTCAGCAGATAATAGTGAAGGCACAGACATCAATGTGTATCTTTAAGCTGTCAGAAAGATCTTGTAACGGATCTATTTTAAATTTTTTGTAGACATGTAGCTTGGAGAACGACCGATGTTCCTCTTTATGTTTATCAGCATTCTCGTAGTCGTCTGATAAAGAGCATGATTGATACTTGAGTAATCTACCGATGTAGGACTACTGAAATAAGGACTGTTGATAATACATTGCTGGTAGAGATGTCTGCTGGTGAGACATTGCTAGTAGAAATGTCTGTTTGTGCTTTTGAGAGCTAATCCATATGAAAAATCATATCACTTGGTAGGACAAAGACTTGAACATATACAAAGACTACCTAGTCTAATGACCTATGCATTGTTTTAGCAAATTGTCACGCTAATCGGTACGCAGCCCTTTTAGCCACTTGTGAAACATGCGTTGTAATATGAACAAGTAAATCACTGTGTATGCAAACATATATATCAGTAGTTTCTCAAGCATATTCCTAACAATGATATTCTTCAAGAGAGGGACATCTTATATCGAGTATGATATTCTTCAAGAGACGGGTGAATTTAGGTGTCAGATGTGTATATATCTCATAACAAATCAAAAGTGTTGTAAAACTCAAACTCTCATCTTCGAGCTTAAAATAGTAGTGTGTAATTTGTTTAGCTAGTTCTCCTAACAAATTGTAGAAACTTCAAATAGTTCAAGTAGACAAGAAGAAACTAAATAAGATTTGGGCAATGATAACTTGTTTTTTGAAAGTTATTTTCTTTTTTTAGAAAGCTATTTTTATTATTTTATTCTTATTTTTCTTGTTATTTTAATGATGATCTATTTATAAATTGATTTTTGAAAATAAATAAATAAATAAATACTGTAATATTTATAATAAAAGTGTGCCGAATCAAACACGTTTTTGGACACGAGGGGAGTTTATGAATAATACATACTCCCTATGTCCCTAAATTATTGTTTTTTTTTATCCGACCTAAAATAATTGTTTTATTTAAAAACTTTTTTTAGGACATTACTTTTACCATTTTACCTTACTTTTTTCTCTACTTTAATTATGAGTCACATACACATAAACATTAAAAAAATTATATATTATATCAATTTTTTTAATTTATGTACCAAATTAAATAAGATAATAATTAAAAAACGGAGAACGTATATAGATTTCTCTTTAATTGATCATTACAATACTAAACAGGGTAACATACCACCGTCGTCCATCGTCCTTAAGAGGTGATCCAGTTGTACTACTACTAGGACTCCACGAAGTGTAAGATTTTAAATTTAACTTATTCTCACGCCGCCACATGGAGAAAAAAAACATGTCCGTCATCCGAAAAGAACATCATGGGAAAATCTTGGGATGATGGACATACGGCACTGATGGGTTGTCTAGTTATTAGCTAACACATAATAACACAGCCTGTCAAACAAACATATTCTCTTCCAAATCATTTTCACTGTCATTATCTCCCTCCCTAATTTCAGCCCTCCATCTAATTATACATTCTACATACATACCTGTATGTTACGTATACACCATATACATACATACACATATACGCAGAGACACACATTTAGGACTATATGAAATTATCATTTAATATATATATATATATATATATTATGTCTTAGATAGTAAACTTTTAATCATTGATATAATAATAGGACTATTGTCAATAATAAATTTAATTATTATACATACCTATATGTTACGTATACACCATATACATACATACACATATACGCAGAGACACACATTTAGGACTTTGAAATTATCATTTAATATATATATATATATATATATATTATGTCTTAGATAGTAAACTTTTAATCATTGATATAATAATAGGATTATTGTCAATAATAAATTTAATTATTTTATTAAAATAAGTAAATTTTTAAATCCTTCAAGTTGACTAAGAAAAATTAATACTATGAAACTTCTTTTTTGGAATGTAGACATTACTAAAAGTGTTATGATTCACATGATTTATAAATTTTAAAAGATAATTATTTTTTTGTCATTTATTACAAAAATGACCAAATTAACGAAAAAGTTAAAATGTACTTACACAAAAATTAAGAAAGGTGACAATATTAACCTGATAGGTTGCCTTGGTGTTTTGATCACCACTGAGTTTTATGTGAGGAATCTATTTGATTATCAGGATGTCACATATTCAAATTTCGACATGTTTCTTTGGGGCAACGGCAGGCTTAGTAGCGCAATCAGGGTGTGGTTTGGAGACACCGACCAAGAAAAAAAGTACAGTGAAAATATTTATATGTTTTATAATTATAGTGTTATCCATATAAGAAAAATAATCTATGAAAGGAATAATTAAGTTAAAAGATAAAATAATACTAAAAAATAGAAAGTAAACACATATGTTAGAATAGAGTAAAAGTAATACTCACTCCCTTATTAAATAAATATTCTTTTTCTTCCTAAAAAAAGTTTTAAAAAAAATTCTACTTGACTCGCCATATAGATTAGATGAAGTTAACTAATTTTATTTTAAATATTCTCACTTTTACCCGAACTTCTTTTTGCGCGTAGGACTAAGATTCAATGGAACAATAAGTGTGATACACTCTATGTCCTATAAAATCTTAGCCGCCATTGTAAAAAAAAGGTCAGGTAGAATAACAAATGCACTTGTACAACTAAAATTTAATGTAGTAAAAAATATGATAGAGAATAAGATAAAAAAATTAAATTTGGTAAAGGTAAGATCTATCTATTAACATAGAAATTAAATAAAAAGTAATATCCTAAAAGAAAAACGATTAATTTTTGTGAAATCATCTAAAAGTATTTTCTATTAACTTTATACATATTTTAAAAAAATAATCGATTTTTTGTAAAATACCTTCAAGTGTTCTGTTGTAATACTACTCCTTCCGTCCCTAATTATTATCGATCATTTCTTTTTTTTATCTGTTTTAGAATAATTATTTTGTTTAAAAATAATTTTTTTAGAACATCACTTTTATTATTTTATTCTTACCTTTTTTCATATTTTAATTATAACCACATATACAAGAATATTAAAAAAAATTACGTATTATATCAATATTAATAATTAAATTAAATATTTTTTTTAATTCGTATGTCAAATTAAATAATATAATAATTAAAAAATGAGGGAGTATTAAGTTAATAAATTATTCTTCTTTTTCTATCTGTAGGATTAATAAAATTATTTTAAATGGAATATAAAATATCCTCCTGGTGATACATTAAATCAGAGGGGGCTGTCAGTGTCAGTAGTCTATGGTCGGGTGGGACCAACATACCCTCCCTCCGTCTTTCATGCGCTAAAGCAATCCAAAGCTGTTGGCTTGCTGTCTCTTTCTCTTCAAATAGTACTTAAAAATTTTCACACTTATCCTTTTCTGATTATTTATAAATAAATTATATCAAAGCAAGTGAGTCAGAATTTTCACTTTGCCCTTGTTAGTTATATGTTGCTTCATTTTGGCCCTAATTCTTTCATTACCTCCTTTAAACTACATTTAACTTTCCTCCCCAATAGTCATGGTTTCATACTAATATAGAAACTTTTACAATAAAATTCCTAAGTTAACTGTTTTGAATTGTTGAGTTGGGCTTTTTTTTTCTTTAATTGGTTATTTAACGGTAATCAGTTATTACATACATGACATATTTCTTCTGAAAAAATATTTTTAGTCATTCAATGTTATGTCTCACGCACTCATTATTTTATGCCATGATTCGTTGCTAGAACATGGAGGAGGAGAGGTGGAGTGGAGTCCCAGGATCAGTTGGTGACATAGCTCAGAGGGGATGACAGAGTTGAGAGGTGATTCGTTTGGGTGGTGGATGTTATAAACAAAAAGGGAGAACTAGTAGGAGTGGAGATTAAAGATCCACCCAAGAGGCCGGCCAAGATAACTGCATTTTTCTTTTAAAGATGATTAATAGTGATACCCCATGACTAACTTCTTTCTCGAACTCAATACTTATTAGTTGTAGATAAAGTGTTTTACCATCTAAGCTGCGCTTCGTTATCAAGAAAGTTGACGAGACTTAATAAAAACCTCATGAAAGGTATAGGACGAATAGGAAGCAAATGAAAACATAAAAGAGGCAAAGGGAATTTTAATTACCCCTAAAGAAAGTGTTTTTATACCTAATAAAAGTGAGGAGGAGAGGACAAATGTGGATGGAAGGAGAGTTTAAAGTAGAAGGATAGAGCTGAGTTTAAAGAATGTTTTGGACTGTTTTTGATGGATTTGATTATATAGACAACTACTTTACTAAGTGCTGGCCACTTTTTTTTTTTTTTAATTAATTAATTCTTAGTTACTTTCAAAGCAAAAGGGGAATTGGTGATGTTTATGTTTGTTTTCGAGCATGACGTGGTAAAATGCCAATTTCAAAAGTTTATTCCATCAATTTTTTGCTTGTCTTATTTATAGAATCTATTTTAATCCCAATTATCATAATGTTTAATTTTAATAAATTAAAGCAACTAAGATTATAAAATTAAATACTATTTGTTTAGATATGTTTAATTTCTAAACAAGAAACAATCCAAATGGCACGGAGGAAACATTTGTTTTTTAAATTGGTGTTATATTTTAAGATTGTATTTTAACGTAACTTGATCAACAATTCTATGTTAATTTTTTTGGGCTAATTACATGTTATGCTACTAATATATTTTTTACAATTCAAATCGTTGTCCTATTTTCATCTCAAAATAAAATCTAGATAAGTTATTGTCAACTTTGGATGGAACGAAGACTCGTTAACTGCCTCTCGCCAATAAATCCATACCAAACAAATCTAAATAGGTAACCCAAAAACAAGAATTATATTTTACCACATTCTCTCATTAAAACTACTGTCCCGAAGGGCATTTGATAACAATGCTTTATACAACTACTGATTAATCTATTTTAGCCTTTCACTGATACCACCGAAGTGAACATCCCTGAATCATTGGCATAAGAGTTCACTTTAAAAAATGAATAGGTCTCCCGTGTGATCGTCTTACGGATCCTAATTTTTAAGACGGAACCCACTCTCTCACAGCACAGCCCACCAATACATGGTAATACATGGTAATACATGGTGGGTCCAATCAAGAAAATTTGTCTTACAAAAAATACCCGTAAAACGGGGATTTTTTTTTTTCTTTCTAAATATTACCTTAAAAAATTATGCCTACAATCTTAATAACTTTATAACTTTACCCTCCACGTGTGGTATAAATATATTAACAAACAATTCTAATGATCTTCATATATTCTTTAATTATTAAACTTTTCAAACGTGCTCTTTAGGTGGAGCGAAATGAATACTATTTAACGTATATTCTTAAAACACAAGTTAATTTTTGCCGTAGAAAAAACATAAGTCAATTTTTTTCTTAAACCTTGTATAAAATTAATAAAGATAACTATTTTAGGAATTGACCAGTTGAAAACGCAGGTTTGAGAACGGACATAGGATGCTTCCACATCCCACAGATTGATCTTCATAATAATACATAGTTGCAGTGACAAGTTCTTCCCATTTGCAATTTCAGACTCTACTTCCCCGATTATAAATGTAAGATTTAGCAAAATACAAGTAGACTACAAATGCAGTAGCACTAAGTCCGGCGAGTAGCCAGTAGAAGTAATCGAGATGACCACGATTCAAGTTATCCGAAAACCAGCTATCTCGACCGTCTCCACCTGTGGTTTTCTCAATGATGGAGATGAGAAAGCTGCTAAGGAAGCTCCCTATGCCGAAAATACTGAGGTAGAGTGCAAGGCCTACGCTTCTCAAGTCACTTGGTACCTGGTCATAGAAAAACTCTTGCAGACCGACCATTGTGAACACATCGGCAATTCCAACCAATATATACTGAGGTGTCAACCACCACACGCTCATTGGAACAGTTGTACCTGGACTATCGATCAACCCATAGTCAAGAGCAGTTTTGAGTCGTTTCATCTCAACTACGGCTGCAATCACCATCGAAAGAATAGAGAAGCAAATCCCAGTTCCAATTCTCTGTAGCATAGTTATCCCTGAAGGCTTCCTCGTAATTGATCTTGCAATAGGAACCAAAATGCGGTCATACACGGGAACTAAGATAACAATGGAAAGGCTGATAAAAGATTGTAGGGAAGCAGCTGGGATCTCAAAGCTCGACCCAATAGATCGGTCCATGGTAACTCCTTGCTTGGTGAAAAAGGTGGAAAACTGAGAAAATACAATGGCATACACTAAACATGTAGCCCATATTGGTACGAGCCTAAGAACCGTTTTTGCCTCTTCTACCTCACTGATGCTACAAACCTTCTCATCTTTCATTGAACCCTTGGGTGAAAGCAAGGCTTTGTTAAGAAATCTGCAGCATCCCAATATTTTAAAAGCTGTTATGAAGTTGCTTCACAGGACCACACAATAACAATTAACAAGACATGGAAAACAAAGCTGTTAATAGAAAAGTGAGTGTAACCACAAAAATGATGTTGATCCAATTGCTTATTGCACAACAGAGCAGACTATTAATGAATAGGATTATGTTAAATTATAAGTGTGTACAATTATGTTTTGAGTATAAGGGTGTGTACTTGGTCTTGCAGTGAACACCTTTTAAATGAGAAAAAGGAACCAATCAGCAAGGAACTAATTTTGTACTTTTATAGCTTCATAAGGAACATGCACAATCCTGTCTAGACAATCTACTACTGGCCATGGATCATCATCACATACGATAACTGAAATGATTGCGAATGGTGTTTTGGTTATTATTATTTATTATTATTATTTTTTTGATAGGTAAGTATGGCCCCTTGGTTTGGGGATTGGAACCAAGGACCTCAAGGTCTTTGGTTAATTATGAGAGAATTTTATCATGGACTCGTCCAAGATGCTAGGAGACATGCAAAGTAGACTCAAAGACATTTATTATCACAAACACGTGTAAGATGCTACCAAGAAAGTAACATACCGTCAAATGCATAGCATTTCAGTTTCAGATGGAGATAGATATAAAGAAAATGTTAAACTAGTTACAACAATTATGGCACAAGAGTTCCTATCATCTAAATGCCAAAATATATATATACACACTCACACACACACACACACACACACACTTACTTGAATTGTTGAGAACCCTGGTGAGGCAAGGTACCCCGTGCTTCCTCTTCCATAGTTATGGCTGAAGGGGTAGTTCGCCAATTCATAGCTGCTTTAACAAACACCTGCCTGATTCTGAGAAATGCACTTCTTTCATCACCTTTGCCACTCAACCGATAAGTCCTGGTTCCAACTAAGAATGTAGCAAGTGCAATGCACATCACGATGCAGGGAATTCCAAAACCAAGGCCCCAACTAAGGTTGTCTTGAATGTAGTTAAGAAAAAAGAGTGTCACCAAAGGACCACCACATACTCCAAGATACCACCAGTTGAAGAATGAACTTTTTGCTTTGCACTCTTCTGGATCATCTGAATCAAACTGGTCAGCTCCGAAAGCCTGAACACAAGGTTTATGCCCTCCTTGCGCAAGCGCCACAAGATATAGCGAAAAGAAGAAAAGGACAACTTGGAGCTGAGAAGGAGAACAAGGCACAGCATTGGTGGTAATGTCACAGTCAGACGAACTGGAAGAGGGAAGCACAGCGGAAAGTGTTAACAAGCCAAGCCCCTGTTAATCATCCCATTCCAAGGTAAGAATACTAAGTTCCACCATAAGAACATGGCACTTGTCAGCATAAAGCTGGAAAGCAATATTACAGCTATCCTATAATTCTATAAATCAAATCAAAATCCTTACCAATAGAGTAGGGTTCTCAGGTGTCCTTGAACGGTCTCTAATTTTACTTTTTACTACTTTTTCTGAACTATTGCTTTGAATGGGACAAGGGATGGAGGGAGAGGATCATTGTTGACTACTCATTAAACCATAAAGTTATCTGGTTTGAACAAGTTACATAAATTATAATCCAGATCAAACAAAATACAAAACTGACACAGTTATGATTAGTTCGTGGAAATCTCACACACACACACACACACATATATATATCCTTCATATTCTGTTTTCATCTATATTACACAAAAGAAAGGCTAATTAATTTTGTCGATTGTGGTGAACCGACCCTAAAGTTATTAGATAGATGATGGGAATCAAGAACAATATAACCACAAGTATTCTAGGTAAAGATGCGTAGAGACAATCATGACCCACATTAGAGAATCTAGTGGCTCTGGCCCAAGACTCTCCCTTGAGAACACGTCATGCGGAAAGATCCTCAAACTAAGCCAAATCCAATCACAAGTGAAATATACCTCAAGTTCAGCATCTGATTTGACAATTCCTTCTTATAGTACGTGGGAGGTGCTCCTTTTTAAGCTGGTTTTTACTCGGCCAAGTAGGAATGGGATAGACATACTAAATCTCATGCACTCCTCACTAAAATCGCTTGGTAGGACCCTCTAATATCATCCATAGTTATTAAAGGCGGAAGGCGAGAGGCGGGCAACAAGTACTTTTTTGAGGCGGGAGGCGGGCGGTCAAAAGGCGAGCAAGGCGGAAAAATAATATATATATATATATATTTATAATACTGTAACAAATTTTAAAGAATATATATATGAGAATAAAATCTGAAATTAACTTCACATATATTAGCAAACTAAAGCCTAAATAAATGGAAAAAACAGAGTTATAGTAAAGATTAAGAGCAGATTAAAGGGAAAAAAAAACAAACAATAAGATACAATTTGTATATGGAATAAAGTAAAAAAGAAGAAAAAAAAATAAGTCAAAAAAGGCGGATTAAAGTAAAAAACAGGACAAAAAAAGAAGTCAAAACAAACAGTAAGATACAATTTGTAAGATTAAGATCAGATTAAAGTAAAAAAAAAAAACATGCATTATAATAGTCAAAACAGAGTATTATATAGAATATCTAATATATATTAAAGTAAAAAGAGTTGGTAAAAGTATAATAGAATAAAAAAGAAAGTCCCAAAAAAAAAAAGGAAAAAGAACTGACTGGTAGTCAGTAAATTAGAAGAAAATAAATAAATAAAATATATATTTAAAAAAAAAAAAAGGAAAAGCAACTACGCTAAATCGCATGACTTGCGTCTCTATTAGGAAGTAAAAGAGAAAAGAAAAAAATAAAGAAAGAAGAAGAAACGATTTCGAGAAAGTCGAAAGTCGAAGAGAGAGAGAGAGAGAAAGTCAAACGTAGGCGTACCTGTTCCAGTTCCAGTCGCCGTCGCCAAGGGTTGGTCGTCCAGTCCCTCGCCGTTGCCGTCTCAGTCGCCGTTCGAAAGGCTAGGGTTGGTTGTTCGCACAAGTAGGTTTTCGATTCTAAAAGGGATTTGCAAAATGAACGAGAGAGAGATCGAGTGAAAGGGTTTTGTTTTCTCACTTACTTAAACTACGACGTTTCGTTAAAAAAAAAAATACGAGGTTTTAAGCTTGTCGCAAAGGCGTTGTTTCTTGCCGCCTCTCGCCTTGCTCGCAGTCGACGAAGGCGAGCGCCTTTGACCCGCCTTTGTGAAAACGCCTCGCCTGTGCCTTTTCAAGGCGTCCATGCCTTGCCTCACGCCTCCAGGCGCCTCGGGCGGCTGAGGTGACCGCCTTTAATAACTATGATATCATCAAAGTGAACCTAACCCAATGCAGGTGATTGAAGCCATACAAATCAACATAATCGTTTATACTAGTTCGTCACTCTAAGAACACTTTAGGATCTGGCCTACCATCAAACTGAGAGAGTTGATCTTTATATGTCTCACAACTGCTTGAAGCGACTTTCTGACTCAAAAGAATATTATCAATCACTACCAGGATAATAAAAATGAAGGTGCACAAAGAATTTCCAAGCCTAACCTAGTTACATTGATAACCATCACTTATCTATCTTGCTGAGCATCCTGGGGAAAAGAACCAGGGCATTTATGCTCTCCAAAGCGTGTTGCATAAATGGGCGATCTATGCACATCTTCAACTCCACTTCACCAGCATCTTATTGAACCTTCCTGCCTCGTAGTCCAAAGGAGTACAAGGACTACCATTCTTTTAGGAGAAGCAGATGACTCACCATCAAGGTGATCAAGTTTACCATTGCTTGAATCTTGAAGTATGCTCAAGGTTTTCTTGGTTTTGCGAAGTTATTCTACAATAGTAGATAGATTGTGAGACAAGGATAAAGTGATAGCAACCGGACTGGTCTATTTCTGCGTAACACGCAATGAATACTAGAATTCAAACTAGGCTAAGATGCTCAAAGCAAGAATGAAATAAGAGTTGTGTGTCACACAAACAGATTTTTAGTGTTCAAATTAGGATGAAAAACAAAAAAGAGTGAGTATTGCTGAAGTGAGTTCAAGATATGACCTGTTTTGCACAATTACAACTTGCCAATCAATATTAACATTAATCACAGCATAAAGTGAAAGAAAATGTACATTTCTCCCCAGTCTTAGAACTTACCAGCATAAAGGAAGGTGCTATATGATAGCCAAAAGACTAATAACTAACTTGCGTTATCTGTTTTTATTTTTTTGTTTAATACGATATGTTCATAGCCAGTCCGATTCAGCAAGCAGCCAGATTCAGTGCTACATCCACACTATCTGGTTGAAGCCAGTCCCGGCTTCCATAGTTGGAACTTGTTATACTCCCGGATCAAGAACTAAGGGCGCTGTTGATTCCAATCTGTTTTCAACTAGCGTCAAAGTTAATGAGTAGCCATGATCTAACCTTTCTTCAATTAATTTCAAGACTCTCAAGTGCCTGTGGCTCAGCACCACACAAACGGATGTTATACGATGACAACAAGGTAGCTCAACGCACACACCAATGTGATCTGATAGCAACAAAAATACAGAAAAAGCAATGACACGGCGATTTGGTTGATGCCGATAAACTTATGAAGCTTCCAAGACCCCAAGGATGTTGATTGCCGGTTGACCTCAAGATTTATGTAAGTGACACAAGCCACAAAGAATAGGATTGAGCCATTGTGGCTATTAAGGGCAAGAAAATGGTTTGGATACATTTTACAGGTTTGCCAGGGTTAATGCAGTGCTTGGGGCAAGTTGTTGTGGAAGTTGTCTAAGTTCTATAGTCAATGATGAAGCTGAGGTGGGTTTAGGAGATTGACAATTCTTAAAAAACAAATCAAGCATCTTCCAAAATTCTTTTGTTTTTTTTTTATTTTTTTATTTTTTTTCTTTGATAGGAAAAGAAGATTTCATAGATAAGAAGAATAAACAGATGTGGATAAAAAATCCACCATTGCAACGACAATGAAAGGACAATACCAAAAGAGCACAAAACAAGACCTGACGCACAACCAGAGCTGCCTTCCAAATGCAAAGTAGTTCTTAAGCAAAACAAGACCCTCTTAACAGGAGCTATCAAGACCCCTTACATACCAACTCTGGCTCCTTCTGGCAAAATTAAAGTTCACCCCCCTACGTCACGGCTTACCATAATTAACAGAGGACATCAATCTAATCATCTCTTTGACCCCTCCATTCTTCTTACGATTTACGTAACAATGATGACTGTGAGTGTGAAAAATAAGAAGTTTTGCAGGCAGAGAATCAGAAGCAACTCAATGACTCATAACATGTTCTACACTAAAAAGATCTTTCATTTGTTTGTTTGAGTCATTGGTCACACATTCATACTAAAGCATCTTGCTGTTAAACAACCACGAGCACTAAAACAACGTCAGAATTCAGATTCAGTCCCTGCAACTCAATTTCTAACAATACATGGTTGAGCATTGATTATCATCTGTACCAAACCTACCAGACTTTTAGATAAGTCAATTTACGAAAACCACTATACAACAAATGCAAAATTATAATAGTACTATAAGGTACTCTACACCATCTCCATTGGCCAGACTTAGCTCAAGCAAACAGGGTTCACGAGGATAGCCAAAAGGTGGGCTTCGACCAAGGGTGCAGACCGAGGCGAGGGTAATGCTTGGATTCCCGGGCGCACCCCATCACTATGCATGGCCTCTATGAGTAAGCTGGCACAGAGAGTATGGCACTTAAACAATGAGGATGTCATTGATGATTCTCTCCAAACTCAGAATAGGGTGCAATAACCTATCACAAGCACTTGCATCTTAAAGGATTGCCCAGACTAGGGCACAAAAGAGGAGCTTGCTTAAAGTGCAACGGCCAGCTTGGAGGCATTAGCAACCAAGCTTGAGCCAGCTTTTGGATGCTTGGGGGCCCATTGGTTTGGCGGTTGGAAAGGAGAAAGAGCTAGTATTGGTCCCTGCCCATGAGAGGAGTTGATGGCTTTACTTGGACTTCTCATTTCTCATAATTTTTCCAACTCCCCTGATCGGAGGTCTTGGTCTCTGGGTCCTAGTGGCACATTCACAGCCAGTTATTTTCAAGGTTCTAACTCGATGATTGGAGGTCTTGGTCTCTGGGTCCTAGTGGCACATTCACAGTCTGTTTTGAAGGTCTTCTTTTCTGGGTCCTAGTGGCACATTCATAGCCAGTTCTTTTTCAAAGTTCTAACTCGATGATCGGAGGTCTTGGTCTCTGGGTCCTATTGGAACAATCACAACCAGTTTTTTTCAAGGCTCTAACTCGATCTGGACTTCCATCATTTTTCCCTTTAATCTCCTTCATTTGGAAAACCAAAGTACAGTTCAAATTGAAGGCCTTAGCATGATCACTTGTTCTTAACAGGTTGAAATGAACAATCGGAGACAGAAGCGTAGGTCTCACAAGGCGTTATCCCCTAATATGTGTGTGATGTGTTGCAAGGGAAGTGAGACCCATGAGCACCTTTTTCTGTATTGTATAGGACTTAAAGGCTTTGGTTTGAGTGATTTGACATCATGGTCAAGACGTGGGTGTGCCTCTCCCATGAATGATTTAGTTCTGCCCTAAACAAATAGTGAACAGGGACAACTTCCTAATTTGACCCACTTTAATGCTGAATCGTACTGTAACTGAACCGGACCATTCTGAACCATTTTCAGCCCTCAAAAAATATTATTTGTAATATTTTTCAAGTTGTTCTGCCATGAATTGTGTGGATCGTGTTAAGGAATATTGATAAGAATGCTTGAACACTTGAGGAGGATATACAAATTGATTTCAGAACTCCCTAGCCAGTAGTTGGGAAGAATGGAAGGTATTCCTTTGAAAAATTAGAGCAATTTTCAGATTCTTGTGCAAGAAGAAAACATGGAACAAGAGCCGTGTTGAGAAACTTTGAATTGCAGAACATTCAAACTGGCTCGCCCATTGTTCAACATGATTTCTAGCGATCCACATAAGTTGAATCCATCAAGGCATCAAGGAAGGGACGAACCCTCATAGTCATAGCGTCCAAGCCAGCCCTTAGGTTCTGCTTCTGCTCACCTTCTTCTTTTTCGGATTCGGACCAGGTATTCCAACCACTTCCAGAAGATTTATGCTATGGTGGAAAGAGAAACAAGAAAGCCATTAAAGCGCCTTCGCACCGATTATGGAGGAGAATACGATTCAAAGGAGTTTGAAGCTTATTGTGCACTACAAAGCATGAAAAGACAATACCGTACACCATAACACAATGGCGCAGCTGAAAAGATGAACCGCACCAATGTTGAAAAAGCCATGAGCGTGCTTAGAATGGCTGAATTGCCAAAAAGTCATTCTGGGGTGAAGCTCTTCAGACTGCGTGCTATCTAATCAACAGATCTCCATTAGTTCGTTGGATCTTGATATTCCAAAGAGAGTGTGGAATGGGAAAGATGTTTCCTCTCACATTTGCACATGTCCCTAAAGAACAGAAGTTAAAGCTTGATGATAAAGCAACTCCATGCATTTTCATCTGCTATGGAGATGAAGAATTTGGCTACTAACCATGGGAACCAAAAAGGAAGAAGGTGAGCAGAACTAGAGGTGCCGTGCTCCAAGAGAACGAAAGCATGGCACACTCGGAAGAACCTGGCAAGTCAGAAGTTGATGCCATTCCCAACTTCTCGGTAATGCCATCCCTAACTCAAAGTTCCACAAACTGGGAAGATGAAAAGGCAATGCTTCCAGAAGCAGAAAATGCTAATGACGAGCCAAAACGAGAAGGTGTTGAACAAGGTGAGCAACCACCTCAATCAGAGGTCGAACAACCACAAAGGAGGGTACCAGCAAGGGAACGGAGACCATTGAGTAAATATCGCAGTTATGATTATATCGTAGTTACTCGAAAGGGGGAGCCAGAGAGCTTCCAAAAAGTAACAACTTATAAGGAAAAATCTAAGTGGGTTCATGCCATGCAAGAATATATGCATTCCTTGAGGTCCTTGGTTCCAATCCCCATACCACGGGGTCATACTTATCTATAAAAAAAAGAACAGCATTTATGAGTTGGTTGATCTTCCAAAACGAAGAAGGGCACTGCAAATCAAATGGGTATTAAAGATGAAGAAAGATGACAATAAGCTCGTGAAATACAAGGCTCGTTTGGTGGTAAAAGGTTTCAGTCAGAAGAAAGGATTTGACTTGGATGAAATCTTTTCACCTGATGTGAAGATGACCAGAATCCAAGTAATTCTGGGCCTAGTAGAAGGCATGGATCTTGAGCTCGGCAGCTCGATGTGAAGACTTAGACTGCTTTCCTTTATGGAGATTTGAAGGAAGAAATCTACATGATGCAGCCAGAAGAATTCAAATTAAAAGAGAAAGAGCACTTGGTTTGTAGACTCGAGAAAAGCTTCTACCTTCTCAAACAAGAACCAAGACAGTGATATAAGAAGTTGACTCATTCACGGTGGGTATGGATATAAACGTAAAATTGCAGATCAATGCGTTTATATCAGAAAAAAATTTCAGGCAACAATTTTATTATCCTTTTACTTTATGTTGATGATATGTTAATAGTTGGCAAAGATGCTAACGTGATTTCCAGGTTGAAGGAAGAATTGTTCAGGTCAGTGATATGAAGGACTTAGGCCCAGCACAACAGATTATTGGAATGAAAATCGTTCGTGATAGACAATCAAGAAAGTTGTGTTTGTCACAGGAGGAATGTGTTGAAAGGATGCTTGAAAAATTCAATAGGAAATGGTCAGTTTCTTTTTAATACAAATACTGTATCAACACCAACTTGTGGAGGAGAAATAAAATGGCATGCACCGAAATCGTAGTGCCGACCAGATCTTCTTCTCGATCTGCAGTGCCAAAAATCCGAATTCACATTGTGGTCTTTACATTAAAAGACTCTCCTATAAATAGAAAGCCTTCCAGCTGATTTCATTACAACCAACAACCAACAGAAAACACAACTCAGTACGAGAGAGTTTTGAGTGAGTGTTAGCGTTCCCCTTTTAGAGTCTATTAACATTTTTTTTGATAAGTAATAATGATGGAATAAAAACAAGGCGTCAAAACAGGTGAAGTGTACTTTGTACATAGGAAGTATACTTTAGAGTCTATTAAGATTTTTTTTGATAAGTAATAATGATGGAATAAAAAGAATAAAAACAAAGCGTCAAAACAGATGAGGCGTCCTTTGTACATACGAAGTATACTTTAGAGTCTATTAAGATTTAGACTGGGTGACTTCAATCAAAGAACTTACTCGACACTCGGGCATGCCCAACAATTAAATAAAAGAAATCCAAAACTACATAATTGGGAAATTTATTCATTTAGGAACAAAGCAATCATAAATTAAACCAAAAAAAGAAAAAAGAAAACGAAAGACAAACCAGGATATAGAGTAGGGAAGAAATTATAATGGTTCGGTATCGACCCAGAAAAGCGTCAGCAATAAAAGCACCCAAAAGGGGAAGAAGCGACGCTGTCCCCAACCAGACGTTCACGTTCTCAGCCGCCGTCGCCGTCGATTGCCCCAACGGCCCAGTCAAGTAGCTAATCAAGTTTGAACTAATCCCATAATATGCTAATCTCTCGGCAATTTCAACACCTATAATATCAAAATTAAACAAAAAATGATCAAACAAGTTTGCCGGAATTAAGTTAGAATGAAAGTTCATTTCCTCATTCAATCATGATGTGGGTTGATTTGATTTTGTAAAGTAAATAACAGATCACTACACCACCTATAATGAAATACGCAGACTTCCAGCCGCCGGATTGGGATCTGTTGACTGGACGACCCTTGTAGTCAACGACGCCGTCGACAACGTCGTCGTCGAGCAGTGGAGTCTCGATTCCCGAAGAGTAGGCGTCGGCGACGGCGACTGCAGACACGGCCATGTCGAAGCCAGTGTCGCAGCTTAACAACACTTGCAGTTTGTGTCTTCTTTTTTCTTCTTTTGTGTTTATATATTTTGGCGCTTTGCAAAGGAGAAAACGATAGTCAGTGGGAGGGAAATGATTGGATAAGCGGCAGATAACGATATACTTGCTCCTTTTTTTTTTTTTTTTTTTGAGTTAAACAAATTATTTTTTAAATATAAATTTGATTTATATTTTTTTACTTTTTTAAATTATAAAACACATAATTTTTAATATTTTTCTTGCAATACAAACCACATATTTTATAATTTAAGAAAAATAAAAAATAAAATCAAATTTATATTTAAAAAATAGTTTGTTTGACTCAAAAAAGTCAAACAAAAAAATAATTTAGGAACTGAGGTAGTATTTGAATTTGATATGAAAATTTTATTAGGTGTGTCTGATATCGTAGTTTTAAAAATTTTAATTTTTAATAATTGAACAAAAAATAAGAGAGACCGAGAGAAATTGTTAAGGGCAAAAAATGAGAAAGTTAAAAAGCAAAGGATTAATTACACCATTAGTTCTTCGACTATAAACTATTTCATCAATAGTCTTTTAATAATTTTTTTTCAAATTTTAGTCCCTAGAGTATCAAAAGTCACGCGGCTAATCCTTTTGATGGATGTCGTTAAAAAATTCTGTTAACTCCCTCATGTGCAAGGCACATAACTTCTTTTTTTTGGCATTAATGGAATTTCACTAACTCCTTCTTCCCCACCCCTCTCTGTCTCTCTCCCTTATCATCTTTAAACCCAAACCCAGTAAATGTAATAACGATTGGACCAACCCTCAAGTGGGTTCACAGGATGAAATTCAAGACAAGCGAATTGAATTAACAGACTGAAATTCAAGACACTTACCCACCGCATATATTCTCAAACAATTCTCGTAATATTTTTCAGTTCAAAAATCGAGAAGACTCAAATAAGGAAAAAGGAATTAATAGACTGAAATTCAAGAAACCCACCAAATATTCAGCCTTGATATGTGGGCTTGTTTCAGCATTTACAGAAGATGAAGAAACAAGAAAACAACCATGTTCCAAAATTACATCAATTTGGGGTTAATACTGAGAAACAGAGTGCAAAATATTGTACTATGCCACAGAACTGGACTTTAATTCCTCATGTGAACAATAAAATGCAAGAAATTTATCAACCAAATGTTTGGATCGAACAAAATGAGGAGTCTGTGGGTTTTAAACTGGACATTCTTCCTCCGGCGGAGGTCCTACCACCCCCAAGCTTATGCCGATGTCCTCCGTCGTACCGACAACGGTGGTGGCTGTCACACCCCTATTTGAGCTCCTACGTGGAACTCCAAATGGAGACGTGAAACACATACATCATAATTAATTAATTAATTTAAAAATACCAAATAAAACATATAAACAAATTAAATGTCATGAAATGCAAATGACGTGCAAATAATATAAGTACGAAAATCTCGGGTGTTACACCCTCTCCCTTAAAAAGAATTTAGTCCCTAAATTCTCTTACCGAAATCATCGTATAGATGGGGTATTTCTCATGCATTTCGTGCTCGGTTTCCCACGTGGCTTCCTCGATCTCATGATTACGCCACAAGATCTTCACAAGAGGAATCTGCTTGTTTCGTAGGACTTACTCCTTCGTATCAAGAATTTGAACTGGTTGCTCAATATACGACAAATCGGGCTGGAATGAAAATGTTTCATACCCCAGCACATGAGACTCATCTGGCATGTACTTGCGTAGCATCGACACATGAAACACGTCGTGAATCTCTGACAATGATGGTGGTAAAGCAACCCTGTAGGCCAATTTTCCGACTCTCTCAAGAATCTCAAACGGCCCAATATAATGAGGAGTAAGTTTTCCTTTCTTCCCGAACCGTTTAGTACCCTTCCGAGGTGATACTTTTAGAAATACAAAGTCTCCGACCTGAAACTCAAGGTCTCTCTGTCGGTTATCTGCATAACTCTTTTGTCGACTCCGAGTTGTAAGTAATCTCTCCCGGATTATCTTTACACTCTCAGTCTACTGTTGTACCATCTCTGGACCCCAAAGCTTGGCTTCCCTAACTTTGATGAGAACCGTGGTTCGAGCCAAGACTCAAGGCCCAAGTCAAGTGAACCAATTATGATCGATTGGCTTTAAAGTCACGCAAACACATTCGAGGGCCCAAGAGGAGGAGTTCACGCATGTTCTTGTGGCTCTCATGACACTTGTGGAAGAAGTCAAGGCTAATACAACACCCAAGGATTCTCAAGGCAATAAAGGAAAGATCATTTGTGTTGAAGGGTCAAATAACAGCAGAAAATCAACCAATATAGATTCTGGCATCTATGCGGCCTCACTATGCGTCTGCATAGCTTCACGTAAATCTCATGCGGTCGCCTAAAGCGATGTGTCAAACTTTCTGGATTTTGTGCGTCCGCCTAGTGCATCCGCATGGCACCTATACGACCGCATAGTGCATCCTCATAGGCTTCCTCTCACCAAAGACGGGATTTTACTTATTTACTGGATTTTTGATATTTTAGGTATTTTTAAGTATTTTTAGGTATGTTTATTTCCTAATAAATGTTTTCTAGGTTTAGTAAGTTTGGTTTTAAGCCTATATAAAGGCATCCTATGTATTGAATTCATTAACTTTTGATATTTATTAAATTGAATTGAGTTTTTACAATATTGTGAGCTTTTGAGAGATTTCTTGGTCTAAAATTCTCACCCCACTTATCAAATTTGTTGAGTTGCAAGCTTGTGGCGTTCCGTGATCTTGGTTCCTAATCAATTGCGATTAGTGGGTTAAGGTTGCACCCTAAGGTCCTAGGGATTAAATCCGCCCTAGGGTTGAGGGAAGCTCCCTATCTTTTCGTTTCAATTCGTTGTTTCTATTTTCAATCCACATTCTTGGTTGGTTTCGCTTTGTCACGATCTTGGAATCACATCAAACTTCATCCCACCATATAGGTGATCTGTATTTTCTTCCATATAACGCCTCGTATGGTGCCGTTTCAATGTTAGACTGATAACTATTGTTATAAGCAAACTCTGCTAATGGTAAATGAACTTCCCAGCTACCTTTGAAGTCTACGGCACAAGCTCGCAACTTATCCTTGAGTATCTGAATCAATCTCTCGGACTGACCATCTAACTGAGGATGAAAAGTTGTGCTAAAGTTTAGTTTAGTTCCCATAGCACTCTGCAATGCCTGCCAAAATCGGGAAGTAAATCAAGGATCTCTGTCAAATACTATACTTACGGGAACTCTATGAAGTTTGACGATCTTTTGAACATATAACGATGCAAGCTGACTCAACGAGTATGTCATCGAGATAGGTAGAAAGTGAGCTGATTTAGTCAATCTATCCACTACCACGCAAACTGCATCATGACCCCGTCGAGTACACGGTAATCCCGTTACAAAATCCATCGTTATGTGCTCTCATTTCCACTCAGGAATTTCCAAAGGCTGTAACAAACATGCAGATCGTTGGTGTTCTGCCTTTAACTGTTGACAATTTAAGCATTTCGCAACGTAATCGGCAATCTCATGTTTCATGTTATTCCACCAGAAATGCTTTTTTAAATCTCGATACATCTTTGTACGACCAGGGTGGATAGTATATCTGGTCTTATGAGCCTCTTTCGAGAAATTGTTGTTTAATTCCATCGTCTGTTGGAACACATACCCGTCCTCGAAATGTTAAGGTCCCATCACTATTAAAGGCAAAATCAGGCATTTTACCTTCGTTCATTCCACTAATTATCTCTTGTACTTCGGAATCATTCACTTTAGCGTTTTAAATCTGCTAAAACAACACAGGTGTAGCCCGAATGTTCACAAAGATAATCCCATGTTCTGATTGGCAAGGACTCCAATCACGTAAATCCTCTAGCATTTTCCATTCTCGAGTCATTAAACAAGAAACATACATTTTCCTGCTCAATGCATCCGCAACCACGTTAGCTTTCCCGGGATGATATAAGATAGTGCAATCATGATCTTTTAGTTTCTCCATCCATCTCGGCTGTCTGTTGTTCAACTCTTTCTGGGAGAATAAGTATTTCAAGCTCTTGTGGTCGGTATACACTTCAAATTTTGCCCCATACAAATAATGCTTCCACTTGTGTAACGTAAAAATAATAGCAGCTAACTCCAAGTCATGGGTGGAGTAATTTTATTCATATGGAGTTAATTTTCTCGAAGCATAAGCAATTACCTTTCCATTCTGCATTAGTACATATCCTAAGCCTTCTTTTGAAGCATCACTATAGACGATGAAGTTGTCACCTCCACTCGGCAATGCTAACACTGGAGCTGAAGTTAATCTCTGCTTGAGTTCCTGGAAGCTTACTTCACATTTATCATTCCAAACAAATGGGGCCTTGTTTTGCGTCAGGTTGGTCAATGACGTAGCTATCTTGGAGAATCCCTTGATAAATCTCCGATAGTAACTCGCCAATCCCAGGAAACTACGTACTTCTGTCACAGTAGTTGGCCTTTTCTAGCTTAGTACTGCTTCCACTTTTGTTGGATCGACTGAAATACCGGCACCTGATACAACATGTCCCAAGAAAGATACTTCTTCTAGCCAGAAAGCACACTTGCTGAATTTCGCAAATAACTGTTTCTCTCGAAGCACATTCAATACTATTCGCAAATATTGCTCATGTTCTTCCTTGGATTATGAATACACTAATATATCATCGATGAAGATCACCACAAAGCAATCTAGATAAGGTTTAAACACTCTATTCATAAGATCCATAAACACAGTAGGTGCTTTGTCAATCCGAAAGGCATGACCACAAACTCATAATGTCCATACCTCGTACGGAAAGCAGTCTTTTGTATGTCTTCGGCTCGGATCTTAAATTAATGGTATCCACTTCTCAAGTCAAACTTAGAGAATACAATGGACCCCTGTGGCTGATCAAACAAGTCATCGATAGGCGGCAATGGATACTTGTTCATGATAGTCACCTGATTCAACTGCCGATAATCAATGCATAATCTCAACGTACTATCTTTTTTTTTCCACAAACAACACTGGTGCACCCCAAGGTGAAACACTCGGTCTGATGAATCCTTTTTCAAGGAGCTCTTCAAGCTGTATTTTCAATTCTTTCAGTTTAGCAGGTGTCATCCGATAAGGTGCCTTAGAGATTGGCATTGTACCTTGCAACAACTCAATACAAAACTCCAATTCTCGGTCAGGAGGCATGGTATATTCAGTAGAGAACAGATCTAAAAATTCACATGTAACTGGAATATCCTCTAACTTTGGTGCAGTTTTACTCTTGTCAACAACACATGCTAAATATCCGGTACAACCACGTATAACAGTTTACGGGCTTTCAATGCAGAAATAACATGGATACCACATCCTAATTTGTCCCCCACAAATACAAATTCAGGAATACCCGGCATGCTAAAAGTAACCATTTTACGATGACAATCAACGAGTGCATGATGAGTATATAACTAGTCCATACCCAATATGACATCGAAATCATGGATAGACAATACAATAAGGTCTGCATGCAAAGTATGATTATCCACAAGCACATCACAAGCCTTATACACATCGCAAGCATTCACACAATCACCCATCGGTGTAAACACCTCCAACACATATGGCAAAGATTGAGGCGATACATGCAAATTATGAATGAAATGCGATGAAACATAGGAATGTGAAGAACCAGGGTCTAAAAGAATACGAGCTCTTGTACTATAGATAAAGAGAATACCTCCCACAACTGTTGTAGACTCGGCGACCTCTCGCTGATCAAGTGCAAATACATGTCCCTGAACTTTTGGTCTACCATCACTACCTCTTTTCGTACCTGAGGGACCAACATTCTTAGGCTACTTGTTCCTACATTTCAGGCACTCATTCTTAAAATGATTGATGTCGCCGCATATCAAACATTTACCCAACTGTAACCAACACTTATCAGTATCATGGCCCCGTTTCTTATAGTAAGTACACGATTCTCCTATTCCTTGCTGACCCTGAGTGTTCTATGTCTTATCCTTAAATTGTCTTCTACCATGTCCACCTCGACGGTTACCAAAACCACTTCGGTTATTCGAACCTTGGCCTCGCCCATACTGCTGTGAGGACTGTTGGTTTGTTGGTGCTGGTATTGCTGAAACATCTTTTTTCCCCTTATGTTCCTCTATATCCCTTTCCAAATCGAAGGCTCGATCAATTGCACTCGAATAACTAGTAAACTCAAAAGGTAGAAGTTTCTCTTGTAGCTCGATTTTTAATCCCTTAACAAATCTCCTAGCTTTCCTAGCTTCATCAAGGATCAAATGTATACCATGTCGAGCTAACTCGGTAAACTTTTCCGCATACTTGGCTACACTCAAGTTTCCCTGTTCCAAGGTGAGAAACTCCACCTCTCTTCGTTCCTGCACTCCTGTTGGCACAAACTGACTATTGAACTCTTTCAAGAAGTTTGCCCAAGTCTTGGTTGTTCTCTCCTGATCCCACTTGCCTTTTAACAATTTCCACCAGTGCTCTGCAGCACCCTCTAATTTGAACACCGCAAATATAACCTTTTCTTCCTCAATAGAACCCAATGCTTCGAAGATCTTTTATATCCCTTCAATCCACCGTTCAACTTTCATTACATCAAGTTCCCCATCATAGCTACGGGGATGCATTTTCATGAACTTCTTAATGCCTGCCACCGGACCTGCATTTCTAGCTTCTGGTTGGGGCTCTCTAAGCTCCACATGCTGCACAGGTTGTTGCATAGGTGGTGCTTGATGTTCTAGTACAGTTACCACCCTTTTCAGTATTCTATACATATCTCCCATATTAGCCTCATTAGGGTTATTAGGTGCTTCTGCCCTAGGAGCATTATGGCTATCGCAACTCTCCGCTCCCCTGCGAACTCCGGACACACTTATCCCAGCTCCGTGCCTAGTTTGCACCATTCTTACAACCTACACACAAACGCTCAGCGTTAAAACCAAATAACACAATTAACCCATCTAAGCCAACGACCCTATCCTGGCTTGTAGCTAACTATAGCTCTGATACCAAAATGTCACACCCCCATTTGAGCTCCTTCGTGGAACCCCAAATGAAGACGTGAAACACATACATCATAATTAATTAATAAGTTTAAAAATACCAAAGTAAAGCATATAAACACATTAAATGTCACGAAATGCAAATGACGTGCAAATAATATGAGTATGAAAATCTTGGATGTTATAGTGGCTATCGGCGGCGCATCAGAAAATTGGGTTTTCGGAGACCCAATCGTTCCTACAGTTCATCTCTAAACAGGTACTCTACTCTTCAATTTCATATTCAAAACTTGGTTAATCAAGTTCCTGCAGTTCACTAAAACATGTTCTACTTTGATGATCAATATGCAATGCAGGTGGTATTTTACAAGAGAATAAATCGAGTGTTTTTCACCGATACTATTCCTAAAGCACCCTCGGGCAAAATTCTTCGTAAGGAATTGAGAGCAAGATTAGCGGTCGAAATTCCCAAACAGGTACCTATTTGAAGAGTAGAGTACCTGTTTGGAGATGAATTGTTTGAATATGAAAACCGGACGTCATTTCTTCGAAGCCCCAATCGTTTGATCTCTATTCCTCCGTCAGCTCCTCGATTCGCACACACACCCAAAACCACTTCTTCACACACACCGGAGAGAATACCTTCTTCAATTCCTTTGTCGTCAACCATTCCTCACCTCCCCCAAAACCACTTCTTCACCCATACTCTCCCGCCGAAACCTCACCCTATTTTTGTCGGCCGGCGATTCTCGGGACCACCACAAGTCTTTGAAGCAACCGCTGGATTTTGTTCGGACGTTCACTGCTTCTGCTATTCTCCTTTTCGATTTGGGTAATCGTGCCTGCTCCGCTACCGACTACACCCAATTTCCACTAGTCCAAGCCGAATTTGGGTGTGTTTGTGTTTGTGGGTGGCTGGGTGTGTGTGTGCAGAGAGAGAGAGAGAGAGAGAGAGAGAGAGAGAGAGAGAGAGAGAGAAAAGGTATTCTCTCAGGTGTGTGTGTGTGGGTGTGGGTGGGTGGGTGTGTGTGTGAAAGAGAGAAGGCCTGGGTTGATTAGGGCTTTTTATTTTTCCTTTTTTTTTTATTTAAATGTCTTGTAATAGGAAATTTCATAAATACCCTTAACCAAAGTCACGTGTTGGGCACATGACAGACTTAACGGAAAAATCCTAACGGCATCCAATAAAAGGACTAAGCGTATCTAATTTTGATACTCAAATGACTAAAATTTAAAAAAAAATTGTTATGAGACTAATTGTAAAAAAGATCATAGTCAAGGAGCTAAAGATATAATTAACCCGAAAGCAAACATTAAAGTCCATAAATCTTGCTAGAAGAACAGACATATTGTTACTTCATTAGTTCGGTGGATTTAATATCAATTAATTCATGTTTGAATTTGGAGTAGTATTAGTTTAAATATTTGATTGAATATATTCAATTTGATCCAAAAATTTCAAGAAATAAATATAAAAAAAAAAGAAGAATGTGTACTTTACAATGCTATCTTAGTTGTCAAAAGATGAATACAACAAAATTATACTTATTGGTTAGATTTATGACAGAAGAAAAGTAATAAAAAAGAACTGACGTGTCTTGATACTTGGAAGAAGCTTATGAGAAATTAACTCTCGTATATATAACTATAAACATGAAATTTATTGGGACCTAGTCATTACAGATTGTAAATAAGTAAATTCAAGTCTATTCTGTTAAGTTAATAATTTATCAACTTCAAATCAAATTCTGATAATTGGATCAGCAAGGTCGATTCATATTGAAAATCTTGTCTTAAGTTTGGATTCTTTAACAGGCCTATAATCAAGTTTTTTTCGCCACTACACAAATTTTTATTCTGCTGGAAACATCGCTTTGTCTGTTTTTTCCATTGAATGAGCTTATCTCAAATTTTGAGGTGTATATTCGTCCAACATTACTAGATTTATAATTAATTTTATCAGTATAATAACAATTATGTATTAAAAATACAAATGCACCTCACTATTTAGGTTGGCTGATGGTAGGCCGCACATAGTTGACCTTTCTATGCAAGTCGGCTGGTATGATTTCTAATCTATACCAATTCTCTCTCTCTCACTTCGGCCCGTTTGGTATAGCGTTCACAAAATGCATTGTTTTAAAAATGCAACGTTTTAAAAAATCCAGTGTTTAAAAAACGAAGGTCTTTCTTTATAAATACGTTTGGAATATCACTTCAATACACAGGTTTTTTTTTTTCCTATGAGCGTTTTAAAACCTGCGTTTTGGGAAAAAGCTAGGAATTTTAGCGTTTTAAAACACAGCTGCGTTTTGAAAACGTTGCGTTTTCTGTCGCAGTATTGAAACACATTTTTTATAAATAAGTTGCGTTTTATTCCTGCATTTTGGTCAAAACGCTCGACCAAACGGACTCTTCAATTATGAATCTAAGAATTTGAGAACAAGTAATATTACGTCCACCAAAATTATAGTCGACATCTTTTAGTTAGTTAAAAAGTTTTTTAAGTGGTAAGACTTAAAAATTATTTAATAAAGATTTTAAGTGTAATTTTAGTACACATTTAATTCACACTTTAAATTTATGTAACATTACTTTTTGAGAACTTATTATTAGTCGGACCGCTTGACCATAACATTTAAAAGTAATGCTATGAGTATTTAAAGAGTATTAATTTTTTTGTACTAAATAATATGTCAGTTGATGTGACAGCTAATGTGATGCATTAATTATGATTTTTAATTTTAGTTTTTGTACAACATCAGCTATCACATCAACTAACACATTATTAAATATAAAAAATTTAGTACCCTTTAATTTTTAAGTATACGTAGCATTACTCAATATTTAAACGGGCCCCAATCACATTCGGCTAGGCTCCATGTACTCGGATCTGTCAAATATCGGATCAAGGTTGTTGAATACTTTCCTTCACAAGTAGAGAGAAGGCCAATAAATCCCATTTAAGTCTCCAAAAGTGAAAGAGGTTGTATTATTGTACTCCTTCCGTCCTACAATTATTATTTTGTTTCACTTGTTACACGAATTAAGAAAAAATAATTAATTTAATTATTAATATTAATATAGTATATAATTTTTTTAATGTTTATATACATGTGACCTATAATTAAAGTAAAAAGAAAAAATAAAAGGTAAAATAGTAAAAAAGTATTCTTAAAAAAAACTTTAAAACAAGATAATTATTTTAAAACGGACAAAAAAAAATAAGATAATAATTCTACCACGGAGGGAGTATATAATTTGATAGGGGAATGCAAAGCACATATTCATAGAATTTTTTAATATCAGAATACACTCTCTTTTTTTAGTTTTTTAAAGATGTCTATAGACTTGAAAACACATGACTAATCTTTTGAGTTTGTCGAACTACAATGATAGTAAAAAATTTCCAACAAGATTTTAATGCAATTGTATCCCTATATGTCCCGAACCTGTATTGTAAACATTCTCTTATTTATTTTACATTATTATTTCTCTAGTTATTAACCAAGACACTATAAATACTTTATTGTTTTATTAGTACATGATGCAACATGTCCAATATTATCGAGTGTCTTGATTGAAAGTTGAAAATAATGATAATAGAATAATGCCTCTATTAATAGGCACTTTACAAAAAAACATTATCATAAACTTTCTTAAGTAAGTTTTAAAAAGTGTGGCATTCTAGACATGACTCGTTATAAAAGTACTCTCTCTTCGTTTCACCCAAAGAGTTAATATTTAAAAATTTTAATAATTAAGAGATATTTAATTAATATTAAAATTAATTATAATTATAAAAATATAGTTAATATGTTTATAGTATATGTAGAGGATAAAGTTAAAAATTTATTTATTAAGATTAAAGGCATAATTTTTTAAATTAAATTTTTTAAATAAAATATTTTAAAATAATACAGTAAACTATTTATATGAAAAGGATGAAGTAATACTTTAATGAAAATCAAATGATGGTCTAGTGACTAGTGGCAAGACTCAACGAACTTTAATTTCATGTGGTTGCAATGTGGAAATTTACGATTGGGAGGGCTACTGACATGTGTAGTCTATTACTATTACCTCCGCGCTTAAATTATTGTTTTTTTTTTCTGTTTTAAAATAATTGTCTTGTTTAAAAAAAATTCTTTTTAGAACATTACATTTATTATTTTATCCTTATTTTTTTCTACTTTAATTATTGATCACATACACATAGGCATTAAAAAAAATTTAAATTATACCAATATTAATAATCAAGTTAATTATTTTTTTTAATCCGTATGTCAGGTCAAACAAGATAATAATTAAGGGACGGAGGGAGTATATTGTAGCGACACTTGTTATTGATTTATATTAGAAATAGTTTTTGATACATTGATAATAGGGGTGTGCACGAGCCCTAAATTCGCAGACATTGGCAATGCCCAGCATAGGCCTATATGGCAGCGGACTTCATTTTTTAAAGCCCAGTACAACAGTGAGTCCACGAAAATTAGTAGACGGGCTTGGGGCGGGCTTTGGGCTTGACAGGCTTACTGCTTGATTTTCATGTGTTTAAACAATTTTACCATTCAACAGAATTGTTTAACACAAACAAAACATATTTTTTGCTAAAAAAAGAATTGTAAACTGATGAATTGTAAAGCAACATACTGATTAATTAAAAGTGCATTGTAAACAAAACAGAATTGTTCAATACCATTGCCCAAACACATCCTTTTCAACAATATACTGATTAATTAAAAATACATACTGAAATGGAAACAAAATTGTTGCTAAAACAGAATTGTTTAACACAAGTCTCCCCATCTAAATTATGATTAATTAATGCTCCAATACCATTGCCCATTTAGGCAATATACTGATTAATTAAACAGAATTGTAAAGAAATATACTGATTAAGCTTGAAATACTTAACAAAAATAATTAATTAAACAAACACCATTTTTCTTCATTCTCATCCAAAACCAAACCAAAGCAAGAGAGAGAGAGAGATACCGTGAGATGGTCCAGGCTCAGATGGGTTTTGGCCGTTGGGCGAACTCATCGAAGATGTCGAAAGGGTGGGATTGTGGGAGTCTGGGAGTTGGAGATCAGAAGGAGAAGACGAAGACGAGGAAGTGGGGCCAGAAGTGGCGACGATGGCGATGGCAAAGACGAAGACGATGGAGGTGGAAGGCCGGATGTGGACTGGGTGAACCGGTGCCGCCATACCGGTTTGGTGAGTCAGGTGACGGAGACGAAGAAGAAATGTCAAAGAGTTGGAGAGCCCAGTCCAAAGTGTCGAAGGCAGCGGCGACTATCGATCTGGTGTGAATGTGTGATGGTGTCTGCCGTCTGGTGATTTGAGGAGAGAGTGAGAGTCACTGAGAGATAGGGTTTTTAGTTTTAGACTTTTAGTTTGCTAGATATTATGTATAATTGTACATATATACTTATTGATAAAACGATATAGTTTTAGTAGTAGATGGGCCGGGCCGAGCTTAACGGGCAGGAAGAGTTGGAGAGCTCAGTCTCAGCCCGAGACCGCGGGCTTTCACTCATCTAAGGCCCAGCACTATGTATTAGCCCATGGGCACGGGCTTTGGGGGTCTGGCTTTGGCGGGCTCTGCGGGCTTGGCGGACTGATGGGTCGGTCTGCTCACCCCTAATTGATATTGATTCTTATTTTTTTTGAGTTTTGCTATTGAAATTCCAAACCTCCAAGTATATTCATTCTCTAAGTTGACCTTTTTCCTAAATTATAAACATGTCTAAATACTAAGTACATCCCTAAATTTTTCATTTTATCCCTCCTGAATTATTTTGAATAAACATGTTATCCCTACTAAGTACACCCCCTTCCCTAACTTTGATGAGTCTCCAATCCATACTCCTACACGATTACTTCCATTGAATAGAAACACAGTGACCAAAACGCAAAAAACGCAAAACGCACGCAGGCCTCTCTTCTCTCCCACTCCTAAATCAAGCTAACTGAAGAAAAGAAAGAAGAAAAAAAACACAAGCAGCCCTACACCACACAATGTCTGAACAAAATCCAATTATTTAAATATATTACTTGTTTTGCAAATTAATTATATGTTAAAAAGTTTTTAGGGTTAAGTTAGCTATGAATTTCTTTGCAATTTGAATATAAATTTGATGGTTTATTTAAAATATTTTGTATTTTTGGTTGAAATCGGTAGAGACTTGGGCTTGTAATGTTCGAACATGGTTGATTGAACACCTTTAGTGATGTTCGATCATTACCAACCAAACACTTTTAGAGATGTTCAGTCCACTGACCGAACACCACTAAAGACGTTCAGTCTGACCGAACACCACTAAAAGCGTTCGGTTAGTACTGACCAAACATCTCTAAAGACGTTTAGTCACTGTCGGCCGAACATTCCTTAATGTGTTCTACAGGTACTGGCCGAACATCGTGTTACCAAGCAATTCATATGTTCTTCCAAAAAAAAAAAAAGGGATTTTAAATAAAAAATGATAAGAAATACTTATATTATTTGTCCCCTTTATTTTTTATACTCCATGTGTTTGTATTTTACAACAATATAAATGATTGGAGGTTTAGGGTTTGGAGAGAATTGAAAGATATGATAATGAAAGTGTAATGTTGAATGTGTATTGTGGAAAGAGAGTAGGGGTGTAGCAATATTATTGGACGGTGTACTTAGAGATGTTGGAATCAAATAAAACAATGAGGGGTACGGTGTACTTAGTAAGACTAAAGGCAATTATGTCAAATTTTATAATGACAGTTTGATAATAATTGAAGAGGGTATACTTGGAGGTTTGGGGGTGGTTGGTTGAATAGCAAAACCCAAAAAAAATTTAGCAAGACCACAAGAAGGCAAAACTCTTAATTGCTGTCAAGCTTTAACACAGTTGCATTCTCATAAGTCATAACATAAACTCGAGACCTATTGTTAAGCTATAGTAACCCCTACTAGCTGATCTACGCGCTTCGTCGTTATATTGATTTTTAATGTGAATTACTAAAAATTTAATAGAAACACTACTTAATAGTAAGAATATTAAATATAAATGAAAGCAAGAATTTAAAATGGTCATTATTACCATTACAAATAAAAACAAAAAGAGAAAAGCTAACGGGGCACGTAATAATATACTTCATATTGAAATTATTTATTTTTATAATTTATACTTTTTAATCTCAAAATGTATATTGAACACACATGTTAATCTAGTACTATTTTTTATTAAAGCAAAAAACCACTGCTGTCATGTGGCAACACTAGGTTAATTTTTTTCCAGTCTAAAATAAACACATTCATTTCTTACCTCATTCTTACTCTCTCTCTTCAATAATTTTGCTCTTTTCTCTCATTATTTAATTACATTAAATGACCCACCTATTTGCATTAATTACATATTTGAACTAATTAATAAATCTTAGCACTTAATTTTTGATCCAATATATAGATGTTTATATTGCAAATGCGACAAATATATATATATATATATATATATATAAATGTTTGTATTATAAATTTTTTTATTTATTAAAGAGAAAGTCTATTTCTACTACAAACTTTACTAATCCATTACATTCATTAATGGTTGTCATGACACAATTATCCTTTAAATACATGCTTTGTTTGATAATCAAGTATCTACCTTAAGTCGATTAATTTTTTTTTCTTTATAACTTAAAATTATTATTTTTTGTTTTTCTTATCTTCTCCAATAAATTATGCCTACACAAAAAAATTAAATTTATCCATTATTTTCATTTAATTTCTTCAAATAATTTTTTTAAGAAAATGAAATTTAACGTAAAAAAAACCAAAAAATGTTATACAATTGCCAACTTATTATAAATTTTTTTGAAGTAATCGCCAGCATATATTCATTAATGGATTTTTTATTCAAGTTATTTATTTAAAATTCTTAATTTGTACTCCATAATTTAATATTATAGAATTCATGTCAGTTCTTTGTTTAGTCTATTTTGTCATTTATATTTTTTTATCTGTAAGCGGAAGAAATTAGACTTATGTATTATTTTCTTCATAGATGTCTCATTTATATTTTCTAATTTTTGCATATAAAATTATTTATTTTCTTGTGCAAGATTGAATATAAATTATTTTTAAAAACAAATGAAGGATAAAAATTAAAAAGGGAAACAATTTGAGCAAACTACATAAATGGTCCAGTAATTTTTGAATTTTTTGGAATTCATCCCTAAACTAAATTTTGCGAAAATTTTGTCTCTGTACTAATTAAGTAAAACGCAATTGATCTTTCCATCCAATTCTATTAAATTATTTCCATTAAGTGCGCACATGTGCCGCTTTACATGATTTTGTTCAAAGGTGAAATTATTCATACAATTTTTTTTAAATAGATAAAAATACCCATAATATCTTGTTTCTAAAAACTTGATACAAAAACATTAATGTATTTACATTCCTTCTACATCCTAACCCCCTTCCCGTCCATCCACTCCACCGTGAATGCCACCACCCCCATCATTCCAGGCGAACACAAATTCAAAATTGCTTTTACAAAATTTAAAATTTCCATCACAAAATCTAAAATTGCAGGATAGATTTCTAATTTGAGTATTGATTTTGAGTTTTTTTGTTCGTGGCAGATCTGGAAATTGTAGATCTGGATTTTCTTTTTTCTTTTTTTCTTAATCTTGAATTCTTCATTTGAGATGGAGAGAGAGATCAGAGAGAAGATGACGAAAAGGAAGAGAAATAGAGAAGATAAAAATCTATCACACCATTATCCACACCAAATCTTACCCATCCTTCCCCTAATAACAGTTTAAACCTCTGATTATCACAAACCATATCCTTAAAAATCATTAAAAAAAAAATCTCATAACACCACCACCAATCCCATTCCCATTTCTTTCCAACTCCGAGAGACCCACCAGTACCACCATGGCGTCGATGGTTCTCAATCCCAACCCCACTGTAGACTCCGCGTTATGGCTGGTAAGTCTAGCCCCAAAGTTACTGGTCACAACCTCTCGCCATCGTGGGTAGCGGACCCACTAGTGGCACTGCTACTGAAACACTAGCCAAGGGTGGAAATGGGTTTCCAGGGGAGAGAAAGAGAGAGGGAGAGAGAGAGAGAGAGAGAGAATGAAAGATTTGATAGAGAGATTTGTTAGAGGAATTTGTAAATTTGTGAAAATGGGTTGTTGTCTTTTCAAGCTTCCATCTAGAGAGAGAGAGAGAGAGAGAGAGAGAGCTACTGAAACACTAGCAAAGGGTGGAAATGGGTTTCCAGGAGAGAGAAAGAGAGAGAGGGAGAGAGAGAGAATGAAAGATTTGTTAGAGGAATTTGTGAAAATGGGTCGTTGTCTTTTCAAACTTCCATCTAGAGAGAGAAAGAGAGAGAGAGAGAGAGAGAGAGAAAATGAAAGCTTTGAAGTCATAACTAGATAGTTTACTTGAAATTCAATGGTATCTTTTACTTTTTTATTTTTCAAGGAGAGAGATTTCAAAGGAATAGAGAACGAATTTTAATGGTTGAAATTTTTCAAAAAAAAGGCAAATTACACAATTGGTCCCTTTATTATTAGAGAAATAACTATTTTACTATTGAACAAAATCACAAGATGTGCACGTGAGAACACTTATTGGCAAAATGTTGACGGAATTGGATGGAATGATCAATTTTATTCTAAATATAAGTACAAGGGTCATTTGCATGGGATAATGACGAATCCCAAGAAAGTTGTATAGTATAGGAACGTGTAGTTTGCTCACGCAATTTTGAAGGGCAATTGTGTCAAAATATTGATTAACTTATTTAAATTTTAATGAATGTAGTGAATAAACAAATTTTGTAGTGAAAATAGACTCTCCTTTTATTAAAACCATGCATCGCACATAGTGACTAATTAAAAATAATTTAAAAAAGAAAGAGAAAAACATGAGATTAATGATGATTATTATACCTCGTATGGATCAAAGATTCGACGAAACCAACCCAACCCAACCAGCAGCCTTCCTAATTCAGCCCCAGTCATCATTAAATTGTGTAAGTTTTTAAAGAATAATGTTTGAGATTTCAAAATTTTATCTTATTTTTAATTCAAATCTAAACGGATATATATAATTGGATAGACATCGCATTACTTAACTGTATGGCCATACTTGTCGTGTATGAATCATAAGTCGAAGAAAAATCTTAAAATCTCTAACATTTTTCATTCCCAAATATGAAAGACATTGGCCATTAATGAATGCATGCTGCAAATAACTACGTACTAGTAACATGGCGGTCTGCACTTCAACTTCAGTCACCATTTCGGACGGCATGGACACCGCCAAAGAATCTCCGCTCCTCCACCAAAGTTGCCCCGTCAACGTTACTGGCGTGGTCGATTACAGAGGACGTCCTGCCACTCGACTGCAGTTCGGTGGATGGAGATCCGCATCCTTCCTCATAGGTACTTATTTAGTCATCGTAGCAGACACGATTTTTGTGCAACTATATATTACTGAAATATTTTCTTTATTGGAATGGCGATTGAGAAAGTCGGGTGGGGTTGAAATGGAATTTGATTTTGTTAATCATCTCTTCATGAATGCAGGAGTTGGAGTGGTGGAGAGATTTGCGTATTTTGGGATAAGTACGAACCTCATAAGTTATCTGACCGGACCTCTTGGGCAAACCACGGCGAAAGCAGCTGAGAATGTGAACATGTGGTCAGGTGCAGCTGCACTCCTGCCTCTCTTTGGTGCATTTGTCGCTGACTCGTTTCTTGGTCGAGCTACCACCATTATCTTCTCTTCTCTTCTCTACATATTGGTCAGTTCTATTTCATATCTTCTACAGTTATGCGAGCTACCTAGTTTCTAAAAAAATGAGCTTTTCTCTCAGACGACTATTGTTCTTATCAGGGACTCGGCTTATTGACTCTGGCAGCCGTATTACCTCATGTCGATTCTTTTGATGACTGCCAAAGCAACACAGAGATCACATTCTGTTCCCCACATCGGGTCCAAGTGATTTTGTTCTTCTTTTCACTATACCTAATAGCATTTGCTCAAGGAGCACATAAGCCTTGCCTTCAAGCTTTCGGTGCAGATCAGTTTGATGGAAACAATCAAGAAGAGAGCAAATCGAAAAGCTCATTCTTCAACTGGTGGTATTGGGCTTTGTGCGGAGGTCCTGTAATAGCTGTCGCATTCCTCAACTACATTCAAGATAATCTTAGTTGGGGCCTAGGCTTTGGCATCCCTTGTATTCTCATGGCCATTGGGCTTATCATATTCTTGCTAGGAGTCAAGACTTATCGATATGCCATTAAATCCAACGAGAAAAATGCTTTCTCAGGACTCATTAATGTGTTTGCTCAAGCAGCAAGGAATTGGCAAGCTGTGCCTTCACCATTAGCTTTAGAGGCGGAAGCTCAGGAAATCATGTTGATGCAACATGGTTCTGAGCAATTCAAGTAAGAACAGCTTTAAGTTTATAAGATTCAGAAAACTCCCCAAAACATTTTCCGAAAGATAATTCGTAATGATGTGAACGCTTTCTTCTTCTTTTGCCTCCAGGTTTCTTAACAAGGCCTTGCTCGCGACAGATGGGGAAGCATGCAGTATCAGCGAGGTTGAAGAGGCAAAGGCCTTTCTGAGGCTGATCCCAATATGGACTGCATGTTTAGCTTATGCTATCGTATTTGCACAGTCCAACACTTTCTTCACAGAACAGCTTGCTACCGTGGACAGATCAATTGGATCACGTTTAGACATACCAGCTGCTTCATTCCAATACCTGATTAGCCTTTCCGTTGTGCTCTTCATTCCAATCTACGATCGTGTATTCATACCCTTTTCAAGAGAGATAACGGGTAAACCTTCTGGTATAACAATGCTTCAACGAATAGGGGCTGGAATGGTATTGTCTATTATTTCAATGGTGATTGCAGCTCTCGTAGAGAGGAAACGACTCGAAACTGCTGCAGAACTTGGGATTGCTGATATGCCAAGAACAAAGATTCCGATGAGCTTCTGGTGGTTTGTACCGCAGTATCTATTGTATGGTATCGCTGATGTATTTACGATGGTTGGTCTCCAGGAATTCTTTTATGATCAAGCTCCGGGTCAACTCAAGAGCGTAGGTATCTCGCTCTACCTCAGTATATTTGGCATCGGAAACTTCTTAAGCAGTTTTCTGTTATCTGTCATCGAGAAAGTTACGGGTCGAGATGGTCAAGCTGGTTGGTTTCAAGATAATTTGAACCGGGCGCATCTCGATTACTTCTATTGGTTTCTTGCTGGGCTCAGCTTGGTGGAATTGGTAGCCTACTTGTACTTTACAAAATCTTACATGTATAGACAAGGCAGTACTTTGTGAATTTCTTCAACCTTTGGTCATGGTGAAAAATTATGGTATCTCAAAAACGTTTCATGTAGATTTGGTCAAAAATAAAAAATGACCTTACATGTCCCTGAAACGATACAGGAATAGTTCTCTGAAAGGACATGTGAAGAAAACTTAATGGTTCACTGAATTCCTGTACAACGAGTCAACGTTCTATTTTTAAAAAAAGAGTAAATACTTCAAACGAAAGAGTGTGTATTTACCCCCTTTTTTTTTTAATATGGGTTGCGTACTATTTTTTCAACAAATCCAGAAAGAATTCACACCCTCGATTACAACATATTACAGAAAGAATTCGCACCCTCGATTACAACATATTACAGAAAGAATTCACACCCTTGATGACAACATAGTCCAGAAAGGATTCGCACCCACAATTACAAGTAATTTGGACCAAAGGTGACTTGAGCTCATTGAAAATGCCATGTCCTCTATACAACAACAGCGCATTTAGCGACGATTGTTTTCCTTGTGCGCAGGGGTTTAGATGTTCTTTCCTCGATTATAAATGTAGGATTTTGCAAAGTACAAGTAAGCTACAAATGCTACAGACGTAAGCCCAGCGAGTAGCCAGTAGAAGTAATCAAGATGAGCTCGATTCAAGTTATTTGAAAACCAACTATCTTTACCATCTCCGCCTGTAGTTTTCTCTATAATAGAGATGAGGAAGCTGCTCAGGAAGCTCCCTATGCCAAGAATACTTAGGTAGAGTGCAAGACCTATACTTTTCAATTCACTTGGCATTTGGTCATAGAAAAACTCTTGCAGACCAACTATTGTGAATAAATCACCAATTCCAAACAACAAATATTGAGGTGCCAGCCACCATATAGTCATTGGAATTGTTGCCCCTGGATTATCGGCTAACCCATACTCGAGAGCGGTTTCGAGTCGTTTCATCTCAACTAGAGCTGCAATCACCATTGATAGAGCGGAGAAGAAAATCCCAGTTCCAATTCTTTGAAGCATTGTTATGCCCGAAGCCTTCCCAGTAATTGCTCTCGCAATAGGAACCAAAATGCGGTCGTATATGGGAATTAAGATGATAATGCTAATGCCAATTATAGATTGTAGCGACGCAGCTGGAATCTTAAAGCTTGGCCCGATAGATCTGTCCATAGTAACTCCTTGCTTAGTGAATAAGGTCGGAGACTGTGCAAATACTATTCCATAAACTAAAGAAGTTGTCAATATTGGAACTAGCCTAATAACTGCCTTTGCTTCTTCAACCTCACTCACGCTACAAACCTTCCCATCTTCCTTCAAACTATCGCATGAAATCAAGGCTTTGTTGAGAAACCTGCAGCAAGCACAAGTCGTTATAAATGCTGTTAAGAAGTCAACTGGGGGGGGGGGGGGGGGAGATTCCAATAGATTAGGAGAATACATGGAAGGCATAGTTGGAAAATACAACAAAATTTGAGAGGCAGATATGCATAAGAATGGCATTGATCCCATTATCCTATTGGATCAAGAGTACTAAAAGGAATGCACAATACTTGGAGTCAATCCATTACCGAGCATGAAGCATGTCATAAAAAAAAAAAAAAAATTTTGGTTAATCATGAAAAATATTATCATCGATTCGTTGAAGATGCTACCAGAAATACTCGGTCCAAAGGATAAGCAGAATGGATCCTATTACGATTTCCAGGGAGATGAACATGCCCTAAGAAGTTTTATAGTTCTGTGCTTACTTGAATTGTCGAAAACTGTGGTGTGGCAAGGTTTCACAAGATTCCTCTTCCTCCAATATAGCTGAAGGGGTAGCACGCCAATTTTTAGCTGCTTCTAGAAACACCTGCCCAATTCTCACAACTGCACTTTTTTCATCACGTTTGTTGCTAAACCGATAAGTCATGGTTCCTAGCAGGAATATAACCAGTGCAATGCCCATGACTATGCAGGGAATCCCAAAACCAAGACCCCAGTTAAGGTTGTCCTGAATGTAAGTAATAATCAAGATAGTCACTGTAGTACCAGCGCATAGTCCAAAATACCACCAGTTGAAGAATGAGCTTTTGGCTTTGCATTCTTTGGGATCGTCTGCATCAAATTGATCAGCTCCAAAAGCCTGAACACATGGCTTGTGCCCTCCTTGCGCGATTGCCACTAGATATAATGAAAAGAAGAATAAGATTACTTGGAAGTGAGGGGGAGAACATCCCACGACATCATCGGCACTTTCACAGTCAGAAGAGCTGGAAGATGGAAGCACAGCTGAAAGTGTCAACAAGCCAAGCCCCTGTTAATCATCCCAATCCAAGGCACCTATAATTAGTAAAATCTTGATGAGATGAGAGATCAAGAACACAAAGCTGGAAATACAAATCAAAACTCCATCAATAAGGGACAGAGGCCAATCGTCCTTTAACATTCTCATTTTCACCTTATTATTATTGATTTTCTTTTTCTGCGTTGATATGGGTGGTGGAGTGGGGAAAGTCTAGTACAGGATTTCTAAACCAGTTACATTGTAGACAGTGGCGAAGCCACAACCTAGTATAGGGGGTTCGTTGACCCCTTTAACTAAAAATTATGTTATATTGTATACATGAACTTTTACTATTAAAAGTAAAAGTTATTTAATTTTGAACCCCTTTGTTTTATGAAAAATTGCTCTAAGTTATAATTTTGACCCCCATTTGAGCCAAATTTAGATCTTATCAACTATCCCTAGATTAATTACCCCCTTACAATAAAAATCTGGCTTCACCAATGATTTTAACTAGTCTGGATTTGAGGGGGCTCAAACAATAGCACGTGTTACTTAAAAACACAAGTCAATAAATTATGGCATTCAGCAGGGTGGTCACTTGTATATGATTCTGCTGGAGTCTGGACAGAGAAAAGCTTGATGCACCAGAGTTTGATTTTTCCGAAGACAAAGATCACAACAATATGTTTTATTGATTGAAAAAGATAAGAAGAAAAAACGAAAATAAAAGCAAAAGCAAAATCAAAACAACAGACCTCTGTAATCCCGCTTAATAACAGATTAAGGGCACAAAAGACAGCCTGAGCACTGGCCCAAAGTGAGGAAAGACTCCCTATCCCATAAGAGAATGTGGGTTATAGGCTGATGCTAACCATTTAAAGAATAACAAGCGAGAATTTCAGACATGTCCTCCATTCCAAATTTTCTTCTTTTAACTTTTCACATGCTTAAGAAAAGAAAGCTAAACTTAAGTAGGGAATTTACGTAGTCCAGTAGATAGCTATTATCACACTTCCTTCTTCCAAGTTCCAAGCCTCCCCAAGTTGGTAGTTATTTGCTTCCTTTTAAAGGCACATTGGGATTTGCTTTCATCTTTCCAAGTCCATCCGATCAATCCTTTCATAAAGCTATTTACTCAAACGCAAACATTTCTTCAACACATTTAACAGTGACAAAATAGTCGATTCCGAAAGAACTTACAGTCAATCTCTTTCAGATTTAAGTATATCTAATTCAAAAGGGATGAACATACCACATTATCTCTATTTCAATTCAAACCCACTCAAGAGGGACTTGGCTCCTCAGTCCTCTCCATTACTTTTTTTTACGCAATTCCACACAATGCACCATTGGATGGTCTCCACGTAAGCCAGAGAGTCACGTGACAACCGTCCAATGGTGCATCCGTTCAGGAGATTCTGCTTTTACCATATTGAACCAAAAAAAAGTCAACTTTCCGTTTTAATAAAACTTAAGCTACGAAATCGTAGATCATGGGGATAGTAGTCAGAGGACAAACTAACCAGTATATAAAGCACGGATGATATGATAATCGTCCGGTATTGACCCAGGTAAGAATCAGCAATAAAAGCACCCAATAATGGGAGAAGCATCGCCGTTCCCGACCAGACATTCACGTTCTCAGCCGCCGTCGCCGTCGATTGACCCAACGGCCCAGTCAGGTAGCTAATCAAGTTTGAAGCTATCCCGTAATAGGCAAACCTCTCGGCGACTTCAACGCCTTTTCCAAAACCAAAAAAAAAAAAGAAATCATAGTGAAAACAATTGTCGGAAACAATAAGTTGGATTTTAAACGGTAGTGATTATCACCTATGATAAAATACGCAGATTTCCATCCCCCGGATTTGGATCTGCTGACCGGAAGTCCACTGTAGTCAACGACGCCGTCGACGATGTCATCATCAAGGAGTGGAGTCTCGATTCCCGAGGCACTGGCGCCAGTTACTACCATTGTCAACGCCGCAAACTTCAAACTAACTTTCTGGAGAAGAAAATATTTAGCGGGACGTGATAATTAGATTAGTTTATTGGAAGAGAGTTGCTATTTGAACCCACAAAATTTCTGAGTACACCCCCTAACAAAAATTATAAAAATGCCATTATAAATTTAGACTTAAATACCCTTCTTTTTTTTAGGCTGTTCGGCACCCCTACCGAACATTACTATGGGTGTTCGGCACCCTACCGAACACCCATAGTAATGTTCTAGAAAACACCCATAGTGATGTTCGGTAGGGGTGCCGAACACCACTATGGGTGTTCGGTAGAACCGAACACCACTATGGGTGTTCTATAACCCAAGACGAACAAATTTTTTAAAAAAAAAAAAATAAGGGGTGGACTGTGTGTGGGGGGGGGAAGGAGGTAGGGTGGGAAGGGAGGAGGAATGTGGCTGTTGTGTTGGGGGAAGGAAGGAGGCACCGTTGTTGGGGGCGATGAAGATGGCGCCGTGTTGGGGGGGGGGCACGGAAGGAAGGAGGCGTGAAGGGGTGGGGTGTACCGGAAGGAGGAAGATGGGGTGTAGTGTGTTTAGGGTGGGGTGTATTTAGTATTTTGGGAAAAATATTAGTAAGGGTAGAATAGGAAATTAATAGGGGGTGTACCTAGTATTTTGAGTGATTAAAAATATTAGGGTGGGGTGTACTTAGTAATTGGGTGTACTAAGCAATTTTATGGGTGTAAATAGCAATCCTCTTATTGGAATCACACCCCCTTTTATACTAAATCACACTCTTTTTGGTAAAATTACTATTATGCCCTTAATAATTAGAAAAATTTATATTTATAGTTTTAACCTTTATGTTTCATTAATTATTATAAATCACCCCTTAAGTATTTTATAAATAAAATTATAATTTATTACTATTAAATAAACAAATATATTAAATTAAAAACTTAAATTAAATAATATGAAATTATATATTAATAATTTATCAACTAAAATTAAATTATATAAAATTATATATTAAACTAAAATTATATATTAATTTGTGCAAGTTTTAGTTTATAAATATATTACTAATTAAATCAACAATAATATTAATTTCAAAATTAAAATTATAAAATAAAATTACATCATTTGAAGTTATATATTTATTAAACGATTTTAAATTATGTAAAATTATATATTAATTTGTGCAAATTTTAGTTTATAAATATATTACTAATTAAATCAACAATAATATTAATTTCAAAATTAAAATTATAAATTAAAATTATAAAATAAAATTACATCATTTGAAGTTATATATTTATTAAACGATTTTAAATTATGTAAAATTATATATTAATTTGTGCAAATTTTAGTTTATAAATATATTACTAATTAAATCAACAATAATATTAATTTTAAAATTAAAATTATATATTAATAATTATATAAAATTATATATTAATAATTTATAAACTTAAATTAAATTTTATAAAATTATATATTAAACTAAAATTATATATTAATAATTATATAAAATTATATATATTAATAATTATAAGGACTGGAAGGAGTAAGATAGAATATACAGAGGACTTATCATTTTTCAAAACGTTTTCCAAATTTAAAAAAAAAAAAAAGGGGGGGGGGAACGAGAATATTAAATATATAAGTTGTAGGATTATGCTTAAGGAAAGTACCGAGTAAGGATTCATTATTACTGATTACCCTCATGCTCACAAAATTCACTATTCACTATTTAAATTTCACTTTTTTACTATTCATCCCTTTTATCTTTTATATCTGGTAATCCCCCAAATTGGTATCAGAGAATAAGTTTACTTTCCTGTTAAGCTATTATTTTCTGTTAGAGTAGACAGATTGTTTATGCCTGGACTAACATTAGAACAAGAATTAGAGTGGTTCATAGAATTAAAAGAGGATCAAAGATATAAAATAAAAATTTTAAGAGAAAGACTTAGGAATAGCAATTCAGAAACAGTATCAGAAGACTTAGAATTAGAAATAGACACAGAACTAGATAAGTTATTTGAGATTAACAGTCGAATAGGATTTATACAAAATTTGCTTTTTCAGAGAAATAGACACAGACTTAGATAAGTTATACAAGAAATCTTGGAATCCAAGAGATTAGAGTACTTAGGTTTAGAAATACACCCATTCACAAGGAAACACTTTTCAATACATAATAATAATAAGATAAGTGTAATTTTGAGACCAGTCATACACATAGTTTAAATTCAGAAAACCCTTGTTTAAATACTTTAATAGACTTAGTTATTAATATAGCAGATAATAAAGAAGTAAAATTTGAAAGACTTTTTACACAGACATTAACACTTCAAAAAGAAATAGGAATATTACAGAAAGAAATAAACTTATTAAAAACAAATTTTGATTTTACTAAAGATCAAAATAAATCAATTTTAGATAAACTAAGTCCTTATAATACAGACACTCAAGAAATCAAAGGTTTACTTAATAATTTTAATAGTAAATTAGAAAAACAAAAATATCCAGAAGACACTTCTAAGAGTTAGATTCAAGACGACTTAAAATTACTTACAGAAAGAATAGGATCGTTATCCTTAAAACCAACTGGTACAGAAAGAATAACAAGAAGAAGATTTGATACACAGCCCTCAAAACCCTTTAGTTTTAGAGATTATAAACCCCCAGATGGAAACACATCGTAGGAGTTTAAGTCTAGTTCCACGAAATATTATTAATAGGCTTGTTAGTAAAACAGAACAATATGAAGTACAATTAGATGAATTAATAGATCCAGAAAGATATTATAATAGATTTCAGACTCATGGTTTAACCTTATTAAAGCCAGAAATATTGTATAATAAAGGATATTTTGATGATACTATACAATTTTATAGAAATAGTAATGAAATAACCATACAATGTATTAAAGATCAAACAAAGATTTTAGACATAATCACCAAAGAAGGAGAACAGAGTTTGAAAAAGAAAAAATTTAATTTTTGTTCATTTAGGAATAATAGTCATAGGCGTTAAAGGTTTAATGAGAAAAAATTTAGGATGTAAAGCTTTAGTCATTATATTTGATAGCAGAATATCAGATATTTCGAAAAGTATGATAGCGAGTACGGAAGTAGACATGAATAATAATAATGGCATAATCTATTGTAGCCCAGATTTTCTATTAACCATAAATGACTTTACAAAATACATTAAAATAGGTATTCAGACTAAAGGTTACGAAAACGTAGAATCAGGAGATAATTTATTACTTACTTTAGGAGTTTTAGGAAGATGTTCGTTAACATCAACCACAAAGTATAAAGTATACACAGACAAAATAGTAAATTTAATAAGTAGTAAAGGTATAAAAATGGTAAAACCAAGAGACTTTTCTACAGAAATGTTAGCAGAATTAGAATAGAATATTAGTAAACTAATCCAACCAAGCCCTTCAATTACTACCCCTAATGAAGCTATAACATATACAGATAGATTAGGAAACACAACTTTAACCTTTTTCAATTATAACCCCTTACCTAATCAAGAAATAGAAGAAACAGAATCACAAATAGAATCAAATTTCATGAATATAGAATTAATACGAGAAGAAATAGTAAAAAGAAGAATTGTTTATCCAAAAGAATTAAATGAAATAGAATTATTAGAATTGGAAGAACAGATGTTTTTAGCAAAACAAATAAAAGAAAATGAATGTCTAGCTTATGATAAAGAAGGTAATATTTGTATAGAAAAAATTGAAGAAACAGATAGTGAAACAGAAGAACAGATAACTGAACAAGAAAAATTACCAGAAGAATCAGTTATTTCAGAAATTAGTTATCAAAAAGAACTTATGGAAATAGAAGATAATACACATTATTTTAGTTCCAGTAGCACTCCCTTTAACAAACATATAAGAGTAGAAAATTATCCTCGCAGATTAGTATCTAGAACAGCATACACAAAATATAATCAACCTCATAGTTATTTAGCAAAAGGTGGTAGAGAAAGACCCTTAGAACAACCAATACAATTTCAGACAGATCATAAAGGTTACATTCTCAATTTAACTGCTCATGGTCCACAGAATTGGACTAATGTAATAGATGTATGGAAGAGTACATTAAGAGGAAATTACTACAGACATTTTCAAGACTTGGAAGTAGATGATATGTACAAATATTTAGAAACTTTTTTAGGAGAAAGTACTAAAGCAATTTGGGAATCTTTTATTGTAGACCAGCCAGAAGAATATCTTAGGTTAAAATTATTAGGTAGTAATCCATATAATTTTGTAAATAAGACCCAATCTTTAATTACAGGAGCAGACCCTAATTCAGGACATATAGAAGTACAAAAGAAAGCCAAGAGAGATTTAGAACAATTAAGTTTAAAAAATTGGACCAGTGATCTATATGTAAAAAGATTTTTAAATCAGTACGTATATTTTCACTACTATAGCAGGAAATACATTTAATTAAGAAATAGGTGAGAAATTATTTCATAAATTACCAGGCCCTTTAGGATTAGAAATTCATACTAAATGGAATGAATTACCAGAAGTAAAGAACAATCCTACTCAGACATGGACTATAACCCATAGAGCACAATTTGTAAATAAAAATGTTAGAAGAAAAATGTATAGTGTTACAAATACAAAAACAACTCAAAAAGACAGATTATAAATTTTGAAATGAAATTTATACTCCCCAAACTTATGGATTAAATGATACTGAATCAAGTTGTAGAAAGAAAAGAAAACCCTATTCTAAATCTTCAAGACAGAAAAGATATTATTTAAGAAAATCAAACACAAGAAAACCTTATTTAAATGAGAAAAAACATGTTAGAAAATTTAAACCAGAAAGAAATTATAGAAATAAATTAAGCTGTTACATATGTAAAAGCCAAGATCATTTGGCAAAAACTTGTCCAAAAAGACAAAATAATTATGATAAAAATAGCCTTTTAATAGAATGTGTAAACGAAGACTTAATACCAGTAGATGAATATATAAGTGATACTGAGTCAATATATAGTATTGTATCAATCGAAGAAATTCTTGAAAGAAAGAAAGAAATAAATCCAGATAATATAGTAAATGATTTTACTGCAGAAACCTAGAAAGCTTCTAGTGAAGAAGAAGACAACTATTTTGAGTTAGTAAATACTGAAGACCTTACAAGTTGTACTCATAATTGGCTCAAGAATTCAGGCACAGATAATATTTATTGCTTTATTTGTAATTATTTTTCACAGAAAAAATTACGTGCAAAATGTACTCTTTGTTTTAAAGAAGCATGTATTAAATATTTAGAATTAAACCAATTAATAGAAAAAGATCCAAAAATAGATCAGCCTTTCTCTAAAGAATTCGAAAGTACAGAAATAAAACTTTTAAGAAAAAGAGTAGATGTGCTAGAAGAAACTACTAGATTAGTGCAAAATAAGTTGGAGTTTATAGAATCCAGAATCCTTAAAGGAAAATACATAGAACAACCAGACCCCGTAGAAACCCCTTTTGTTGAATAGACTAATACCAACATAATCTGTAATACATCAGAATTACAATCTTTAAAAGTTAAATGTAAAATTAGGATACAGACACATGTTATAGAATGTCTAGCCCTAATAGATTCAGGGTGTACAAGTTGCATTCTTAATCAAAACTTAGTACCCTCAGAATATATAACATTAATTTCTCCAGTCACTGCACAACAAATGGATGGAAAAACTAGAACATATCAGTATACCCTTAAACCAGATGCTAAAATTAGCTTTGAGACTAATTGTGGATATAGTACAGAATACACTTTGCCTTCCTATAGGACATTAGTTCATCCTTTAAATTTACAAAACATAGATTTCATCTTAGGACTCACTTTCTTTTTAAAAGACAATGGCAGTGTTACAATTACAAAAGATTATTTATTATTCCAGAAACACTTCATATTTGCCCCTGTCCAGATGGTTCCATTTCCTTCGCGCATTGAGAAGCGTGGTGGGACATACACAAAATCAGGAAAGGTAGTACCAATGGAAAATGATAATCCCTCGCTAGAAGAAATATATTCTCTTAGAAAAGAACAAAAAGATCTCCAAAGAAAAGCTAATTTAATTTTTCAGAAGCAAACTCAAACAGGCCTAATTGATTTAACTACAGAAGCCCCTAGGCAGAAGGACAAGGCATCAAGCGCTCCTCACACTCCAATTATAGGTACTAGTAGGCCCAAGAAGCTACTAGCTAGCCCAGTCCGACCAGTGACTGGTAAAGGCATATCAATTCCGGAGATGGCTATGGGATTGCCAAAATCCCAGGGGACTCAAAGGGCTCCTGATCCCTTTACAGACAAAATGAAGAGTGTAGAACCCTTTTCTTCTAGACAGACCAAACAGAAAGACATCTGGGACTCATTCGGAGAACCAGGTAGGCATGGTGATTTTTTAGTCAAATACAATCCTGCCCAGAACTTCCCATTCCTTCATTCAATTTGTTTCAGGATAGTCAAGACCCAAATGATGACTTACCCCAAATTAGCCAAGATGATAGATTTTTAGGTCCTTTATCCAAATCCCCTTCAAAAAAGTAAAAGACTGAAATAGATCAAAGTACCCTACAGCAGCAAATTAATAGAGCCGTCCAAGAAGCATTAAAGATTTTCATTCCAAAGACCGTAGAAGAAGATAGAACTTTGAAACCGATTCCTCCTCATTTGTCATGCCCCAATGACAATGTTTCAGATGAAGATTTAGATAATGAAGATGATGACCCCTACAATGACGTAGAAGACAGACAATGATGCCTCTTTAGACTCCATAGCTAGGCACAATCTTGACACGTAAAAAGAATAAAAAGACAAAGAAAGGACGGACGCGCATGCTCAAAAGCAGATCCGATTGAAGAAAAGAAAAGCGTGTGGTCCCTACGAAGAAGACATTTCAGAAAAGAAAAAGTTAGTGGAGAAAGCATGAGATAACTTTTCCGCCAAAAGCAGTAAAGCAGAAGCCATTTCGTCAAAAAGACAACAGTAAAGCAGCCCGACAAGAGTTCGTGAAGAATAAAGCTTTGAAGACAATCAATAGTGGAGAAGAAAAAGAAGACAGATGTCTCAGCCAGTTGTGCCAGACCAACAGAGCTCCCTCAGAATTTAGCTATAAAAGGAAGCCTCCTCTCAGATTGAAGAGCATCGGCTGAACACATCAGTTGAAACCCTGAGAGAAGAGAAAGATCAGTTCCATCTTAGCCAAATTCTCAAACCAAAAATCCAAACACTTGTAATATTATCTTGTGAATATTCAAGATCTATGTTTGCTGTATAATATAAGGTAATTTTCCTTTTCTTGTAAGTTTAAGGGATCTCCCGAAAGGGAAACCCTTAAGCCCTTCCTTATGTATTTTTTGTTCTAAGTTCCCAAAAATTATGTACATAAATTTTATTTTCTAAATCAATGTAAAGTTTTCTTAATTTAATGTTCAAGTAAATATTTCGTGAAAAAGTTCCTCTTTATATTTTATTCATCAATACTCTAGAAATTTTTATAGTAAACTATTTTTGACTATTCCAAGTGACTCAGGCTACGACGGATTGGGCAGTAAGGCCGGGTGAAGAGCCGTTGTAAGACCCATGTACTGTAGTAGAGGAAATGGATTAGAAAAAACTTAGTTTAATATAAACAAGGACTGGAAGGAGTAAGATAGAATATACAGAGGACTTATCGTTTTTCAAAACGTTTCCCAACATCCAAATGAACCCTAAATGATTTAATCAAGACAATAATTACAAAAGAAAATATCTATTGGGCTACTGAGCAGTGTTACAAGGATTTCATAATTTTAGCAGCTCCATTACTGATATAGACAAACTAAATGTTCTACATAAAGTGATTATATACATATACGGTTCGGCTAACGTGTGCCTTTAGGCATAGGTTAAGAAGTCAAATATGGTATGATAATATCCAAAAAAATAAAATTAAGAAACAATAAATCTCACCAAATCGTCCTTAATTATCAAATGTAGGGCCCGCAACAAAAGGGTTTCTCATACTCATATATCCGGTTCATGCTTCAATAGAAGATTAAATGTAATTATTGATGATTATCTCATAATTAATGATGCTTATCCTGTAATACCCTAAGTTTTTGCATGCATTTTACATGTCTAAATGCTTGAACAACATGTTAGTTTAATTATGCCATAATTCTTGATACAAGACTTTGATCCTTGTCACACCTAATTGCGATGCTTTAGATGTTTACATTGTTTGTGTTATTATGCTCAACATGTGTGTTTGATTTCTTGTACAAATATGTTCAATATGGTTTTTGCCTTAATTCATATACATGTTAATGCACTAACTTAGTACAAGCCCTTAGGATTACTCATAAGTGTGAAGTGATTGTTGTTAGCATTGTTGAGATGGTCTATGTGAATTATGTGTTGTTATAAGTGCTTTGAGTATTGTGTAATCACACCTAAGGTGACCAAGTGATTTGAACAAAGAACTAGAGATAATTGGGAGTAAGATTGAACAACAGGGGTACGCACGGCCGCGCAGATTTGTTGACACGGCCGTGCAAGTATTTCAGTAAGTTTAGCACGGCCGCGCAGCCTTTCTTGGCACGGCCGTGCGAGAGTGACACGGCCGTGCGACCGTATATGACACGGCCGTGCAAAGCGTACGGACATCACTTAAGTGACTTGTAAAATTTGGGCTTTTGACTCTTGGACCCTTGGCTGAAAGTGTTGTACCATAGCTTGACCATATATAAGTCATTTAAAGACTCAAAACATATCATCTTCTCCATAGTTCTACCTTGGAGCCCTAGAGAGATTGTGTGGGAGATTTAAAGTGAGACTAGTGTGTGTGTTTCCATCCTTCACCATCCAACCATTGGATCATCCATGCAAAGCTACCAAAACATAGCTTGGGACTAGGGGACTTCATGATCAAGCTTTGATTATGAATTTGTTGGTTTAAATTTCTACCTTGGAGGTAAGTTGCTAAACCCCTTTGTATGCTTAGAAAATATTATATGCTTGCTCTTAATCTCACATGTATGACTTGAATACATGGTGCTTCCATGTTTAAATGGGATGGTGATATATGAAGCTTATCTAAGTGTTAAGTTGTTGAGTTGGATGATGTTGTATGTTAGTTTAAATAGCTCAACTATGGATTGTACTAAGAAACATGTTAGAAACCGTTAAAGGGTGAAAAATTGCATATAGCAATTATACCCAAATTTATGAACTTAGTGAATCAACACCAAAAGTGGATTTTTGGGAAGATTGTAATTCTCCAAACCATTTGTTAAAGTACTACAAAAACTTGGGTTCATTTGGTATGGAATATGGTCATCCGAGTACTTGATACGGTATGTTAGAGACTTGTAAAGTAGCTCGAATTTGTGGTTTGTGGCTTTAAACAATATGTTGGATGATTATATGTGGTAGAAAATTATAATCTACTTGATGTTGGTCAAGTTCACTACTTTTGAACTTGATGGTTAATTGCATAAGTTGAGTAAGTTACCTACTTGTGTGAGTTGTGTAAGTCCAGTGGCGTCGTTGTCGTTAATGTCATGGTGGGATGACCTATAGTCTTTACGAATGGGATTCGTGATCGCTATAAGTCGCCGTACGGAGTGCACACACCCTCTTCCGTTGGCCACGTTGAGAAGTAGCCCCACCGTTATAGCAATACGCATGACTTTGGCTTGCTAGGTTGAACTCGACGGGATTGTGTCGGGGACGTCGATACTACGCACACGGGTATCGAGGCACTATTGGTTGTTTGTGTAATGCAGAGCTACACAAGGTTGAAGAAAGAGATATGTTATCCTTCTCTAACGGGGTTTATGTACAAGCACTTATATGTTATCAAAGTGCGATGTGAGTTAAATGTTGGTATATCAAGAAAGATAGTATATGCTATGTTATGGTATATAAATGTTGATGTCATGTTTTGTTAAATGCTTGAGCATCATGCCATGCCATTTAGTTGCATTAGTAACTTACTGTGTCATTATGACTCACTCCGTTATGTGTTTAATTGTTTTCCTTAGATCCAAATCAACCTGGAAGTTCTCGGTGAGGCCGATAGTGGTTCGTTGGCTCGCGTGTCGCCAACGTGGGGAGTTCGAGGATTCCTATCTTAGTTATCTGTTTTCATTTTGGTAAGGACGATGGATATGTAAAGTTATATAAACTTTACTTGGGTTTTATTTGTGGTGTTGTAAACATATTCTTTTGGTGGCCGATATATGTATGTCGTGCTCTTGTACAGTTGTGTTGTTGAGTTAGTTCCTTCCCGAGCATGTCGTTACCTCGCGGTTTTGTGTTGTTCCGGCATGTTGTGGCCGAGGTTTATGTTGTAGTTGTTCTCTTTTCCCGAGTTATAACTCGTGGTCGTTGGTAGTTGTTTCCGGCCTTGTATTCGCCGAAGATTATTCTTATACTTGTGTTAATCAGGTTATCAGTTGTGTTTTGGCGTAAGTACGGGCGGTTACGTCACGTGCTCTTCTTGTTGTTATGTTGTTTTGGCGACCCGACCTTGGGATTTCGTATAGAGATCCGGGTCGGGGCGTCACATATCCTATGCCCAAAGGGCATAGGATAGATTATCCCATATATATATATATATATATATATATATTCAGACTAAAGGTTACGAAAACGTAGAATCAGGAGATAATTTATTACTTACTTTAGGAGTTTTAGGAAGATGTTCGTTAACATCAACCACAAAGTATAAAGTATACATTGACAAAATAGTAAATTTAATAAGTAGTAAAGGTATAAAAATGGTAAAACCAAAAGACTTTTCTACAGAAATGTTAGCAGGATTAGAATGGAATATTAGTAAACTAATCCAACCAAGCCCTTCAATTATTACCCCTAATGAAGCTATAACATATACAGATAGATTAGGAAACACAACTTTAACCTTTTCCAATTATAACCCCTTGCCTAATCAAGAAATAGAAGAAATAGAATCACAAATAGAATCAAATTTCATGAATATAGAATTAATTGGATCTTATTTACAAAATTATATGGATTACTACCTAATAATTTTAACCTAAGATATTCTTCTGGCTGGTCTACAATAAAAGATTCCCAAATTGCTTTAGTACTTTCTCCTAAAAAAGTTTCTAAATATTTGTACATATCATTTACTTCCAAGTCTTAAAAATGTCTGTAGTAATTTCCTATTAATGTACTCTTCCATACATCTATTACATTAGTCCAATTCTGTGGATCATGAGCAGTTAAATTGAGAATGTAACCTTTATGATCTGTCTGAATTTGTATTGGTTGTTCTAAGGGTCTTTCTCTACCACCTTTTGCTAAATAACTATGAGGTTGATTATATTTTGTGTATGCTGTTCTAGATACTAATCCGCGAGGATAATTTTCTACTCTTATATGTTTGTTAAAGGGAGTGCTACTGGAACTAAAATAATGCGTATTATCTTCTATTTCCATAAGTTCTTTTTGATAACTAATTACTATTATGCCCTTAATGATTAGAAAAGTTTATATTTATAGTTTTAACCTTTATGTTTCATTAATTATTATAAATCACCCCTTATGTATTTTATAAATAAAATTATAATTTATTACTATTAAATACACAAATATCTTAAATTAAAAACTTAAATTAAATAATATGAAATTATATATTAATAATTTATAAACTAAAATTAAATTATGTAAAATTATATATTAAACTAAAATTATATATTAATTTGTGCAAGTTTTAGTTTATAAATATATTACTAATTAAATCAACAATAATATTAATTTCAAAATTAAAATTATAAAATAAAATTATAAAATAAAATTACATCATTTGAAGTTATATATTTATTAAATGATTTTAAATTATGTAAAATTATATATTAAACTAAAATTATATATTAATTTGTGCAAATTTTAGTTTATAAATATATTACTAATTAAATCAACAATAATATTAATTTCAAAATTAAAATTATAAAATAAAATTATATATTAATAATTATATAAAATTATATATTAATAATTTTTAAACTTAAATTAAATTTTATAAAATTATATATTAAACTAAAATTATAAACAAAAATTATATATTAATAATTATATAAAATTATATATATTAATAATTATAGAAAATTATATATATATAAACTAAAATTATATATTAATAATTATATTAAATTATGTATATATTAATAATTATATAAACTGAAAAAAAAAATTCAAACCCCCAAGGGTGGGCGGTTTAAACATTTTAAACCCCCAGGGGTGGGCGGTTTAAAATGTTTAAACCCCCAGGGGTGGGCGGTGTAATTGTATTAAACCCCTAGGGAGCGGCGGTCCTCCTATTATGCCGTTAAAAATTTAACGATTTCGTTAAGTTTTTAACGGAATTCTGAATTTAAGGGTTTTTTTTTTAAACGAATCCATTAGTATAAGACCACCTAGTCTGGGCGGTCCTTCAATTTTTCAGTTTTTTTTTTAAAGTACAGGGCGTTTTTTTAAGTTGAAAGTGAGGGACAAAAGAGTTATTTTTCAGAGAGGGGGTGTCATTTAGCACCTCTCATTATTTTCTATTTCAGGTTCAGTAACCATGTGCATGTCAGTTCATACTCATACGCGATGTACAAGCACATTTTTAATTGGATTAAATGCACTGCTCTCCTTGTATTTTATAACTTTCTAGTATTAATTATTAATTTTAAAAAGTAAAAATTTTGGTTCAAACATGCTTTTTTTTTTTTTTTTTACGCCAGTGGTCCGCTCATTAGATGCCGTTAAAATTTCGTCCGTTAACTTTCCGTGCTATGCACATAAGCTTTTTGAAGGCAAAAAAGTAACTTCAAGTTTTTATTTTTAATATAGATAAAAGAAGTTCACAGGCCAGGCTCAATCGAATCAAACCTACAAGCGAAACCCATCTTGCTGCCAGTATCTCTTTCAGTAAAATGATCCGCCCCCATACACGTTTTTGATGACCACAAAATCAATATTGTTCATCCAAGAAGTGGAGACTTGTGCCATGGAATAATCATAACCAGTGGCTGAAAGAAAGTGTGACTGAAGGCAGTTGAAAATATTAAGAGCGGCCATAAGCTTTGCTTCAATGAGCTTGAAGAACGAGCCATAATAATAAGGCTTTAACAATCCTAGAGGCAAAGGAAGAATTGAAGGGTTCAGCAATAAATTTAAAGAGGCAAAGGAAGAATTGATTCCTCTCTTGGAGTTGCAAATACTGATGCTCTTGTTGTTGGTTCTGTTGTTGTTGTTGTTGCTGCTGTTGAAGATTGAAAGAAAAATCATTGAACCGACAACTATTATCCATCCAAACTTGCAAACCACCACCCAATGGAAACCCGAGATTATCAGAATACATGTATGCTTGAATAGTCATTCTTAAAAACTCTCAACAACAAAAAACTCCACTTTCTCACAAATCTTTAATCAACTCTTTCTCATTCGTTTAAAAAAAACACAAAATTCTCCAACTAGGATCGTTTCAAAAACACAAATCTTGGAATGAGTTTGCTTCAAATCTTTAATCAACCCGGTCGGCCATTGATTCCGGTAGAGCGGCGGAAAACGAAGACGCTTTTAAGATGAATCGTGGTGAATGTGCGCAGAACGTTGGCCGGAATTGGAACTCCAGAACTCGCCATCAAATTTCTTGTGATCTCTCTCTCTCTCAATTGAATGCTTTTTCTCAGTAGATAGATTTAAAGCACCAGTTGAAAATGGAAGTTACTTTTTTACCGTAAAAAAACTCATGTTGACGACTGAAATTTTAACCACATCTAACGGAGGGATCACTAGTGTACAAAAAAAGTATACTTTGGACCCAATTTATCACTTTTTTAAAATTAGGGACTAATGCTAGAAAGTTGTAAAATACAAGGATTAGTGGCGCATTTAACCCTTTTAATACATTAATTACGCAAAAATTTTAAGGAAGTTGCTATAGATGTTTACACATTCAAAAATTTACATTATAATTTTATTTTTTTAGAGATTAGATTATTTTTTGAAACTTCAAAAATTTACATTATAATTTATTTTTTTAGAGATTAGATTATTTTTTGAAACGAAGAGTATTATTTATTAAATTAATGTTATTTTTCCAAACTACATTTTCAATCTTATATATATATATATATATACTCCCTTCTCGAAAAGATTGTCTCTAATAGTTTTTTTTTATATATATACCAACCTTACTAATTATAAAATAAAATATTCAGTGGTCCTAAACCATTACATCAGCAGCTTATGTGGTAATCAAGAACCAATAGAAACTAACAACTTAAGTGAGGTGGATAATTTTTTTAAAATGTGTGATGAAGATTTCAATCTCTGCTCATGTTGGTGAAAAAGTTATACTCCTCATTTCAAAGGTGAGTTCTTATTGAGTTTTGTTAATTGTCCCTTCGTGAATGCATCATGAATATATGCCGGAGTTGGAGTAGCGGCAGATTTGCCTGTTTTGGTTTAAGTATGAAATCACAAGTTATCTGACCGGACCTCTTGGCCAACCTACGGCAAAAGCAGCTGAGAATCTGAATGCGTCGGGCGAGTGCAGCTGCACTCCTGCCCCTCTTTGGTGCATTTGTCACTGACTCGTTTCTTGGTTGAGCTACCACCATTGTTGCAGTTTCTCTTCTCTACATACTGGTTAGTTCCATTTCACATCTCTTATGCGCTACCCGGGATTCTTAAGCAGTTTTCTGATATCTGTCATCGGTGATCATGGTCAAGCTGGTTGGTTTCAAGATAATTTGAATGAATCGGGCACATCTTGATAACTTCTATTAGTTTCTTGCTGGACTCAGCTTGATGGAATTGGTAGCATACTTTTACTTTACAATATATTGCATGCATACAAACAATGCTTTGTGACTTTCTTCAACCTTTGGCGATGGTGAAAAATTGTGGCATCTCAAAAATATTTCATGTAGATTTGATTTGGTCAAAAATAATCCAGAAAGAATTCGCACCCTCGATTACAACATATTACAGAAAGAATTCACACCATCGATGACAACATAGTCCAGAAAGGATTCGCACCCACAATTACAAGTAATTTGGACCAAAGGTGACTTGAGCTCGTTGAAAATTCCATGTCCTCTATACAACAACAACGCATTTAGCGACGATTGTTTTCCTTGTGCGCAGGGGTTTAGATGTTCTTTCCTCGATTATAAATGTAGGATTTTGCAAAATACAAGTAAGCTACAAATGCTACAGACGTAAGCCCAGCGAGTAGCCAGTAGAAGTAATCAAGATGAGCTCGATTCAAGTTATTTGAAAACCAACTATCTTTACCATCTCCGCCTGTAGTTTTCTCAATAATAGAGATGAGGAAGCTGCTCAGGAAGCTCCCTATGCCAAGAATACTTAGGTAGAGTGCAAGACCTATACTTTTCAGTTCACCTGGCATTTGGTCATAGAAAAACTCTTGCAGACCAACTATTGTGAATAAATCACCAATTCCAAACAACAAATATTGAGGTGCCAGCCACCATATAGTCATTGGAATTGTTGCCCCTGGATTATCGGCTAACCCATACTCGAGAGCGGTTTCGAGTCGTTTCATCTCAACTAGAGCTGCAATCACCATTGATAGAGCGGAGAAGAAAATCCCAGTTCCAATTCTTTGTAGCATTGTTATGCCCGAAGGCTTCCCAGTAATTGCTCTCGCAATAGGAACCAAAATGCGGTCGTACATGGGAATCAAGATGATAATGCTAATGCCAATTATAGATTGTAGCGACGCAGCTGGAATCTTAAAGCTTGGCCCGATAGATCTGTCCATAGTAACTCCTTGCTTAGTGAATAAGGTCGGAGACTGTGCAAATACTATTCCATAAACTAAAGAAGTTGTCAATATTGGAACTAGCCTAACAACTGCCTTTGCTTCTTCAACCTCACTCATGCTACAAACATTCCCATCTTCCTTTGAACAATCGCGTGAAATCAAGGCTTTGTTGAGAAACCTGCAGCAAACACAAGTCATTATAAATGCTGTTAAGATTTAAGAAGTCAACTGAGGGGGGACTGGGGGCTTCCAATAGATTATACATGGAAGGCATAGTTGGAAAAAATACTCTGATTTGCACAAGAATGGCATTGATCTGAATATCCTATTGAATAAAGCACGAGATACGAAATAATACAGTTAGTTTGATAATATCGTGTTAACATGACACACCCATTAGTACAATAAGGAGAAACCATCACATGAAATTTGCTTGATCAATCTTGTTTCCAAAGCACCGAAAAGAATGGACAATGCTCTGGAGTCAATCGATACAAAAGAAGCATGTCATAAAAAATAAGTCAAATGACTGGGACATGTCTTTGGTTAGTCATGACAATTATTATCATCGACTCGTTGAAGATGCTACCAGAAATACGCGATCAAAAGCAGAATGGATCCTATTTCAATTTCCAAGGAGATGAACATTTCCTAAGAAATTTATTATTCTTGAGATATGGAGAAATCAGTTACTTGAATTGCTGAGAACTGTGGTGAGGCAAGGTTCCACAAGCTTCCTCTTCCTCCAATATAGCTGAAGGGGTAGCACGCCAATTCTTGACTGCTTCCAGAAACACCTGCCCAATTCTAACAGCTGCACGTTTTTCATTATGTTTTTTTCTAAATCGGTAAGTGATGGTTCCAAGCAAGAATATAACCAGTGCAATGCTCATGACAATGCAGGGAATCCCAAAACCAAGACCCCAATTAAGGTTGTCCTGAATGTAGGTAATAATCAAGATCGTTACTATAGAACCAGTACATAGCCCAAAATACCACCAGTTGAAGAATGAGCTTTTGGCTTTGCATTCTTTGGGATTGTCTGCATCAAATTGATCAGCTCCAAAAGCCTGAACACATGGCTTGTGCCCTCCTTGCGCGATTGCCACTAGATATAGTGAGAAGAAGAACAAGATTACTTGGAGGTGAGGGGGCGAACATCGCTTGAAATCATTGGCCGTTTCACAGTCGGCAGAGCTGGAAGATGGAAGCACAGCCGAAATTGTCAACAAGCCAAGCCCCTGTAATCATCCCAATCCAAGAAATCTATAATTAGTTAAATCTTGATGAGATGAGAAATCTAGAACACAAAGCTGGAAATCAAACTAATAGCAATCTTACGGGTCAGAACTTCATCAATAAGGGACAGAGGCTAAGTGTCCTTTAACATTCTCTTTTTCATACTTTTATAATCATAGTTATTATTGTTCTTTTTTATTTTCTTTTTTGCTTTGATTTGCACTGTGGAGTGGGGAAAGGCTAGTTCAGGTTTCGTAAACAAGTCATATTGACTGGGTTAAGACCATAGCTCATGTTACACAAAACCAGAAGTCAATAAATCATGGCATTGAGCAGGGTCACTTGTACTCGATTCTGCTTGGCAGAAAAAAGTTCGAGGCACTAGAGATTGATGAATTTCATAAAACAAAATCACAAACATATTCTTTTTTTTTTGATAAGTAAAACGTTTACTCTTTATAAAACGTGGTCGGCAGGATTCGAACCTGCGCGGGCAAAGCCCACATGATTTCTAGTCATGCCCGTTAACCACTCCGGCACGACCACGGGTGGTAGTCACAAACATATTCTTTTTTTCTTTTCTTTTCTTTATTTGATCAGAAAAGAAGAATAGAGCTCTCCAAAAACAAGAGCAAAAACAAAAGTGAAATCAGAACAATAGAGCTCTCCAATCCCGCTGAATAACAGTAATAGCCACCCTATTAAACTCTGGTCCATCTCAAAACGAATTGGCCTGTCAGAACTGTGGCCTCAGGATCTTTATATTAAGCGGCTAGGCTTGTATTTACTCGTTGAAAGTTTAGCGTCTCAAGACACCGAATGAAAGGCACCGACAAATCTATTCGTTTTTGGATTTTAACGTTCATCATAAAGAGGAAATTTGGTGGTAAATAAAATCATCACCAGCCGAGCAAGAAATAGCCCACTTATCCCAGAAAAAACTTTGGCCAAGAGCTGATCCTTAAATCACAACCATTTTAGAGAATTCAATAATGAGCGAGAATACAGGCATGTCCTCTATTCCAGATTGCTTCTTTAACTTTTCACATGCTTAGGAAAAAAGAGAGCTAAACTTAAGTAGGGAATATGCGTTCTTAATGTTGTCCATCTCAAAACCAATTGGCTTATGAGAGGTGTGGCCCAGGATCTTTGTTACTTGTTTGTTAGGCTTGATTGTACAGATGAGGGTTCAGTGTCTCAACATGCGTAAAGTATGTACCTAAACCAAATATGACTTTTGCAAACTTCCTTTTTCCAAGCCTCCCAAAATTGGTAGTTATTTGCTTCCTTTTAAAGGCACAAAGGATTTGCTTTCAACTTTCCAAGTCGAACCGTTCAATCCTTTCATAAAGCTTCTTACTCGAACGGAAACATTTCTTGACACATTTAACAGTGACAAAATTGTCGATTCCGAAAGAACCTGGTGTCAATCTCTTTCAGATTTAAGTCTTCTAATTCAGAAGGGATGAACATGCCTCATTATCTCGATTTCAATTCAAACCCAATCAAGAGGGACTTGGCTCCTCTCCATTAATTTTTCACGCAGTTCCCCCCAATGCACCATTGGATGGTCTCCACGTTAGCAAGAGAGACACGCGTCACCCACCCAAAGGTGCATTAAGTGAAAAGGTAATGGAGAGGATCTCAATCCGACCAGGAGATTATGCTTTTATGGTATTGACCCCAAAAAAGTCAACTTTCCGTTTTAGTAGTTCCCAAAAATCTCTAAATTTTAAGCTACGAAATCCTCTGTACGAATTTTTCTCTCTCACACACACACACCATTTAATTAATCATTAACTATCCACCAATTAGGGACACGTTAAGTGTTGGTGTTGTACGATAGGATTTTAGGAAGCTAATTCTCATTCTCTGACTCCGACGATAGCTTACATAATGATAATAGTATGTGCATGCGAATCATTTTCGTAAGTGTTGATGTTAACGTTAAGTGTTGGTGTACAAATTCAGACTTAGAATCCTAAACAATGGGTTAGTAGTAAACATGTCAATGGATCGGATTCGGATCGGATATGCCAAATTCATATCCGATTTGTTAAGAAATTATTGAATTATCTCTTGGATATTTCAAGGCTCAATCGATATCTTAAATTTTCAGATTTGAATTTTATTCGAGACTCATTAAAGTATTAAATAAAATAATATCAAGGTATCTTTTAATCAATCAAAGTTCAAACAAACAAGAAAAATCATGTTCCCAACTTACTCAAACATAATGACAATGTTAGTAAGGTATTATAGTAAGCAAAAAAGTTTATATTTAGTTGAAATAGTAATTATTAATAATTAAAATCTCAACATAAGTTGCTTATGTATGCATAATATTACTATATTTTTTATATCGGATCGGATCAGGTCATTAACGATCGGATACCCACTATCCAAATCTAATTTGTTAAGCTATCAAGTTATCTGACTTGAATCATAATCAAATAATCAGATTGAACATATCCTAAAAATAACATCGGATTCGGATCAAAATCCAATCCATTGTCAGCCCTAGTTAGTAGGCAGAGGGTAAACTAACCAGTATGTAAAGCAGGGAAGAGATGATAATTGTCCGGTATTGACCCAGATACGAATCAGCAATAAATGCACCCAATAGTGGGAGAAGCGCCGATGTTCCCGACCAGACATTCACGTTCTCAGCCGCCGTCGCCGTCGATTGTCCTAACGGCCCAGTCAGGTAGCTAATCAAGTTTGCAGCTATACCGGTGTACGCAAACCTTTCAGCGACTTCAACACCTTTACCCAACCAACAAAAGCAATCAAAGTCAAAATAATTGTCGCAACGATAAGTTCAATTATACTGTAATAGGTAATGCTTATCACCTACGATGAAATACGCAGATTTCCAACCACCGGATTTGGATCTGTTGACTGGACGTCCATTGTAGTCAACGACGCCGTCGACGATGTCGTCAAGAAGTGGTGTCTCGATCGCCGAACCGGGCAATGCCCGTGGATTTTCTGCAATCATTTTATCCTTTAGTTGTGATGCTTAAATTTTTTATTTGTGTATAAGTTAAGAGCAGTGCAATTTTCATCCGCAAAATTGCTGAGTATACCCAGTTACCCTTTTTACAAAATTATCATAATTTTAAAAAATTATATTACCTTTAAAATTTTTGAGAATCTTAAGATATGTGCGACACCCCTTACCGCATGTTTAATGGTATGTGCGGTACCTCCAGCCGCACGCCCTAAGGTATGTGCGGCGGACCAGTGGCGCACATTCCTTAGGGCGTGCGACTGGGGGTGCCGTACACTCCATTCGCAGTTTCCTCCAAAAAATTCATGGATGAGATTGAAGTAAAACGGCGTGCGAAATCTGTGCTTGTTGGTCTCAGTTATATTCACAAGAATGGGATTGTGCACTGTAATGTAAAGCCTCACAACATACTCTTGATAGATGATGATGAATCAAAGATTGCTGATTTCGGGTTGGCGAAAAGGGTTGGAAAGGATGATGGAGAGTATTCTAATTTGATAGTGTTTTAATTTTAGGAGAGAGGTGAATTGAGTAGATAGTGTTTTAAATTGGGTGGGTGAGAATTAGGGGTTCATTGTTCAAAGGTAAAATAGAAAAATAAATGGGGTATACTTAGTAATATATATGATATAATGTTTAAAAGGTGGGTAAATTAAGTAAATGAGTATATTTAGCAATTTTAGGGTTGGAATAGCAAGTCCCATAAGTTAACTAATTACATATTCAACATTTATTATGTACTCTGTATTTTGTAAATTTATAATATTGTATGTAGAATATAAATATTAGGTTTATTAAATAATTGCCCGTGGGTGGGTCTTTCCTCATTCATTTACCTGTATAGCACGCGATCATGTATCTATCAGAATTCTCTCCTAAAGCCCTCCCCCACCCTAAGAAGTGTATAAAAGTTAGAACTTACACCGATTAACAGATGAGATTTAGTGATTTTTTTATTGGTTAGAACCTTATTTTCCTGAATTTTAGGGTCGAATCTCGTTAGGAATCTTTAAAAATTTAAGATAAATTTACGATAAATTTATAATATAAAAAAAACAGAAATATCATAACGATGACAGCCCACGTAAGGATATAAAAAATTAAGTTAAGTTGTTTCCAAATATCGAGATAATAGACCACCAAATATATCGAGATTGATTGGAATATTCACTTGTTTTAAATTTGGGATTATTAAGAATATTATTTCTTCTTAAGATTTGCTTGTATATATTACTTTGTTTAGAATGAGTGCCTATAAATAACCTTTATAAGTAGCATGCATGTTACATTGACTAAGGAAATACTATTAGAATTTTGTAATTAATTAGATAGGTTGGTAATTTGGTATATGCTTAGGCGACGTTCAGCATACTTCATCATCAATAGATTTGTGCTGCCGAGCAAAGTCTGACTATGTTGTTCATTCTACAAATTATTCCGATATAGAGGAATTAAAGTGCACTGAACTCTATTCTACGTTAACCAGATAAGTGGATTCTCTTGAAGATTTTCTGATCTTATCCTTTAGAAATGTTTGACTTCAAAGTGCTATCACTTGTGTGATCACATGGGACTCCATAAAGCACTTTCTTCAATTAGAAAGCATTTTAAAAATATAGGCGCTAAACGCACTCCCCCTTGCAAATTACTAACTTACTCTCGTCTTCTAATGTGTATGTTTTTTAACACACACACACACACACACACACACACACACATATATATATATATATATATATATTGCTTTTGTGTTATAATGTACATTTTTACAAAAAAAAAAAATTGAACATGCACCTAACCAGGCGCATGTCCAACAATTTTTTTTGAATTTGCACTTTACTCCCCTGAGTTTGTTAATTTCGTTAATTTTTTTTATTTTGATATAGTACAAATTTCTATTAAGTTTAACAATTTAACGAAATTAACAAATTTAAGGGAGTATAGTGCAAGTTTAACAAATTCAGGGTGTAAAAATGTAATAATTAAAAAATATATATAAAAATTGGACATATGTCTGGGCAGATACATGTAAAGGACAAGCATCTTGGTCCAGGCGCATGTCCAATTTTTTTTTATTTTTTATTTTTTTTGCAAAAATATGCATTATAACAGACGAGGGCAAGTTAGTAATTTCATCGGGGGCTGCGTTTAGCGCTTCTCTTCAAAAATGACGACATGCTACAACACTATTGCCACACCATTTTGAGCAAAACTGCCTTTGCAACAATTTTAACGACTCTTTTCGAAGAATGTCAAGAAGCTTAGCCAATAGGATTCAAGACTAACAGCTATATGTATTTAATGCATTCAAATTTCAAATCAAAGTATGGTTGAATCCTTCTCTTCAAATGGCTCCAAAAGATATCAAGTATATTAAAGCAACACTTGGGAATATTAAAGACACACGACGAACTATCAAGAGCAAATCCTCATGCCTTTCGACGTTCAAAAAATATTTTGCCCTTCAACACAAAATTTTCCTAAGTGATTAACAATTTGGCATTCTAAAGTACTCTGTTCTTCCACACAAAGTTTCCCTTCACGAATGATTCCAATTTTGCCCTTCGAAATCTTTTGCCTTTCGTCACAAATTTCCTATTTGAGAATGATTTCTGATCACGCCAAAAAGTGCTCTGGTGATCTATCGATGTCCACGTATGCAGCTAGTCTGTAGGTAGGATGCCCCGGCTCTCAATAGGCACAAGAGTTAGTAGGACTTGTCCTCCGGTAGATACCTGAGATGAAAGAAAGCACCGTTAGGGAGCTGGACGTTGGTCCAGCTAAAACCCTCCGGTGAGAGAATCAGTATATGGTAAGGCTAATGGTATCCGGTGAGGATTCAGGCTGCTCTTTGAGAGTAAATGCACTGAATGCTTTTGAGATTTAGTAGTTGTGTGTGTTAATTTGAACTTAGGTCATAAATGAAGGCAATCACCTTGTATTTATACTGGAAGAATGCTGGTTTGGGACAGGTGGGACTGTCAGGTGTCGACCTGGGGTAAGCAGTCATGTGCCCATTTATGGCAGCTGCAATCTGCATTGATGAGCTTTAATGAGGAAGTGACCTGTATTGATGTAGAAGATAGAACTTCTCTGGAAGTGACATTGATCTTCTAGAAGCAGTTTTACTTAGAGAGCAAACCACTCTTTCATCCAATGAGGAGCTGGCTGATGGCCCCGGGATGACGTAGTAGTAGGTGGGCATTGAATGCGGCAGCTTTTGTTGACTATCTTTACTTCCTGGGGTGGAGACCTCGGGGTCTCAATGTTGTAGCCCGGGTATGGGGTCTCGCGGGCTCCTTACGTCCGGGGTGGAAGGCGTCTCTGGCCACTTCGAGCTCCTCGGGGAGGTCATGACAAGATGAAGGGTATACGTACCCGGGATCCGAGCTATAGTCTAAGCTCGGGGTCGAGATGGTTGTCTTCTGAGTTCCAGCTAAGCTCGGCCAAGTGTCCCGCTAGCGCCACGTGGAGGCAAGATATTTTAGTATCTTCCATTTCCAATTTCGTCCTTTAATGTTTAAAATCTTTTGCCATTCGGCAAGGACTTTTCTCTTCAAAAATGATCCTCTATTTCACCCTTCGTCATTAAGATCTTTTGCCCTTCAGTATAAATTTTCTCCTTCAGGAATGTTTTCCAGTTTGACACTTCAATGTTCAAAATCTTGTCCATCGCATAAAATTTCCCTTTTAGGAATGATTTACAAGTTTGCCTTTTAGCATTCAAATTTTTTTGCCCTTTGGTACAAAATTTTCTCTTCGCGAACAATTTACTCTATGGCCTTTGGCGTTTATAGTCTTTTGTGCTTAGGCACAAAATATTCCTTATCGAGATCAAGTTACAGTTTTTGCACTCGGTGTTCAAAACCTTTTGCTGTTCAGCACATAATTTACCCTTCCAAAATAATTTATAATTTCCCCCTTTGGCACTCAAATATTTTAGCCCTTCGACATGAATTTTCCCTCTATTTTAGGACGGTCTTCGATTTTATACCTTTTGCTAAGGCTAATCATTTTATGGCTTGACTAATTCAGTCTCCAAAATGAGCTTCTATTTATCGATGATGTAGTATCCCTTGTATGCTCTATCGCTAAGGGGCTCAGTAGACACCCATTCCAGAACTGCTAATATATTTGTTCTTTTTAATTTCCTTTACTTTATTTTTTGTTACGTTTTTATCTATATTTGTTCATGTTCATGTTCAAATTAATGAGTTAGGACTAACGACAAATAAAGGAACAAAATGGTCATTTTAGGGTAAAAACTTCCAAAGCCGTATAGCTTCTGTAGGAGCAATAGGACTCGGTTGATCGGGCAGCTATTTTATGGGTAAAATGCATTAGGTCAAACTTGGATACCCTAAACCCCAGAAAGTCCCTATCTTAAACAAATTTTCAAAATCGTTGCGGGGGCATGGAGCTCAATTCTACACACACTCACACTCTGAAAAGATTTCCTAGGGTTTCCACTGCCGTCTTTGTGAGGTAATCCTTCCAATACTTCTTGATCAATCTCTAGAAATGTGAAGTTCTTTACCTATATATATATATATTTTATGAGTAAGGTCATGTGCACTAAATGTGTATCAAAATTTCAGTTGATAATTTTTAATTGGTTATATATTTTGTGGGTTCTATCACTTAATAATCTTCTGACCAATTAAAATATGCCAACAAAGACTTTTGGTACATATTTGATGCACACTTTAATTGTACATAACATTACTTATTTTTAAATAATACTTATATAGTACTCCCTACATTCCTAAATTATTTTCTTCCCTTTTTGTTTTTTGTTCGTCTCAGAATAATTGTCTTATTTGAAAACTTTCCTTTTTAAGATATTACTTTTACCATTTTACATTTACTTTTTTTCTAATTTAATTATAAACCACATATACATGAACATTAAAAAAATTATAAATTATACCAATATTAATAATTAAATTAATTATTATTTTAATTTATATATCAAGTCAAACAAAATAATAATTAAAGAACGAAGATATTTTTTAATTATTAAACTTTTCATTAACGAAGTGTTAATTCTCTGTGCGAACATGAAGAAAAGGTAGGCAAGCAAGAAATGGCTCAAAGAGTAATGTTATGGATATTTAGAGAGTACCAAATTTTTTATATTAAATAATATATTAGTTAATGTGATAACTGATGTAATATAAAAAATAAAATTAAAAAATATAATTAATACATCACATAAACTACTATATCAACTAACATATTATTTAATACAAAAAATTTATTACTTTTTAAATCTCATATATTACTCATGGCCCAAATCCGAACAACTTCACGGCACTATCCTCCACCGTTAATTGTCCTTTATAACATCATCATCATCAACAATAATCACTCAAAGTGTGTTATAAATTAATAAATGAAGCTGGGGCCCACTGCAGACTTTGCTTTACAGCCACAAAAACCAAAGGCTTAACAAAAAACCACAATAATGTGGTCCCCACCTAGTTGTCGATTTGAAAAGGTTAGGCTTAAAAGAGTAAGTCCAAAGTCTATGCTTTAGTTTTAACGTGGGCCCGGGGAAAAAATGCCTTTTTTTTATTTAGTGGACAGGGGAACCCCTATATATATATATAATACTAATATAAGTCTTCATCATCTTTTCTTTTCTCTTTTCATTATTTTTGCCATACAAAAAGCGCCTGCTTTCCTTTCTCATTTTAGCACAGAGGTATTGCTAATTTTAGAAATATTAATGATCACAAAATCAATACTGAAATTCATTAATTTATTTATTTACGTACTTTTTAAAATTCTTTTACACCAAAATTGTTTTCCGTGCCAAAGGGAGGATGTCTCTCTCACAAATAGTATACGAGTTACAGTGTATTATTTGTATTCTAATTTTTTAAAATAAATTTATAGTAGTACAAAGTAGGAAGAATTAATTGCTCTATATATTTATAAAAGTAAAATAATACTCCATCTGTTCTTAAAAAATAATTCATATTTTCAATTAAGTCATTTAACAAAAATTATTTACTTTTTAAATTTTTTTTGAAAGTTATTTTTATCATTTTATATTTAATTTAATTTTTATTTTAATTGTAGCAGGTCACATTATCATAAGGGTATCTTTGAAAAATACATATATTCTAATATTTTTAATAAAATTAATTATTTTTATTAATATATATGTCAGTCAAACAAGACACTTAGTTAAAAAGGGAATAGGTACTTAGAGTATTTTGGTTAGCTTAGCTAGGATGCATTAGAAATTACCCGCGTTTCTTTTTTTGGTGGATAATTATTATTTTCTTTTATGAACTACATTATTCTATTTTGATCAAATATATACATATATATATATATATATATATGTATATTTCCTTTTTTTGTTAACAAAAATTAGCTATTTACTTTGATTCAATAATCTAATTCTCCGTATTAAACACTCCATCATATTGAAAAAGTCTATTCATTTATATATTTATCTATTTTTTAATTTAAATACTTGTCCACTTTTTAAAAATGTACTTACTAATTGTCTTAGTTTCCTATTACACTCCCATTAGTAACTTAATTTTTACTCCCTCCGTTTTCGGACGTGACTACATTAAATCAAAATTTTACATACTTTACTTATGTTTTAGAAAATAAAAATTTTATTAATTAAAATCTATCTTAATAATCTATGAATTATAACTTTAATAACTTTGTAAAAATCACTAAATTTATGTTAATTATCGGTCAAACTTTAATTAAGTTGACAAAAAAAAAAAAAGTGTACTCTTTACCTAGAACAGAGAGAGTATAACTTTATTACTCTCTCCGATCCACCTAAATAGTCTACGTTTGAAAAGTCTAATAAGTAATTAAGAGATATATAAGTAGTGTTGGAGTTGAACACAATTACAAAAATATTGAACATAGTTAAGATGTTTATAGCATATGTGAAGGGTAAAGTTAAAATGTTTATGTAAGAGTATAATTTTTTTTAAAATGATCTCTTTAAATGAAACATTTCGAATTAGAATATTTACCTCCTTACCTGGAACGGAGGAAGTAGTTATTATGAAATAATACCAAAATTCTGCTATAATTGATAGACATAATTCAAGAAAAGTTGTTTAAAATAAATTCTAATTAATGAATTTTCATTGTGGTGGAGTTTATAAATTTAAACAAGATAATCTGTTTAGGACGAAAGGATATTATATTAACTAGTATTAAAATTAACTAATTATAGACGGGACATTTATAAGAATATAAAAGGGTTTAGAAAAAGAAAGTCTATGCATTATTAGCTTACTAGTACGGAGTATCAATTAATACTCCTATAAGGAAGGAAAACTCCCGATGACGGTGGTCAGGACTCCAATTATTAGGGAAGTCAGACAACAAGTTTTACTTTTTTACATAAAAATACAACATTAAGTCAGTTTTTTAAGATTTGTGACCCAGTTGACAGTTAAAAATTCATTGTTAATTGTGTGCAAAACACGCAATCGGTCACTTCATTTTTTAAAAGGTTATAATTCGGTCATTAATTATTTAAAAATGTTATTTGAATTATCGCAGTTCAGTTATCTTGTAAGTGCGTTTATTTTTTGGAAGGACATTAGTTGAGCCGTTAAAATAACATAAAATATCAATTTTACCTCTGTCTTCATTTTTATCTTCCCCAATTTTAAAAAAAAAAACAAACCCTAACCCTAAAATTGCAATGAAGAGTGAAAAATCAATTTCATCAGCCCTAATTGGGGTTTAAAATTTTCAAGAAGTTAATATAATTTACGAATAAACATGAGGTAATGGAAGAGTGAAAAATCAAAGTCTACACGCCCGCTTCCATTAATCCCATCCCCCTTTCTTTACTACGCGAGCTCAAATTGTTCTCCCGGTTTCCCAGTGGATTTGAAACTGGTAGTCTTCTGGGTTCTTCCCATTAATGTTGAGATCTGGGTTTTGTAGATTTCTTGAGTTGTTTGCCCATTTTTATTTCAGGTGTTGCCCGGCATTGTTGCTGCTACAATGGTGAGGCGGTGGAGTGAAGACGGTGGTGGAGCTAGGTTGGGTGAGTAATATCTTTCTCTCTCTGTGCCAAAACCTATCAGATTTGAGTTTTGTAGATCTATTGTGTTGTTTGCCCATAATCATCGGCAAAAATGACGGTAGCCAAGGTAGGTGAGAAGTCGAGTATGTATGCTAAATTGCTAATCAGATCTACGAACTTTTCAAGATAATTTTGAACTTTGAATGACGGCTGACTAAGGAAGTTATAAGCGGAGCTGCTTGAGATTTTTGTTGAATAAAGAAAGAGGGATAAAACACGTGGGCTGCAATTTTATGGGAGGAGGAATTGGCAGTGGTGGAGGGAAGCGGACGGAAGGGAAGATGAACATGAACTGGGTTTTACACGAAAGTCATGTTAAAGAAGATGAAAATAAAGACGGGGTAAAATAAGTATTTGATCTTTACTTAACGGCTCAACTAACGTCCCTCCAAAAAATGGGCTCGCTTACAATATAACTAAAGTACGGTGACCCAAATAACATTTTCAAACAATCAGTGAACGAATTTCAACCTTCCCCAAAGTACAGTGGGCCGATTGTGTGTTTTGCTTTAATTGTGTCTTCAAGAAGTCTAATTTTATTACTACCTCTGTCTCAAAATAATTGTCATTTTAGCAATTTGCACATAGATTAAGGAAGTTTTCAAAAAGATTGAATTCAAGTTCATTTATTGTAGAGAAGTTATAAGGTATTTTTCTCTTTCTTCTTACCCACTCTCTTTAATGAGAGTAATAAATAAGGGCAATTTTTGTAAAGTATGACCAAATATTTTTTTGAAATCTTATAATTATAATTATTTTGAGATAAATTTTTTTTATTAAAATGACAATTATTTTAGGACGGAGGTAATACAAAATAAACACTCATTTATGATCAAGAAAATTCTAAAAATGATTACTTTAGAGATGAAGGGAGTAATAGTTATGACGTTCATTTTTATTACTCTTTTCGTTCCTAAATAATTGTCTTGTTTTCCTTTTTATCTGCTCAAAAAAATTATCTTCTTTCTAAAATTTTCTTTTTAGGAAAATATTTTTACCATTTTATCCTTATTTTTTCATACTTTAATGATGGTTCACATATACATGAGCTTTAAAGAAAATTACATATTTTTTTTTCTTACCAACGAGTTCTAACTTAACTTGTACTGCTCACTTTTCTTAACAAAAAAGTCGGGTGTTCAAGCCTCATCATAGATACTGTTATTGTTCAAGCCTCATTACCCTAAACGGAGAGGTTTGAAGGCACCATTTGGATCTAGCTACACAAAATGCATCATATAATCTTAATTGTAGCCTTTTAAAATATTAAATAATAATAATAAGGGTGTGGTAATGTCTATATCCCCCAACCATTAAAAAAAGTATCTTTAAAGTTTTTTTTTTTTTTAATCTATGTGCCGGTCAAAAAAAATAATTATTTAATATAAACAAAGGGATTATCTTTTACTACTAATACTTTTAGAATACTCAGATAAGAGTATATTTACTTTTGATCAAGTGTTTTATTTGGCTATAGAGTCATATTTATTTTTTTTTTAAAACAAGTAATAAATAAAAATAATAGTTATGAGAGTGTATAGATGTAAAAAAAAAATATTTATATGCGTATTTGTGGTCTCAAATATTTCACTAATATTAGTACTATTTTCATCCAAATATATCAAAATACCCCCCGGTTGTAATTCATTTCCCTTTTTAGACCGTTGTAGAAAAAAAAATCTATTTTCTTCTTTTTTTTTTTGAATGTTATATTTACAATTTTATCCTTAATCTGATTCCTACCCTTAATTGATGGGCCCTACATTTATACAAGCATATTTGAAAACAAACACCATTGTAGACTCAGAATATTTCTTAATCAGTGTCGTCTTCTCTTAATTGATTTTTTTTTAAGAAAGAAGGAAGAAATGTAATATACCAGTCAGTCCTGTACTAACAAGTGCCTCTATTCTATATTAAGGTTTCCTTCCGAATTAGGAAACTTATTACGTTAAAAATGATTTTCGATGCATTAGAGAGGAGTATTTACAAAGCATTATTACATAATATACTACTACATACTATTTCCTTAGTGTGTCTGGGTGGGGTGGGGGCAGGGTGTGGGGGTAAAAGTTCGGTTGAACCGATGACGTTGCCCATCTTTAAGCACTCCACGCTTCCCCATGGGGAAAGACGTGTACCTGTTTCTTCAAGTTTTTAATTTCAATTTAAAAAAAATAATAATAATAAATAAATAAAAATAAAGTAATACAGTAAAATAAAAGAGGAAAGGAAAGAGAAGCAGTCCGTACTACTGCAATAAAGCCGAGAAAAACAAAGAAGAAGAGAGAACAAACTCCCAGAGCAAGAGCAAGAGAGGCAAGCACATAAATATTTGAAGAAGAAACTTCCTACTGTATTAAAGAAAGAAGAAAGCAGAGGCAGATGCAACCGACAGGTGGCGGTGGCGGTGGCGGTGGAAGCGAACTGAGCCGAGGTGGACTCGCCCGGTTCCGCTCAGCTCCAGCTACCTGGTTAGAAGCTCTACTCGAGTCTGAAGAGGAAGACGTCATCGACCCTCCCAAGCCCTTATCCCACCCCCTCACTCCCCCACCACTAGAACAACCCCTTCCCCGCCAGTTACGTCGATCCCCTGTTATTGAGCTCCGCCGGTTCCCCTCTGGAATTAGCAACTTCCTACGGCAGAACAGCTCTCCCGCCGAGTTCCTCGCTCAGATCACTTCCGCCTCCGATGGCTACTTCTCCAACTTCGGAATCCCGGCCAATTACGATTACCTTTCTTCTTCCCCTCTTCATGTCTCCACCTCCGGTAAACCCTCCAGAGACCTTGATTTAGACGACCCACCTTCTAAATTCCCGGTAAATCAATTACTCCCCACCATCCCTAAAAAAAAGAAATTTTGAATATACATAATTTTGCTAGTTAGAAATTGAGAGTGATAATGAATTGCAGAGAGGAGAGCAAGGAGGAGGATTGTTGGATGCGGAGATGGAGAAGATATTCGAGGATTCAGTGCCGTGTCGAGTTCGAGCAAAGCGGGGTTGTGCTACTCATCCTCGGAGTATTGCCGAAAGGGTATTTAAGCATTCTTCTTTAAATTGTCCAATTTGATGTTGTTTGGTTTGGTGGAGGGAATTTTTTTTAAAAAAATACTTCTTTCCTCATTTGGAATAGGTGCGGAGGACAAGAATTAGTGACCGTATAAGGAAGCTTCAGGAACTTGTTCCTAATATGGATAAGGTATTTTGCCTTTTTCTATTTGCAACTTGTAGTAATATTTCCTCTTTTAGTAATTATTATTAGTATTTATATATATATTTTTGGATTTTCCTCATTCTTAGTTTTATTATTCGGATTTTTATATGTTTTCGTTTAGTTTCGAAGCACTAATTTTTCTAGTCAAATGACAACTTAATTGGTGGAGTTGATGAAGCAAAGGATTTTTAGCTCGCAACTTGTGACGGTTCCAGAACTTGCTATGAATGGAGCAATGACGAGGCATTAGATTGTCGAAATAGACATCTGATTTCGCTCGTGTTGACCTCCTAGCTTCAAGCAGAATTCCTGATTTTCTTTGCGCTTCTGCATTAATGAAAATGCAGTATGCCGAGCCAAATGTCCACTAGACTAGCGGGCCTGATAATGTAGTGAGATGGTCCAGTCGGTTACCTTATCTTGTAAAATATGGAACTTACTGAATTTATTTTTATTTTTCACTTTACTTCAAACCCTAAAAATATTTTGCGCTTTCCTAATGAATGTTATTGTTAATGATATGAATTAGTATATACACCGTATAATTTTCTATCTTTCTCAATTTTGTGAATTAGATTACTTAGCTGTGCTAGAGTATATAGTACTCCGACAATCTTCAAAGTTTCCTTTTCGGTTTGTCTCAAAAAAGAGTCATATATCTCACATTTAAGTTAATACATTTTTATTTTTCATCATTTTTTTCCTGTGTTTTCAGAAACATGGTATCTCTTTACTTATCATGCAAAAAAGTTCAACTTTAGTGCTAATTAAAGAAAATATAGACAGGTAAAAGTTACATATTAAAAAGTTTGACTTGTCAAATGCTACTTTTTGGAGGTTGAGGGAGTATACAAGATGAGCAAAAACAGAGTCTGAGGATACAAACACTTCTAAAGCATTTTGCCTGTGTTCTGTACATATTGATTTCGATGCATCATGGACACATTGCCGATCCTATGTTCGGACCTGTGATGTACGTGGTGCCTGTGTTCTACACATATTGGTCCATGGTTCATCCTTGTGACCTTGTCTATACTATATACTCGGACCCGTAACACTTTTGGAACTTAATTCCACATTGCCGATCGTATGTTCGGACCCGTAACACTTTTGGAACTTAATTCCACATTGGAAGTCTGGAGGATACTGTGAGAGATATGACACTTGGTATTTAGTAGACACAGCTCATAAACCTTGTGTTAAGCATTTTCGGCTATGTAATGACCAAGTGCATGTTGTTGATATCAGTAGATACTCAGTAACTCAGGATTGAGGCGTCATACCACATGTAGCAAATATGTTACCTTTTATTTCCTCTATATCCGTACATTTATGATATAGAGTTCATTGAATAAGTATCATATGTATGGACACTAAGCACAGAGTAGAGTTCTTAAGCAACAATTACGAGTCAAATCAGTTCCCTATGTTGATTTAAAAGTTTTGGCTAAATTTCTTTTCTGCCAGCCTCTACACATGGTGCACTTTTTTTTTTTTTTTTTTTTTGGGGTTGGCACGGTAGTGTAAGAGATCTTTGTTTGTCATTAGTGTTTATTTTTGTAAGGCTTCTATTTGTGAAAAGTGGCTAACTAGTTTTGAAATGAGTAATTAGGTCGTCCTCGAATTTTTTACTTTAGATTACTTGCAGATTTTGGGTTCCCATTGGAAAATTGTACTCGCCGGTCCTATTGCTCGTATCTTGTTTTTGTTTTTGTCTTTCTCTAATCTTCTCTATTTGATGGAATCTATGCTTAGGTCGATAGGTTTTGTTGACAAGCAGGTGGTCGTATATGTTCAGACAATGTGTTGGAGGAAATCTCATTTTCTTTTTGGTACTTTAGTTTATATTTTAAAAAAATGGAGTTATTTTATTATTATTATTACTATTATTATTGTTGTTGTTATTATTATTATTTTGGCCACCGGTACGAGTATTGATGTATTTTACTGACAAGCTTTCCTCTCACATGACTTGTTTCCATCGACACATGGGTGTTTATTCATTCGTGTATGGTGTGTTATCAGGATGAGTTTTTCGTTTAATTAACAGAGACTTTTTCATTGTTATTCAGATTCAGGTCTTCTATATTATAGTAGTACATAACATGGTTTCAAGATGTTACATAATTTTGATGTGGTCATGCAGCAAACTAATACGGCAGATATGTTAGAAGAGGCAGTAGAGTATGTCAAGTTTCTACAAAAACAGATTCAGGTACATTTCGAGTTAACCTCACTTCCTTTTATCTCAATGACATAATAGATGTGATATTGGGAATCTTACAATAGTTGTCCCTTATATACGTAAGGTTCCAGTATTTCTTCTGCACGGTACTTCCTTTGGCAGATGTAAGAGGAACATTAGTTATTCTGTTACTTCTGGATAAAGAATGCTTTCACTATATGGAAAAACCTAAAAATGGCAGGAACTCACGGATCATCAAAAGAATTGCAAATGCTCGGTTAAAGATTAGTGGGAACAGATAGAAAGATTGTCTCTCAATTATCAAGCGGCTATCACGTTTCAAGGGAAAAAATAAATGGCATCTATTTTCTTAAGAGATCTCCCTCAAAATATGGTACTCCTTCCAACCTCCAGATCAAATTCTTTCTTTCTGCCCTTGTAGATGTTAGCCACTCATAACTCTGCACTGTACTGTATCACCACCATGATCAAGATTTCAGCTTTGGTTTCTGTTTTAGTTTTACTAGTACGTGTAGTTGTATAAATTGTATAAACCGCCTTGTATACTTACTAGTCACGCTTCCCTTCTTGAAATTCTTTTTCCAACTTCAGTGCATCAGTCTTAGAAATTTGTAAACGATTAACTCGCTACAGTAAAGAGGAAAAATTAGTACAATATCTATGATATTTTGTGACCCTTCACTGTTGAGTTCAATCTGCATTTTGTAGTCCTGTTAAATATCAATTGTTATAGTTACTAGAATTGTTTTTAATATAGTATGGCCTCCAAACAAGATCTTAGCTTGGGTTTAGATTGAAGACTTGTAGTGTTCTGACAAGAACATGATGTATGTTGAGGTGGACTTTCTAGCTTGTAGTGCTCATGTGGTGTCCCTAGGGTGTGGGGGCACCATCATGGAGTGTGATCTAACAATTTCAGTGATATATTGCTGCCTGTTTGCAAACTTCTTCTGTCATATCCACTATGGCCAAATATGCTAGTGTGTTTGGCTTCGGATGAATGAGTTGCTCATAGTTGCGCTGTGGAGCACCTGAAGATAATTTTTTGTTGGTAAAAATGGCATTACATGTTGAGTAGTATTTCATGGAATAAAATCAATCCTTGATTATCCTACTTGTTAAACTTTCTGGCTGCCGCTAGTTCACTCGGTGCTACTTCTGCCCAATAGTTGTTTCTTTTTACATCTGCAACACACGCCACCTTCTTCAAAAGAAAAGTGTTATTTCCTCTTCTCTGAACCAGGCTAGTTTTAGACCTTTCTGACAGTTTCCAACTATAGAATAACCTTTTTGCTGGTAAGGGCAAGACTGTGTCATTAAATTGTGCTCATGCACACTGCAGGGTCCTTTTTTATTTTTAATACTTTTTTTTTCACTCTCTCTCTCTCTCTCTCTCTCTCTCTCTCTCTCTCTATATATATATATATATATATATATATATATATATATATATATATATACACATATCGCATGCATGCACACATGTAATCTGGGTAGAGGAGTATCTTACCTTGAGGGAAGCATCCCCGGGTTACCTCTAGCCTCGTGAAAGAGTAAGCTGCACCTTTCGCATTTGTATCTATTGCCCTAGTGGTTTCCTGAAGTATACAACGTGTTTCTCAAAAATGTTTGGATTTTAAATAGGGACCCTCCAAGGGGACTGGAGGATATAAAAGATTATGTGCCAAAATACAAAACTATTTAAGCGTAAGTATCGTAGGTGTTTCTAACTCCGCATTTTTGTGTTCTCACTCACACTCCACCAGATAAGTGGGCTGTGTTTGTCACGAGACACACCCCATCATCTTTTATCTATGTTTCCTCGAAATACCTATTTCAGTGTTTGTCATGAGACGCACCCCATCATCTTTTATCTATGTTTCCTCGAAGTACCTATTTCAAGAGTTATCCGTGATCCAGAGGGCGCCTTTCTCTTGGATTTGCGATATATTGCCCTGCCCTGGTAAGGTTCTTCGTTTTTTCTGCTTGTGAGGCCTTGTAAATTTTGTGTAGGTACAACTTCAATTTGAGGTTTGGGAAACCTTAATTTAGTGTTGTTAGAATCAAGTCACTTTTTTGACAAATACGAGATAGCATGTATCAAAGAAACTTCTCAGCAACTACCTAATGGGTATCTTTAGAAGCACACTTAGATGCATATGTCTCAGCATTGGGATCAGCTCTCCCATTTTTGGACTTTCGCCAAACATTCCATCTCATGGTAATTGTGAAATTTCTGGTTATGTATGAATTCTAACTTTGGTCTAGGCACATGGGCATTGGGACATTGCTGGAATGGAGAAATACACATGTAAATTAGAGATGCCTTGGATGGTTTGGTTGTATTTGATGTGTTATGTAAGTAATTGGTAAGAGAGTAATGAAAGAATTGAAAGGGATGAAAGGATAATCAGAAGGATGCTCTCTGCTTCCTCTTCCAAGTTCCAAGTAAGTAGCTCGTCCACCAAACAAAGTCATGTGAGAGTTAGGCTTGCTCGAGTGCATTGAAAATTCTCGAGGCGGCTTGCTATCACCAAACTGAGATTAGAGGAGCACATGATGTTAGAGCCACAGATACCCTGGGGCTATTATTTTTATATATGATACCTGTCTCACTCCCTACCCTGTGGCTGATATATTCAACTTGTATGATGTGAATGAAGGGTGAAGGATGACTCTCGATTACACGTTTGACAACAGAGACGAAAAAGAACTCGAAATTGCAGGGAGAGTGATTCTTTTCTGGTCACGCCGTGAAACTGATGCTGACCCTTGTATCTGCGATCGCAGCTGGGTCTGGGTTCCCTAGCGAATAGGGATAGACTATTTGATAGAAAATTGTGAATGTGGAAGTGCTAAACATAATTTTGAAGAGAAGGCAAAAGTTGGTAATATTATGAGTGTAAAACTGCAGTTACAGGTTTATTTACTACACATGTTCTGTAAGACCAAGATGAATGTTTGTTGAATGAGAGTCAAGGGAAACATTGTCAATCTGTTGAAACAGGCTTGTGGGGAATTGAAGGGAGTACTATTCCCAATCTATTGTCGAAAATTTGTTGAAAGGAACTGATATTATTTATTATTTATAGAGTTTTTGACTTTTTAAATTTGCCGATCAAGCTGGAGAATAATAACAAAGCAATTTTAAAAGAATTAACGGAAGAAAGCAATGATAGGGAGGTGGATTTTTGAAGAAAATATTTCATGGTTTTGGAGAACGATTCTGTTGAAAATATTTCATATGGTTTCGGAGCACGACTCCGTTGAGTTAATTATAACTACTATTATGTTCATTATATAGTCTAATGTAAATTATTTATTACATCCTATTTGACTACGTCAAGTCATTTATTTATTTTCCAGTCATTGCAATTATTTACAGTATTACCCAATATTATTATTATTTACTATCACACCGATTATTTGGGGTAATTACAAGTCAATAATACTTGCATATAAGTTTCATGCGAAGACAAATAATGAATAGCGATATTTCTACTCGAAAATCAACATATTAACATGACAAAGATCTTTATAGTATGTATTATTCATGCTACAAATAAAAGGGGATAGTAACTTACTGGGTTTTGACTCACTCCATTTCTTATTTTGTTTTCTTTAAATCTTAACCACCCCGGATGTCGTGAGGTCGGGACCTTAGCTGTATTTTGGGTAGCAACTGTGTTCTTGAATATAGTTTTCTTCTAGTGACGACGTTGGTTGATACTGAGTTATGTAAACTCTGTGTTTTGGGTAGTACTGTACAATATTGTATCTATGTGAGGATATTCTTTTGATACCGACATGTGAGGTCGAGCTTGTATAGAGTCGCATTATTTTAGTTGGTTGTTTTGTACTTCCTCCGTTCCTAAATAATTGTGGTACTTTCATTTTTCGTCTGTTCCAAAAAAATTGTCTTGTTTTTTAACAATTCTTTTTAGGAAAATATTTTTACCACTTTACCATTATTTTTTCTCCTTACTTTAATTATGATCACATGTACAAGGGCTTTAGAGGAAAGTACATATTATATTAATATTTATAGTAGAGTCAATTAGTTTTTCTTAATCCATATGCTACAGGACGATTATTTAAGAACGGAGGGAGTAGATATGTTGTTTGTGTAGCCAGTTATTTACAGTTGCTTTGAGCATGTTAGCTTGCGATTTGGTTATGCTGGCTCGTGTATAGCCGATGGGATTATTGTTGTGACAGCACGTTGCAGCTGTTTAGTTCTTGTTTTACTGTCGAGCTGATAAGGCTCGCATATTCAGCAAGTGTCGACTCATTATAAGTTGAGCTCACTCACCGATTTGGGGTACCATATAGGATCTCGGATCTGGGGTGTGACAATGTGGTCCACTAAGTGGCATGTTTCATAGTAAAATACACTAATAGCGGTATACTATTATGCTAGGTGATACAAAGTGGACTTCACTTTTTAAACTACTTTAACACTGTTAGTATGTCGGTATGGTTGTGGTAGTATGTTGTTATGGTTGTGGTGTACTATACAGGTGTGACCAAACCATTGGATATTTTCTTGAATGGTTAGAGGAAGCACAAGTTTCTTCATTTACAGGTCATGTTTATTTATTTATTTTTGAATTTTAGTTCATAACGACAGGAACAGTAATATATTCAGTTACAAGCTAGAAAATACTCCCCCGTTCTTAAAAAAGGCTTGTTTGATTTGATGCAAGTTATTAATTTTATTAGGGATAATGACTTTACAAGTCCTCCGACTATAGCTGATTCCACCATTAGTCCCTCAATAAAAATTTATGTGGTTTTCGTCCCTACCACTTCAAATTTGCACGCCGAAAGTCCTTTTAATGGATATCGTTAGTGATTTGCCGTTAAGTTACCCATGTGCCTCCCACATGCGTTTGACTAAGGGCAAAAATAGAATTTCCGCTTTCTTCTCCTCCCCATTAAAGCCCAAGTTACAAGTTCAAGGATTCATGGAAATCTTCTACTTGACGCTGCTCTCAATCTCAATCCTCTGTTCAATGGACGACGGCAGAGGAGAGTGAGTAGCGATTTCATCTAAATCTCAAACTTCTTCACGTTACCCAATTCATATTTTTATATAAATGATGCAAACACTCGATGTGTGAAGAAATTTAGGGCTTTCCTATACCCCTCGATTTTCGAAGTGGACCGAGATTGAGACGAATATTGGCCGGACGGAGAGATCGGAGATGGAGACGGGCGATGTTGGAGCTGCGGTACAAGAGCACAAGAGCCTGTGGTTGGAGCGACAATTGTCACTAGAAGTAATGTGCTTTGACTAAAGAACAGTGAACGGATTAGGCCCTTCGACCGCGATAGGGTCGCCCGACAGTGGGGCGCGCTAGAACCTGTGAAAAAGGAGTATGCAGAAGGGCTCTCCACCGATCGGAGATGGCAAGATGGAGAGATGGAAAGATTACACAGGCTATTACTGTTGCGTTCACCAACAGAAGCCCTAGTTCTTGAGGTCTTGGGTTATAGCAAAGACGTGCTATTGTGCTTGAAGTTTTTCGATTGGGCCGACCGGCAACCTGGGTTTTTCCATATCCGAGCCACCACCGTAGCGTAATATTCACCCCATATTAAACCTTGATTCACTGATTTGTGCTTGCCAGAAGTCGATTCAATGTCAAAAGAGAGCAATTTTGACAGATCAAATCGAGAGAGGAGAGAGAGAGAGATTCGTTTGCCCCTTTCCAAGTCATGTGATTACTTGTGATTGCCGGCAACGGTGGTGGAAACGGGTTGAGTTTAAGTAGAAAGAGTGAGAGAGAGAGAGAGAGAGAGAGAGAGAGAGAGAGAGAGAGAGAGAACCGGATGACGTGGGATGGTAGATGCGGCATGAGAGGGAGAATTTTTCGAAGTCCAGTGGCGGTGTGGCCGGAACACGGTGACCGTTGCAATGGTGGTTTTTAAGGCAGTGGGTTTTAATATGTGTGTCTGTGTGTGAAGAAAGAATGTTTTAGTATGTGTGTGTGTCTGAAACTGTGTGTATAGAGGGTGACTTTTGGATCTCTCTGCAAATCAATCACACACACACACACACACTAATTTGGGTTTGATTTGAAGAAGATGATAAAGGAAATTTCACTTTTGCCCTTGGTCAAATGCATGTGGGAGGCACATGGGAAACTTAACGGCAAATCACAAACGGCATCCATCAAAAGGACTTCTGGCGTGCAAATTTGAAGTGTTAAGGACGAAAATCGAACGAATTTTTTTTAGGGACTAATGGTGGAATCGACCATAGTCGAGGGACTTGTAAAGTCATTATCCCATTTTATTATAAATAATGCTCCCTCGTTCTTAAATTATTGTTCGCTTATCTTTTTGTCCGTTTCAAAAAATTGTCTTGTTTCAAAAAAATTTTTAGAAAACACTTCTACCCTATCGTTTTTGTTACTTTAAATAATGATCACACATACGCATGAATAGATTAGAGGGCGACGGATTTTTAAAGAGGATTGAAATCAATTGTCGCAAAGAGATTTTGACAATAGGAACAGAGCTACGACATAGATCGGGTTGATCCGTGAAAATTGGGGGTTTCGAGTTCTGAAGAATGAATTTAAGGAAATTTAACAGTTGTCGGCTGCGGCAGCCTCGCCTTCGTCCGTCGGTGTCGATGAGTTCTAGTACAAACACGGTAGTGCCACGAATCCCTCATTTTATATGCACAACACACAAACATCTACTAATTACGAACCAACCAAATTCAAACCCAGATCAAAAAACAAATCTTAGTTAAAAATAAAAACCCAGATCTGAACGCCGTCCACGACAACGACGAAGTGTGCGGTCATTCTTTATGTCGATGTCATCTTCGTCATCCTCCACTTCTGCTCCGTTTAATTTTTCGCCATCGCCATCAAAAATCGACTAATTGCTTGGACATCAAGTCGTCGTCAAAATCGTTACCAGATTCTTGATTTCTGGGTTTGTTGGGTTTTCTTTCAAGTTTGAGGAAATCATGGACTTTTTCCTTGTGCTGACGGTGACGGCCTTGGAGGTGGTGAATCTCATAGAGCTTCTTCTCATTGGTTTGGTGGCACCACCATTGCCGCCCATCGGTGTTGCACTGTTCGTCCGACAATTCCTCATGCTCTGCCATTGTTCTGTTTTTCTGGGGAAATTTTGGGAAGCTTTCTCGGGAAAGTGATGGAAAATTAAGCTAGGCGGTGTGATCTTTAAAGAATTGTGAACAGGGTTTTGGTTGACTAGTTTGGGACTCCGGTCATCTTCTTAAGGCTCATCACTGCACGATAACTTTTTTTTCTTTTTTTTTAAATTTCATTACTCTATTTGAAAATCAAGAATGATATTCGAAACTTGAACTAGAGGGGTAATTCTCACGCCAATGAACTAGAAAGGGAGACCATGAAAGGGGTAAGGGAAGGTCCATTTTTGCCCTTAGTCAAACGCATGTGGAAGGCATATGGGCAACTTAACGAAAAATCACTAACGACATCCGTCAAAAGGACTGCCGGCGGATAATTTGAAGTGTTAGAGACAAAAACGATGCAAATTTTTGTTAAGGGACTAATTGTGGACAAGTCCATAGTCAAGGACTAGTGGTGTCATTAACCTAACTGTAAAATCAAAGTCCCTAAATTTTGCCAGGACAACAGACATTTTACCTATTTCACATGTTGGTCAATCTCGTTTTGTTAATAGTAATCAATCTTTTACTTTACGTAGCATTTTATGTGTCTCTAAAATGTACAACTCCCTCCTTTCTATTCATAAACTTCTCAATATAATTACTGCTTTTTTGAGCTTGACGGTCATAATTTTCGTGTGAAGGATAATCTCACGAAGACGATAATGCTATTTGCTTGTAGTTTGGGTAGTCTATATCAGCTTTCTTTCATTCTAACAACCAAGTTATATCCTCTTGCACTCATTGGCGAATGCGACGGGCTTTTCCTTATCTTTAGCATGCTCTTTTAAATGTCATCCATCTCAGCATATTTTTGAATACCTAGTTCGTATACCAGTTAGCGGTTCTATTTGAAATAATGGTTTTTGTTATATTTTCCATATGGGCAAATCTTGTGATTTACTATCTATTTCTCATTTCTTTCATTCAAAGAAACCTCTTAATTTGTTACATTTTAGATGTTCGAGGACCTTACCCTGTTATATCAAATTTTAGTTTTTGTCATTATTTATATGTGGTTAGGAATGACAATCGGGCGTTATACCTAATAACATCCTCATTCTCCAATTCAATTTCATTCCCCATACTCACCCCATCTCCACCCGAAATTGTTTCTACCCCATATCCATTCCCCACAAGTAACGTTAATCGGGAATGCCTATGAGAATTTTTTTTTAATGTTTTCTCCAGCTATTAAACCTCTAACATTATATATATATATATATATATATATATAATTTGTTTTGGTCGAAATAATCTAATGATTAATGTTTATAAAATACTCAAGAAAGGAACCTACAGAGAACACCACGAATCAAGTTAAAAAGACTTGATAAATAGACAATATTTCTATATAGAACTTATCATAGTCAAGTCATTAAAATTAATATGTCTAAATAATTAAGTACATATATAACTGTGTATATTGCAAACACAACACGATTTACAAGAATTCATGAAATTTGAAGTATAGAAATATCGTCAAAAATCTGTCCTAAAAGTTTATGATGGTGTTCGACATTGCGATTTAGTGATTTAATTTTTAAATATTGAGTTTTTGTTTGTAGTGATTGTAAAAAAAGTAAGAGAGAGATAAGAGAAAGTTGTCATGACCAAAAAAAGATAATATTCAAAATCACAAATAAGTTACTAAATCGAGCTAGGAAAACAGACCCTAAGACAAGGTAAATATAAGCATGTATAGAGATAAAATTACACTTAGTATGTTACAGTTCGGGGAATGTGGTGGGTATTAGTAAAACCATATCCAAACCTAAGGATGACAATTTTCGATCCAAACTGCGGATATTCGAACTGAACTGAACCGAAGTTGACGGTTATTAACTGGCTTGATTGGGTGTGGGGCGGGTAACTAGACATGCCCAAACGGTTCGGAACCTGCGGTTCGAACCGGAAACGAACCACCCAAAAAATCGCATAAATCGGAACCGTGAGGAACCGAACCGTCCCGAACCGGAACCGTCGGTTACACGGTTCGGTTTCGGTTTCCAATTTCTCAAAACCGTGAACCAGAACCGTCGGTTCTAAACCGTGAAAAAGCACCAAAATTTAAATTTTAAAATTTGAAACTGCTTTGTTTACTCTATAATTTCAAAGATGAAAAGGTTACAAAGTTTTAAAAATTCAAAAAATGCTTTGTACAAAGTTTTAAGATGAAATCTTTTTTAAAAAAATTATAAGAAACCATTAAAAATTACGGTTTGGAACCGGAACCGGATTAGCCAGTTCGGAACCGAAATCGAAACCGTGATTTATCGGTTCGGTTATGGTTTGTTGTCTGACGGTTTTTAAAACCGGCGGTTCGAACCGTTTGGGCATGTCTACGGGTAACGGAGAATAGCCGACCTGTTATTAACTGGCTTGATTGGCTGCGGTATTAGCACTACCCACCCCATTCCCCGACCTGTTATTTGAACTGCATATATAGTAATATAATTTTACTCCTATTCATATAAGTATTTACCATGTATAACCTAGCTAGATATACTTATGTTGAACCCCTAACATCATTCTCAATCATGCGAATTCGTCGCTCCGTTGCTCACTCCTCTTCGTCACTTAATGAAACCTTTTAAATTTTAGTTAATTTGTGGCCTACACAAATACTTAATACTTATGAATGCTTCAAAAATAACAATAGCAAGAGACATTTCAGCTACCGAAACCATCTATATACATCTAAAGGAAGTTAATTTGGGCTAAATTATTTTCAATGTTGCAAATTGTTTATATATTAAGTTAGTTTTCATTTCCATATTCACCAAATGTATTATTAATTATTTCCCTACAATTCCATTGTATCTAAAAAAATTCAGAATTATTGTTCGTTTCATTATTCATTTTGTCCCATTTACTTATTGAATTAATATACTCGTCATTATTCATTTTGTCCCATTTACTTATTGAATTAATGTACTCAAAGGTTGAAGAAAGAGAAGTGTAGGTCCACTTAGGCAACTGATAAGGCTAGAGGGGGGAGGGGTGAATAGCCTTGTAAAAATTCTTTCAAGTATTTTAAAACCTTTGAAAAGATTGGCATGCAGCGGAAAATAGGTTTTTAGAAGCTTTGATCTGTTGGTGATAAAGAATCAACTAATTAACCAAAGAGTAAACTGACTGATGTTTGTTTCTTGACCGATTGAAGCTTTAAGTAATTTGATAATGTTCAAAGCTTTGGTCAGTTGGTCAAAAGAAAGCAAGAAAATAAAATAGATGAACACAAGATGTAGAGTGCTTCACAGTATGAAAACTGTTATGTCCACTACCAAATTGATTAGACTTGAATTTTAAAGTACACTAATATTAATTATCCTAGTTGATCACTAATGAATCAGTCTACAACAAGATCTGTGAATATGGAGATTGAATGTTCAACAAGAACAAATCAATCTCGCGTGTTACAATCAAAGATTCTCAAAAACTAAGTTGTTAGGAGGGAAAAACTTTTTTAACGGTTACGTTTGAGATAACGACATGATGGACTAGTACGACATTAAATGTTGAGTTGAGGACCACTTTGGGAAATCTAAAACATTGATGACCGAATCAACGAAAATGTAAAGTTCGGGACCAAATTAATATATATATATATATATATATATATATATAATAGTAGGTGAGTCATTTAATGTAATAAATCTCAACCTTTGATTTTGATCCAATAATTGATAATGATAGTAATCATTGATGGTTAAAAAAAAGTAACCATTAAATACTCCCTATATATATATATATATATATATATATATATATTCACTTTGATTTTGCTACGTCTAATCATTGTACACCTATGGCCCCTAGCTAGAGACAGCAAAATCCCTTAGTTGCTCTTGGCCCAAGCGGATATCACTGGCTGCAAAAGCCCATTATTCCAGCTCCTGCTCACAGTCCAACCTCCAATTCTGCTCAGCCCAGCACATTGTCTGGCCCAACCAGTCCTGGTCCACCTACCAGCCAATCTCAAAACACTCCTCTCTCACAAATGGGCCTTTCGCCAGGGCCCACTACTTACCTGCCCAGAACACAGTGCATAGTCCACTCCTATAACACCTTGCTAACAGCCCACAGTCTCTCCTCCTTCAGCCCATGCGCCTCACAGGTCTTCTGAAACCAGGCTATCATTTTACCATGTGGTCCATGTCCCAATTACTTTCGGGCTTGCTCAGGACAGATTCTGGAGAATTCTTTGGCCCACTTCTCAAACTTTTTTCTCACCAAGACACCTTTTTTTAACCGCTAAAAGGCATTTTAAAAATTTTCTTCCTAAAATACCCTCAACAACATCGTTGCTTCAGATTTGAGATTCAAATTGATGTATAAATGATTTCATGTTGTTAATATAGTCTTTCCTCATGTTTGGGTATCAATTATCATGCAGAAAACACGAATTTGATCAAATTTAAATTTTTTGAGCTCATCCCGTTTTTCTTTGTTCTTGAGCTGTTTTGGGCACTTAAATCTTTGTTTTAAGCTTTGAATTTGTTTAAAATCAATCTCATATTATTATCCTAATTTAGTACTATATTTGTGCACAATTTTTCTACCAAAAATACTATTTTTGAGCTTCAAATCAAGCTTGATATGCTGTCCAAACAGAGGAAGATGTTCTTGACCGATTTAATTCGCCAATCGCAGTATTCAAATCAAGTTTCCTAAAGCGCGCTGCAATGATCGCGATGCACCAATTGTTGCATCACGATTGCAAAAGTGGTGCATCGCGATTGCAAAAGTGGAATGCACCAATTGTTGCATCGCGATTGCAAAAGTGGTGCATCGCGATTGCAAAAGTGGTGCATCAAAATTTGCAAAAGGGATGTACCAATTGTTGCATCGCGATTGCAAAAGTGGTGCATCGCGATTCCAAAGTGGTGCATCGCGATTGCAAAAGTGGTGCATCGCGATTTGCAAAAGTGGTGAATCGCGATGCAACAATTGTTGCATTGCGATTGTAAAGTGGTGCATCGCGATGCCAAAGTGGTGCATCGCGATGCTTTGGTTCCCTAAAGCGTTGTGATGATCGCGATGCACCAATTGTTGCATCGCGATGCCAATTTGTTGCATCGCGATGCAAAAGTGGTGCATTGCGATGCCAAAGTGGTGCATCGCGTTGCCAAAGTAGTGCATCGCGATGCCTTGGGTTCGAGGCGCGCGTTTTTCTTTCATTAATGGCATAATCGTCTTTTCGCCCCAAAAATATCTTTTCGATTTTTAAAAGATGAGTGAACTGAGCGATTACAAATGTTTGAAAAGGACCACTGTAATTCACCCTGATTCTACTCCACCTCCTCATTTTCAATCTATAAAGATTCGCCGTTCCCTTTAATAAATTTTCAACCGCTTTGTTAAACTAAAAAAAGACATTCTTGTGCATCCTAATTCCAAATTGTTGTATCACGATTAAACTTTTGTGCATTGCTACATCAACAATTCTAAATTGATGCACCGCGATGTGCAAAAGTAACTTTTTCTGGTTTGAAAAAAATATAATGTACTAAAGCAGTTAAAAATTCACAAAAATAACTTTTTCTGATTTGAAAAAAATATAATACACTAAAGCAGTTAAAAATTTACTAAAATGTAACGGTTCAAGATATAACTTGGGGGGGGGGAATCCAGTCTCAAATACCAACTGCCATGCCAAAAAAAAAATTGTCCATACACAAGGATTATCCTAATATAAAAAAAAGTACACACCTAAGGTCTAAAACAGTAGGAAACAAAACCCATTTACAATGGAACATCAACACTAGAAAACAGAAAAGGAAATAAAAGCACTTCCAACAGAAGGTTTAAAAAGCTTTATGAACCTTTAAAAAGCTTTTTAAAAAGCTCTATGAACCGCTTCATGGCAGTTGCTGATGAGGATGGCACCACTTGGAAAAAACCAACAGTTGTTCTTCTTTGATGTCGGCTGACTAGAAAATTTTTTTTTTCTTGTTTACTTAATTACAAATCAGATTGTAGAAATCCCTTAATTGCCAACGGTCGTTTCTGCATAATATTAAGAAATAAATAAATTATTTAGTAAACATAATATATTTTTTCTATAATCTTTTTATTTGTTAAAATGATATACTCCCTACTTATTTTCAAAAATAAATATATAACTCGCAATAGTATATTAGAAAAGAATAAAATATTTAGTATTAGCCCCATATTATAAATTCTTATTATAAGCAGTTTTGGAACTGATTTCCACAAACTAGAAGAATGCAATCCACATTGACCTTTCACCAAACCAAAATACTTATAAAAGACATACCTCCACAGCCATACACCACAAAACCAAAATCAAAGTTACTAACCAGAAAAGGAAACAGGGAAGGAGAAACTCTCCCCAAAATTGAGATATAATCATCAACAACAAAATACAACGATAAAAATACCTCATCGTTTCCATCCAAGCCATCCAACGCCGAAACAAGGTTACCCTTTACACCACTTACCGACCAAGTATTACATCGTATCGATCATGTTTCCGAGAACTACTACCGAGTTAACTGAAGACGATGGCCAAGGTAGATAAGATGCCATGAAAGGAAAATCAATGTCAGCATGTTCAGGAAAGACGAATACATGTTCAGCTTCTTCAACCGCTCAGTCATCGTGGTTATATCATGCCTCTCGCCAGGTTCTTCCCGGGTCTCAACTGCTCCAATGGCTGATGACATACACATAGGATTGCCTAATCCACCCGTGGGATCATCAGTTTGACCTTTTCCTTCTTCTTTATCAAACTTCATTCTTTCGAACATCAGCTACACACGAAAGAACAAATTACATATCCAACCCCAATGCATGCATCTAAAAGAATCACGATAATTCATGCAAGACGGGTAAACGGGTAAAATCCCAACATCTTACACACTTGTCATTTGGAACATAAAAAACCAATTAGGAACAAGTTCTAAATTTGAACACTAAATAAATGAAAGCAACATAATCAACTGATCGTAACGCTAAGAGCGACTGCATATATATCACACAAGCACTTGCAATGCACTTGATTCAACCAACTACAATGAAGGAACTAATAGGTCGTTTCGACATGCGCTTTCCCCAAAACGCAAGGATAAAACGCAGCTTATTTGCAAAAACTGTGTTTCAATGCGTTTGCATTTTAAAATGCTGGAAAACCCAAACGCAGGTTTTAAAACGCTGATAGAAAGAAAGAAAAAAACTGCATTTTGAATTAATATTCCAAACGCATTTATAAGAAAAAAGCTGCGTTTTAAAAAAATCTACGTTTTAAAAACGCTATATTTATAAGAAAAAAAGTTGTGTTTTGAAAAAATCTACGTTTTAAAAACGTTGAATTTAAAATGCACCGTTTTAAAAACGCTGCACCAAACGGACTTTAAAATCTCATATCAAAGAATCCTCAATTTCATCAAACTGACTGCATAAATACAAAAGAGAACAAGAAATTAACATGCAAAGAATCCACACCCTGTCAAATACTGACTGCATTAAAAAATTGACATCAAAGTAGAGGTTTTTGATGGAATTGAAAATAATAAATACTAAAATTCATAGATCTTAACCCTCACATAAGAATTACCAGAAACAAGAAACTAGATGCGGAAGCGTATCTGAATCCATGAGAACGATTGTCCTTTAATTATGCGTCTTCCAATTATAGCGTAGTATCTTTAGGCTTTCTCTTGCTAATGGGACAGAGAGAAAAGATTGTAACCCTACGCTCAATGGGGACCATAACCTTTATAACCACCTAATTGTCAACCAGCCCATTATAAGTTGACAATTAGCTTCCTTTAGGTTTCTACACATATTCAATAAAACCCCATATTTATTAAAAGATGACTTAGGCCCATTTAACTTAGTAGATCACTTCAATTAGGCCTATTAACTTTAAATAACATGAAATATACGATCAAGCCGCAGTGCATACACGTCTGTATGCCCAAATGCACATATTAACCATATACACATATATATAAGTCAATAAAATTCTAACAATTTTCCCTTCGTTTCCTTTCCACCATGGCTGTACAACACAAGAAATTACCGAAGATTCCTTAACATTCAGGAAAAGCACAACAAGAAAGTTGGCATGCCAAATGAAAATTCTCACTTCACTTCCTCTCCCTGCAATCTGTTTTCCTCCATTTCTCTACCATAAACAATACCAGAATCAAAATGTCCCCCGAGCAAACCATCATCACATAGCAAAGATACACCCTGGACACTGCTTAAATAATCCCTAATCTATTTTTTGACATTCCAAAATAAGTGTTCCCTTCTCGTTTTTAGAAAGATTAAAATGAAAGATCTCTTGAACAAATTGCCTATAACGCCCTTACTAATTGTGAGATGAAAAAAGAAATAAGACCTAGAGCCCGTTTATTCGTGCGTTTTGGCCAAAATGCAGGGTTAAAACGCAGCTTATTCCTTAACTTAGCGTTTCAATATTGCGGTAGAAAAAACAGCGTTTTGAAAACACAGCTGCGTTTTAAAACGCTGAAATTTCTAATTTTCTCCCAAAACGCAGTATGGAACCAAAACCGTTCCACATCCCTTCACTCCCAACTCTAACATGATAGTTGTATGCAAATCAGTCATAAATATAACGATTCATCAAAATAGTACAAAAAATATGAAGAGCTCTAGCAACCATATACTCCTATCCTATGTAAGACAAACTGCATTCTCATATAGTAAGTCTACCTTAGTTGCTCGAGGCTCCAAGAAGAGGGCGTTGCCCAAAACAGTCGAAAGGGCAGCGAGAAGATCAAACGCCTGAAACATCTCAAGCTTGTTCGAAAAAACCCTTCTTCTTTGACCCAACAAATGCCCCAACAAGCCCACTCCAACACAAACACCCAAAACCTTGTGATAAACAGGATACAGCTTACTCTGCACCATCCCAAACTGTTGTTTTGTCAGCGTCCTCGACAGAACATAACTCGAAACAAACGACACAAACACATTCATCCCATACGCCATCGAAACGCCGAGTAAATGAACCAAATCTACCACAGAATCTAGCCTCTTTAAAGGCAAAACATAGCATATAAAGTCGTGGACGAACTCCCTTCCCTTATTCAAACCCTTCTTTCCTTTCTCCTTCACATTCTCCGCCGCCTCCTCGGCATGTTTCGCCATCTCCTTCACCGACTCCGTCACACCCTCTCCTTTCCTAGACACGTTATGCTCTATATCTTCACCAATCCTCTTTGGCGTATCCACCGCATCAAAACTTTTAGCCTTAGTCGCCGTATCCATAGCCATTTCCTCGGCCTTCTCCAGACCCTTCTTCAACTTCCCCGCCGCATCTTTGGCACTTCCCCCATCTCCTGAGCCTTCTCGACACCCTCGTGGGTCTTTTCCGTCACAACGTCCTTAGCTTTCTCGTACGCATCCTTCGCATGTTCTTCAACCTCTTGCACCTTTTCCGACACTTCATGAGCCGTCTCGGAAACCTTGTCCTTGGTTCTACCAAGAGCACTAGCAATCTTATGTTTACACTTACCAAACGCATCACAAACTAACTCCCTGGGATGAAAAGCAGCATCTAATTTAACCTTGTCTTTAACATCTTCAACCGCGCCTTTCGTGGCCGACGCAGCCTCCGACAACTTCTCTTCGACGGCGGCGTGAACGGAGCCGCCGCCGCCTTTGTCATCAGCGGGAGAAATCACAACTTTTGTGTTTCCATGATCTCCTTCTTTCTCGTACTCAACCGTAACAACTCGGTGGCCTTCCTTAACTATCATATTCGGGTTCTGGTTTTGGTTTGGGTTTTCTGGGGTAGGAGACCACACCCCACCTGTTACGAGCGAAGTTAAAACAAGACAGAGAGCCAAAACATTCATCATCCTCAAAATTCTCTCTCTTTCACACACAGTCACTCTTTTGGGTTCCTCAGTTGTGGTTCTTATCTCGGTTGTTGAAGTACAAAGGAATGCCTTTAAATGTGATGGGCGGCATTACTGTTGGAGTAGAGACACGTTGCTGTGTTAGATGACGCGTGGTTTGCTGCATGCTTCTGAAGAATGTGTACGTGCCGGTTGCCCAAGGCATTGACAGCAAAGATATTTACCTCCCGTAAATCACCATCTTTGCTGTCAGGAGGTAAATATCTTTGCTGTCGGGTACTGTGTTGAGCTTTGTTGACTGCCTCTGTGACCCCGCTCCCCCGCCCCTCCCCGGTACAACAGTGCTACTTGTGTCCATAACTTTACAAGGAGAGTTTGTTTTCAAGTTCTTTCTCAAAATTAAGTTTTTGAGTAATAGTTTGAGCGCAAAAAAATTACAAAAATTTGGTTATAAAATTTTTGTTGTTAATTTTGATTGATTATTTTCGTTAGTTAGTGGCGAGCCCATAAACTATGCAGCTAATTAATAACTGTTAATAAATATTTTGTGGAAAAAATTTGTGACTTTTTGTGCCCATAGCATTGCTCTAAGTACTTTAAATATATTATAATTATAATTCACATGTTTTATGATTTTGAAATAAATAAAATAATATACGTCAAATTTACATTTAAAAAACATCTTGTTGGACCAAAGAAAATCAAACATGATAATTTAAGAACGAAAAAGGAGTAATTTTAAAAAATATATAATTAATTTTATAAGATTTTTAAATAATTTTAAATTATATTTAAGTGGTATTCAAGTGGTACTAAATTAATAAATTATTTTTATTTAATTTGTAAAAGATTATTATGAATAGTTTATTTATGAAATCTTTCTAAATACAGAAAAAGAATAATACTTATTTGGAACATCTTAAAATAAAACAAGAGACACTTTTCTAGGATAGAGCGATAATGGTACTACTGAGAGGTCTCTTATACATAATGCAATACTTAATTACTTAGATAAATAATTTACTCTTTAATGAAAAGTTATGCTCAGGAATCGTATTTTGTAAAGTGATTAAAAGAAAGAAGATGCAAATATGTAGCAGCAAATATGCAGGGCAGTATGTAAAGAGTTTGAAGGATAGATAAATTTGACACAAGTATTTAAGGTGGTTAGGATCTTCAATCCTACATCCACCCCTCACAGCTCTCTGGCTCTTGTGAGGCAATAATCTACTATAATTTTTCCAATTATACAGACTATTGAAGTCGAAGAAATTATCTGATTAATTCTTTCTCAACTTGTTGGCTTTTCAACAAGTTCTTTACACAGGAAAACCTCTGCATTCCTCTACTAGTTGGCAACCCAACTAGGACACTTTACTAAGTTTATAAAACGATGATTTTGCTTTCTAAGAAATGAATCTAAAGTAGTCTAAAGAAAGTTTTGTTGTAGGTCTTTGATGCTGAAATCTTCGGTGTTTGAAGTGGCTTTTGAATCTTGCAAGAACACTTCTTGATGTGATCCTTTAATGTAGAAAGTGACGTAAGCTCTTTTCTTGTTCTTTGTTGTTACTGCTCTCTTGTATTTCTCATTATAATTTCTCTTATAAGTGCTGTATTTTTCTGTGTGAGAGCTGATTGAAAACTGCATTTTCTTTGTGGAGAGAGATCCTTTGTAAAGGCATTGAATGAGGGAAAGAGCTATTATGCAATGACTCTAATTTGCAACTTGAAAATTCAACTTGTTCAATTTGTCTAGCCTGTTTAGGGTTGCTTTGTTTTGTTTGTCTCACAAACCCACTTGTCTTTGCTAGCCTCGGTGTTTTGTAATAACATCTTGAAATAACTTTATTGCATTTAATGAATTTTTGGGATAATTTTATTGTTGTTTATGCTTTTAACTTTAGTTGTTTTGCTACTTAACCTTAGATGTTTTGCTGTTTAACCTTAGCGTTTTGTTGTTTTAGCACTTAGCTTTTTCGAAAAAGTTAACACTTATTGATGAAAAAGATTGAAAACACTTGTACATAAAAATCCTAATATTTTGGGGGATAATTCTAAACTAAATATCATCATCAAAACTAATCTATACAAAAGGTCTTAACAACTACTCACTCTAACACAAATGATCGACTTAGTGGTTTGACACTACTGAGTTCTTGTGTAAAGCTATCTATTTAACGGGATGTTTCTTCTTCAAATTTCACCATATACAAATTTCCTTGGGCTAGCGTCAGTACTGCGAGTAGGAATTAATCTTATACCAATATGGTACAGAACACCTTGTGGAAGGCCCAAAGATAATTACCCACTTTGTACTAAAATAAATGTCTCTATTAACTTTACAAAGATTTTAGGAACATAGTTGATTCTATGTAGTTTAATAATCTCTAATATTTATCTTACTGATGTTAAATTAATGAATCCCTCATATTTTCTTTATATCAAATTTATAAAAGTATAATAGACAATTTACATAAGAAATCTTTTGAAAATAAAAAAACTTATTTCTCCGTTCTTATAAGAGTGTCATGTTTAACTTGACACGCAGATTAAGTTATAAAGATAATTGACTTTATAATAAATATTCAGATAGTGTTTGTTTTCCAAGGATACCCATGTGAGAGCGGAATCCATCAATTAAAGTCGGATCAAATCAAAGGTAAAATGATAATAGTAATTTTTAAAAGAAAGTTGGCACTTTTTTTGGAACGACCTAAAGAGAAAAACAGGAATCTTTTTTAGGAACGAAAGGAATAACATTTATCTTAGAATGTCACAAAAAAAAAAAAGACCTTTTTTAAAATGAAAGGGAGTATCATTAGTATTACTGCCTCCGTCCTAAAATACTTGTCATTTTAGTAAAGTTTTTTTTGTCAAGATAATCCTTATTTATTATTCTTATTAAAGAGGGTTATTAAGAGGAATGAAAAAAATAATACTCATGTAATTTACTACAATAAATGAACTTAAATAAAGATGGATCAGTCTTTATGTAAACTTTTTTAATCTGTGTGTTAATTGCTAAAATGACGATTATTTTGGGACGGATGTAGTAATTAATTATTTATTGTACTGTACTACTTGTAGAGCTACGGATAGGGCCGACCCTGGGGCTAGGCCACCTAGGCAGCTGGCCCCAAATTTTTCAATATAAAAAAGGCCCCCTAAGTCATCTCATTAAAGCCCATATATAAAAAGGGAGTAAATTGCATAACTAGAACAATACTTTTCTTAATTCCCTCTTGTGTGTGCATGCGACTCCAACAATGAAGAATTGATGATGATCATGACCTATTGACCTTCACCTTCTAAATTAATCTGATCTAGTGATCTTCCTTGTAGGCTTCCAGCTTCTTGATTTGAATGCTCCACTTTATCAATCACACTAAGAATCTAGGTAATTTCGTAATTACTAATTAGTATTTACTAAATAGTTTTTTTTTTAATTCTATTTTTACATGTATATAAGTGAGGCCCTATTTTTAAAGTTCGCCTAGGAACCCCAAAATCTCGTGGCAGATCGTGCGACGGCGCTACTTGTGTCCGCTATCTAGTCATGCATTTTCTCTCTCTAGAATTTGGGACTTCGCTTTCACGGCGGAGGAAGTTTGTAGGGATAGCCCGCCCAGTGGCTTTGTGTTTTCCTTGTGCAGATTTTGACATTCAATCCAAGCCAAATATTTAATCGTCAATCGCACTTCAATTCTTAAGACAAATTTTGGCATCATCGATCAATACTAAAATATCTTGGAAAGATATGTGTCTCAAAGGGACATGGATTTAAACATATCGCTAAAAAAAAAAAAGTCACTCTCTGGATCAAATGGAGTCATGATGAGAATGTGTATTAGGGTAAAAACTTTTGGGAGATGAAAATTCCTAACAAGTGCTTTTAGACTTGGATGATGGTTCTGCAGTTGAGAGAGGACATTTGACAACACATCAGGTAAAACACAGAAATTTGGTGGGACAATTAGCACCCTCTAGATTGATAGATATGGAAGAAGGATAATCTATGATTCAAGAATCCTAGATAGAGTCAGCTGGATAAAATTATTCAAGGAGAAAACTAGAAATGAGATCTAGACATTCGGGATCGATTACAACACTCCTTAGGAACTCGGACCTCCTATATGGTGGATTCCTAGTACTAAAGAGAAATTTTCAACTAGGTTTGCTTGGGAGGTAATCGAGAAGAGAAATTGGGACAGTTAATTAATTAAGAAGTGGGGAGAGGGTTTGAATTGGTTTTGTTAAGTAGTAACTTATTTAAAAGCTTAAGCTATTAGGTAGAAGTCAAACAATGAATATCATGATTCATAACACTCTCCCACGTGAGCTTTTATAGATAGAAGCCTAACAATGAATATCAAGCTTCTTCTTAAGACTCCCCCACGTGAGCTTTTAGATAGGGGCCAATAATGAATATTAAGCTTCTTCTTAACATTGCCACACATGAGGTTTTAGATAGGGGCCAACAATGAATATCAAGCTTCTTAACACTCTCTACCTCATGTGTGACCCATCCACACGTGGAGAGATATCACAAACAATGAATATCAAGCTTCTTCTCAAGACTTCCCCACGTGAGCTTTAGATAGGAGCCCAGCAATGAATATCAAGCTTCCACTTCTTCTTAACACTCCCCCGTGTGTGCTTCTACATAGGGGCCCAACAATGATGTGGAGAGACATCACAAACCAACCAAACACAATATTACGGGTAGCAAATGTAAACGGGATGACTCGAACTCAAGACCTTGCCAAACCATAACTCGATACGATGTTAAATAATCAACTCATCTAAAAGCTTAAGCTATGAAATAGGGACCTAACAATAAATATCAAGTTTCTTAACTGGTTTAACAGGCATATACCAAAATGTGCTTTTCAGCTTTGTGCATGTTGGAGTAATTTTGTAGTTCTAACTTTTTTTTGTGATTTTGAGGTTGTAACCAGGGAGGGGTATGGCCTTGTCTAGTTTGTATTCATGTTTTGTGTTAGTTTACCTAAAAAAACATATAGAAAAACAAAAAAATATAACATGTCTCCAAAATCTAAAAATATATGTAATTTATTCCAACATTCATGAGTGGCGTTATACGCACAACTAACACCACCCCAGCCACCAAAACGGTCGCCATAAAGCACAACGAAAACCATTGTTACTGTAATCAGTTAATTACTATTACATTAGTCATTTCGAGTATATATTTAATTTTTCCTAACAAAAAAAATGTATTTTATTATTATTTTCTTACAATGTTCGTTAACGACTAGGGTTAGATTGCTTGGATTTGAAACTAACCAAAACTCGACAATAATATTTCTTTTCCCAAGAACACATATAAGCAGCCTAGTTTTTTATGTTTTTGCCTTTTTATTCACTACGTAAACTTCTTTAGATATATATATATATATATATATATATCGGTTCGGCTAACCTGTGCCCTTAGGCAAAGGTTAAAAAGTCAACTTACTCTCAAATTCTTATTTGAGTAAATGATCTAAATCTTTTAGACTTCTTCCTAAAGGTTATAAGTTAATAATTGTAGTAGTGTTTTTCCATTCTTTTTTTCCTTCAAGCCGTTTCCCTCCATTTTTTTCTCCCTTCATTGACTATTTTTCCGATAATTATTGATGTTTATTCCGTAATTAATAATGTTTATTCTATGCCCAAAGGGCATAGGATAGATTATTACTATATAAAATAAGGAAGTGGATATGAACAAAATTATTCTTAAAAAATCTAAAGAAGTTCAAGATGGAAGGAATCTGTTTAACCTTCTTATTTCCATCCTTTTGTTGATAATTATAGTCACAATCAACATGAAAAGGTCTAATGGAAAAGGAGCCAAAAAGTTGGCATGAGGTAGCTGTTGCATGTGCACGCAATGCTACAAAACAAAAATGGAATAACCCAAACCTAAACAATTAATTGCTTACATTAATGGGTAGAGTAGTATAATCCTCCCTCCTTTTAGTCTTTAATTAATAGAGAGTTCTATTTTATTCGGTATATATATTAATAAAAATTAATTAACTCTATTATAAATATTTTTTGACGGTGTTTGAACATGTAGAAGTAAAACCATTCAATTTAAGTAACAATCAAATTAAGGATAAAGAGATAAAAATAGTAATGTCCCAAAATAGTAAGATTAGAATGTGTTTTTTTTTTTTTTTTTGTAAATGACCTAAAAATTAATAGTAGACTTCTTTTTAGAAATGGAGGGAGCAGTGTTTTATATTTTAACTAGTTAGTACCCGCGCTATAGACTTCTTTTTAGAAATGGAGGGAGCAGTGTTGTATCAAAATCATATATGATTTTGATACAACTTTACATTAGTCATTTCGTTTCCAACTCACAACTTTCCATCACTAATTATTTCCAACTCACAACTTTCCATCATTAATTTGTACATATCCATCACTAATTTGTACATATCTATACCATAATTTGTACATATCTATGATTTTGATTTGTGCTTTTCTATGATAAAATAGGTATCACTGTTTTTCTATCTTTTATATATGAATACTACCTAATGTTTTGATTTATATACAATTCCTTTTTGTATATAGTTTTTCTTCTTCTACATCTCACACTCTATTGTTGTTCTTATGAGAAATCATTTTTTTATAGACACGAGAAACCAGCTGTTGAAATCTAGTTGTTGGAATACGGCAAGAACATGTAACTTGTCTCGCAAATAATGATAATTACGACTTCTTGTGTATAGTTTACTTGTTTTATCAACTTATTGTCTTGTCTCATTGTTGATATGCTTTTAAAACGACATCATTCCTCTAATGATTACATGATCAGAAGTAACAATAATTCTTTTGAATGATTTGTATTGACGTGGTTTTAGAGACTTAGATGTTTCTTCTTTAGGTGTTTCAGATATGAGCGGGCACAAATAAGTCACAATTTTTTTTCCACAAAATCTTCGTTGGCGGTTATTAATTGGTTGCATAGTTTACGAGCCCATCACTAACTGATAAAAAAAACCAATCAAAAATTGACAAAAAGATTTTGTGACCAAATTTTTATGACTTCTTTGTGTCCAAAATATTACCCATCAAATTATATAGATAACTTTTGAAAGTTTTGTCCTTCTGCATAAATAGCATGTTTTACTGGATAGCTTTTGTTGGATAACTAATTGGATAGTTGTTTCATCCCAATAAAATAGCCGACACTAATCAACTTTTTTTTGAGTGTTTAGAGAGCCTTCTTCAGCAATTCTTGAAATCTTTGAGGCATGATAATCTTTGGAGTTCTTGAAGTAAACAATTATGTCTATTCGCAAACATTTTGTAATTATAATCAACTCTAATAAAATTAATTATATAATTTTTAATTATTATAATTTTTAAACATGAATTCTTTGAAATGTATAAATCTATACAGTTGTCAAGTAATGAAATGTATAAGTTAAAGATGTCAAGTAATGAAATGTATAATTTTGAAGTTATTCCGTTCATAGGACAGGTTTATTAAAAAGAGTTACTCCTAAGTACAAAATATAATTGAGTCTCCCAATAAGTTTATGTTACAAATCAAGGGTAGAGTGAAAAAGCTATAAAATTATATGGATAATTGTTTAAATGGAGCGTGAAAATAGATCAAATTTTAAATTTTACACTTTGTTAAACCTCAACTCTACTGTTACTCATAGAGGGACATCGTAATGAATAAAATATATACATATACATATATATATATATATATATTCATTTCTTGGAATACAATATTATTTGTAATTATTGCCTAAAAAATATGGCATTAACATGAATGATATACAAATATGTTCTGTTATTACTTCCACCCACCTCAATTATTGATTCAAAGATAATAACGGTTTATTATTATTGAAATGGAAGTAAAAAGTTGCCAATAATTTAATTTATTTTCTAAAGTCACATAATTTGTAGGCCATGTTCTAGCCTCCACTATAGAGTATAGAATAATCAACGGCTTTCGATTTGGCAATATCTTGATATGGGCCCCGGTTTTTTCTCTTTTTTTTTTTTTTTTAATATGACTTATTTCTTTCTTAAAGACTTCTATTCCCTTACGTGGTTATGTCCACTTTGGATGCATATAATGGGGAAGAGTGAAATAAGTACATAAGAGCTAAATGATGTATCTAAACATGTTAAATAATGCACATAGAGATTTGGTCCGATGGCTTGTGTGTGTGAGTAGAGAAAAAAATTAAAAAAAAACATGTTAAATAATGTATTTATTTAATAATTTTTTTTAAATATAATGAAAGTGTTCTTTATTATTATTAAGTATAATTAAGATTAGAATTCATATTAATATTAATGACTATTTTATGGTATTTTTTTATTTATTTTATTTAATTAAGAGTTTTTTTACTGAAAAGTAGAGTCGGTCCAGTCTTATAGGATATAGCCGGCCCGGCTATATAACAAAATATCGGTCCGACTATTTGTTATATAGTCGGTCCGGCTATATTCAATAGTGCTAACCCGACTCTCTCCCAAATGTCAATCTTGTTTTTTTAAAAAATAAAATTGTCTTGCCCTATTCCTTTTTTTTTTTGCTAAATTTTTTATGTTATATTATTTGTATTTAAAATACAAATGATACTACACACTTTAATTTAATACGTGTTTGATTTTTTTTTTAATGTTACATTATTGTTTACAGGATGTTCACATCGTTTATGATGATACGAAACAGTTCCTAATGTGTCTCATATTTTTGTGACCGATCACGTATTTAATGTGTCTCATATTTTTGCAACTGACCACGTATTCTAAATGACAATAACAATTACAAATTAACAGTGTTTGAAAAATAAATAATAAAATACATGTCAGGAATTAAATTTTCCTCTTCTTTCCATTGAGTATTATCACAAATATATATGCAATCTCTTAATAGACAATCACGGCTAAACTTTCTATAATACAAAAATAACTACAGCTCATATACTTGCTAATCAAGCCACAGAATATACACCAAATATTTAGCGTACATAAACGAGCTTAACACCCCCTTTCAGGTTGGAGCATGCAGGTCACAAATGCTCAACTTGTTGAGTAAGTATAAAAATTGTCGCTTGCCTAAAGCTTTAGTGAAGATGTCGGCTAGTTGTGTCGTTGTTGGCACATGATTAGGACTAAGAACACCTTCCTGGATTGCATCACGCACGTAATGACAATCCACCTCAATATGCTTCGTACGCTCATGAAATACCGAATTCTGGGCAATATGCATTGCCAACTGACTATCACAAAAACGACTAATGGCACGTGGGTGTGCTACTCCCAGACTACCAAGCAATGCCTTAAGCCATTTCAATTCCGACGTAACAACAGCCATCGAGCGATACTCGGCTTCGGCAGACGAACGAGATACCGTATGTTGTTTCTTGGTTTTCCATGAAATCGGGGAACCACCAAGAAACACAACCCAACCTGTGATCGATCGCCGGGTTAGGGGACAACTAGCACAATCAGAATCACACCATCCTGTCAAAGATAGATCACAATCTGTGCGTAGAAGAACACCTTGACCCGGGCTACCCTTCAAATAGCACACAGTACGAAGAGCTGCATCCCAATGTTCTTGGCGCGATTGTTGCATAAATTGAGCCAAAATGTGAACAGTGTAAGCCAAATCTGGGCGTGTAAAGGATAAATAAATTAGACGACCCACCAGTCGGCAATACCTTTCCGGATCAACAATGAAAGGGCCTTGAGCGATAACTAAATTGTGATTTTGTTCAATCGAAAAATCTGCAGGTCGAGCCCCTAACAAGCTGGCCTCTGCAATAATGTCAAGTGTATTCTTTCTCTGACACAGGAATATCCCTTCTGGACTCCGAGCAACTTCAATACCGAGAAAGTATTTCAAAGCCCATAAATCTTTCATGCGGAAGCATTCATTCAAACATTTCTTAAGAGCGATAATGGCGGAAGAATTGTTCCCCGAAATAATCAAATCATCAACATAAACGAGCACCTTAAGCTGAATTGTACCTTGATGCAAAGTGAATAGCGAATAATCCGAGTATGACTGAGTGAAACCATATCTTTTCAAAGAAACAGCTAACTTAGCAAACCAACATCGCGGGGCCTGTCGCAAGCCATACAAAGACTTTTTGAGGCGACAAACCATACCGGGTTTGTTAACGGTGAAGCCAGGTTAAAGTTGCATATGCACTTCTTCATCAAGATCTCCATGAAGGAAGGCATTATGGATGTCCATTTAATGCAGCTCCCAGTTTTTTGCAGCTGCTACCGCCAAGAAAGTATGTACAGTGACCATCTTTGCCACCGGAGCGAATGTCTCATTGTAATCAATTCCTTCTACCTAATGATTACCAAAAATAACGAGACGTGCTTTGAGACGCTCTATCGTTCCATCAGCATGATATTTGATTTTATAAACCCATTTGCAGCCAAGAGCTTTCTTGCCCGGAGATAGTTCTTCTATTGCCCATGTTTCATTATCCTCCAACGCCCCAATTTCTTCTCTCCAACCAATATCTTTCATAGCTTCATTAAAAGTGCGTGGCTCAAATCCTACAGTTATAGCTGCAAGAAATATACAGTGTCACAAAGAAAATTTATCACAATTCACAAAATGTGCTATAGGATAAGAACTACCTGAGGAGCTAAAAGTGGTGGTCGATGAACGTTGGGATAGACTCAAGTTGTGTACAGTATGCGGAATGTAATCAGAATGCCAACCTGGAGAACGCTTTGCTCGCAGACCATACCCCAAGGCACTTTCGGATTGGTCAGAAGTAGAAGCTGAAATGGGAGCACAAGCCGTTGTGCTTGCGATGTCAAGGTTGGGGGATGGTATGGCTGCGGTGTGCGCAAGGCTATTGGACATACCTGCAGCAGCAGGCTACTTAATGACTGCACCCGTGTCATCATGGGACGCACTTACAAGGCCTGGATCAACTTTAAGACCCCTATCACCCTCATTGTGATGCATAGCCTCGCCGAGCTCTGAAGCACCCTCTAAATCATCCACAAAATCAGCGGTCACACCCACATTGGTATAATCTTCCAAGTTTCTTTCCTCAGCATCCTGATTTTGTTGGATATTTGTATACGGGAACTCATTCTCATGAAACTGAACATCTCGTGACACGAAAATGACGCCTGTATCAAGATCATATAATTTTCAACCCTTTTTTCCATGAGGATAACCAACGAACACATATTTCCGAATTCTAGGTGCAAACTTGTTCCCCTTAGACTTTTGATTGTGGGCATAGCAAAGGCAACCAAACACTCGCAATGCATCGAAATGAGGTTTTGTTCCAAAAAGTATTTCATATGGAGTTTTATTCTGCAATAATCTTGAGGGAGTGCGATCACACCAAGCACACATTCACCCCAGAAAGAAATCGAAAGATGACCCTAGAACATTAAAGCACGCCCTACATTCAGAATATGTTGATGTTTGCACTCAACCCGACCGTTTTAGTACCCACGCAAGACGTCTGAAATATAATTCCATGTTTGTCAAAGTATAAGAGCATGCATTCAAACTCCGTTCCGTTGTCACTTCTCACCAATTTGACATTGACCTCAAATTAACGTTCAATCATGGCGAAAAAAGAGTAAAAACTTTTATAAACGTCAGTTTTAGAGTGCAACAAATATACCCAAACAGCTCTCGAAAAATCATCAACCAAAGTTAAGAAATAGTGTGCACCACGAGAAGAGGGTGTCCGATAAGGCCCCCATAAATCACAATGAAATAATTCAAAAATCCGACTAGCTTTACTATCACTATTGGGAAAAACTATCACGAGTTTGTTTTGCTTGAGGACAAACATCACATGCTTTATTCAATGTTTTTCTAGCGGTACTAGAACTAATAGTAGGAACTAACTTGACAACTCTATCCGAAGGATGCCCTAGTCGTCGATGCCACAGCTCAAATTCACTGATCTCTGGAATTTTCACCGTGCAAACTGTAGAAATCCCTTAATAGTAATAGAGTCTATCCTTTCGTTCACCGGCTCCAATCAGACTCCCCGAACGTTGGTCCTATATAACACATAAAGAGTCAGTGAATTGGACAAAGCATTTAGAATCATCTATTAATTTTGACACCGATATTAAATTACAATGTAATTTAGGCACGAATAAAACACGTTCTAGTACTAATCCTCCAGCAAGTTTCACACAGCCTTCTTTAGTAACCATGACATGTTCTCCGTCAGGCAAACCAATAGAACGTGCTGTAATGTCCTTCAAATGAATCAAACAAGATTCGTTGCCGGTGACACGATGAGAGGCACCGGTATCAATTAGCTAAGGTAAAGTAAAATACTCACCAATCATCTGGTCATGTTGACGATTATTTGTCATGTTAAGCAAAATTTGAACTTGCTCAGGTTTCAAATTAGCCAATGAAACTCCACCGTTTCCAGAAATAGTGCCCACTTCTTCGGAACAGCCTGTTACACCGCTGCTGCTTCGCACTGCATGAGCATGCACTTCGCTAGCCTTGCCGTTCGATTGAGGCGTTGTAGAGGTACGAAAATTCCCAGGTCCTTTACCAACACAAGATCTGTCTTCCCACCAATCTGGGTATCCATGAAGCTTAAAGCAAGTTACATCATTGTGCCCAGATTTCTTACAGTGAGAACAATCGAGCTTAGACTTGTCTTGGCGCTCAGTCTTCCCCTTCCAGCCGTTAGCCTGCAATGCAAATACATTGGCTTCTTCCTTCACGGCTTTACCCCTCGCAATACCACGAGACCGCTCCTCCTGAAAAAGCACCCTATTGGCTTGGTCGAGATCGGGTGGTGGGTTTTGTGAGAGCAAATTTGTACAAACCATTGCATAAAAATCATCATCGACTCCAATCAAAAACTGATGAAATTTTTCCTCCTCTCTATCACCAGCAAATTTCCCAACCACATCACAAGTACATTTGCCACAATCACAACCATGCAATGGCTTAAGCCATGCAAGATCATCATAGAGACCCATTAAGCGATTATAATAATCTTCAGTAGACATATTTTTAGTTTGCTTACAGTCAATAATATTCGCCCGTAATTGTTGCAGGCGAGGTCCATTAGCCACGCAAAAGCGTTTCTCCAAATAAGCCCAAAGCCGTTTTGCATCATCATGAAAAGGAATTGACGCTGTGATTTTCGGGTCCATACTCCGCAGCATCCATGATACAAGCATGGAGTTTACTGTCTCCTAATCAAGCAATTTCTTTCTTTCAGTTGGTTTGTTAATGGTGCCGTCATGCCGGCACGACTATAGAGGGAGGGAGAGATTAGTGTAGGTTTTATCTTTTTTTAAATAGGATGAAGGGTATTTTAGTAAATGTGGCATAAGTGGGTGCAACACTTAGCATAAATGGGTGCAATGTTTAGCGTCCCTCAATAAGTATTGAAGTGGGTGTCTTATATTTAAATGTGGCGCTATTCGCACCCCCAAATCTCTAAATACAATCATTCACTATGTATATCATTCCCTTTAATTTTTAATTTATCAAGAAGATTAAAACACCCCCTCCCTAACTTTTCTATTTTACCCCTCTCAAACTATGCCTAGGTTGAAACTCCCTTTCTCAATACACTCACCTCTCTCTCCTCACTCTCTGTCTCTCTGTCTCTCTCTCTCACCATATCTGATGCCATGAACAATATTGCTAATCACACATCAGCAACCTTGTTCACCACATCAATCGGTGCACTCAATATTTACTATCCAAAATTCCAGTTTCTAACAATCAAGAGATTAATGATCTTACTTTTCTACTATACCCCTCACTAATAACATAATTTTAATAGCTTTGTTACCCATTAATTAAATATCTACCACATTTTGTTATAATTAATAGAGTTAGTATAGAAAAAATAGACTATCAATAATGATCTTTATTAATATGTGTAAAAGGTCAAATAAGGCTATTTTTTGGGGAGGGTGTATTTTATTTTCTTAGGTAACATCTTCAAATGTGTTCTCAAAAATTATCGTGCTATCATTTAGACGTTTGAGTGGAAAAAAAAATATATATATATATATATATATATATATATAAAGGACATCGTTACTGATATCCCATTAAGTAGTGCTAAATGACAACCCCCCGCCAAGAATGCTAAATGACACCCTTCTCGCTGGTAAAATGACTATATTGCTCCTAACTAATTTAAAAATAAAAAAACACAACCAAAGTTGGCGCATGTTCACCCCACACAAGTAACTAACGTTGACGCCTGTCCACCCCCTCCCCCCCACAAAATGCTACACACAACTTATGAAGGGCAATATGGGCATTTTGCCATGGAAGGGGGTGGTATTTTGCACCTTTGTATTCCATTACGAGAGCATGTACAATAGAGTAACAATCAAGAGTAGCTTAACCATTGTTTTTTATTAAAAATATTACAAAATTACCCATAACCTACCAAAAAAAAACTACCTCCCAAGTTCCAATGACAATACAAACTTCAATAACTTTACCCCATCATCTTTATCTCCATTAATTTAATATATTTATATTTAATTTTTATTTGAAGAGAGAGTAGAGAGGAAAATGGAGAAGAACTTAAAATGTTGTAAAAAATTAATCTGATGTCCAAATGAAGTAAACCAACCCTCTATTTATAGAGAAAAATGTGTAATTAAACAAAAAAACTATTTTTTGTGGTGAAAATGACCAAAAACTGGAAAAAATTATTTTTTCTGTCAGCCCAATCAAGGAGACTCGTGTAAAGCAAGTTGTTAGGCTCCGTGCTGGGCGCCTTTTTTTTTTTTTCTTTTTATAATCCCCACTTTAAAAAACGACATTGTATTAGTTGTTTGACAAATAAAACAACGTCGTGTTAAGTGCTCTCCTCCAACCCTCCCCCCCCCCCTTTTTGCCTTTGCTAAGCTCCACTAGATTCAAATGCTACCCAACCACCATTTTTCCTAAGTTTTCTATTTACAAAAATGTTAAATTTACAATTACTTCTACCATTTAATATCCAAAAAAACTATTATTTCCTAGGATACCCATCCAACACCAAAAACAAAAACAAAAAACACCACTGTACATGCTCTGAATAGTCATCATGTTTTTTAAGAGCAAACTTCACCATTGGTTCTTGTACAAAGATTTGAGTAAATAATGTCCTTGTATTAATTAAATTAAACGTAATTGGTCCTCCCGTCTATTTTCAGTCGTTAAGTTCTCACACTGCCTCTGACAGGTGTAAAATCATCCTCTCACAAGTGCTCGGAATAGTCGAAAAGTGTTAGAACAAGCTTAGTTCTCCTAACGGTGCAGTTATGAGAGAGTGATAACGTGGCGGAATTGGGTTAATTGGTTGTATTCTAGGGGTGCTGCACCAATGAGATTACCGGTGATCGAAGTGTGGGTTGATCTCTCTGTGTTGGTGTGAGTCACCTTAAATAGAGCGCGAAAATCTTAGCTCCCTTATTCTTAGTCTGCTTGTGCTCAGACACAAGTACCTATCATTCATGTAGTCTACCTTGTTACTGAGGTTAGCAATCGTAGTAACGAGATCTATATATATATATATTATCACGCCAAAATAAATATTGGTGACCACGTCGGATCCACGTATGTAGGTAGTTAACAGGTAGGATGCCCCGGTTCTTAAAAGGTTTGTCTTGCTGGAACTTGGTTTTGGCTAGATGACTATGACTTCAACTAACAACACAGAAAACACCGTTAGGTGTCGGAGATTTTACCTGACTATTACCACCAGGCGTGAGAGTCAGTACCGTAATAAATATGGGGAAGATGGTTGGTGTTTAAGGTCAACAATCCTCTAATGAGTGCTCAAAGATAGAGTAAATGAGAGTGTATTGAAAGCAAGTGAGTAGATGTAAACAGACAGCACTTTAGTATTTTTTTTTTTTTGAGTAAATGGAGCTTAGCCATAAATGAAGGTGATACCTGCTATTTATAACTGAAGGTGACGTATAAATGGCATGAATTTGGCCACTTGAATGCTTGGAAAGGGACTGCTCATTAATGAGGCAAACCTTCTGTCAGTATAAAGTGAATAAATAGAAGCTTCCTTCTTGGGAGGAGGAAGAAGTCATAAATGCCGCCGTAACTTCACTGGGAATGAATGTTTCCTCCAATAAAAGTGTTTTGCCTCTTCTAGGTTAGACGCTAACACGAAGTAACATTTAATGTTTGATGTTGACCCTTCCCGAGGAAGAGGATGCTCACTACCGAGGTAATTCTCATTGTTGACGAGGACGCTGTTTGAGCTAGGTCGAGGTCTAGCTCAGCCGATGACCTCGACTAGTAACCTCGGCAGAAGACTTCGACTGGGAACCTTGGCTGGAAACCTCGGCGACTCTGAGGTTTGGGCTGCCGTGGATCTCGAGACCCACTTAAGGCTGGCATGGAGGACACGTAAGAAAGGTGTTTGGGAGAATCCCATCAATATCCTCTGAGTCCTTGACTGAAGGATTTATCCAGAAGGAGAGGAATCTGCTCCAAAGCTCGGCATAACCATGTTTGAATTAGCAACATACTCGATGGTCGTTTTGCCAGCTCGGTCTGAGCATTAGCGAGCTGGTGCTCCACCTGTCACCAATAATTTGTCCTGGGAAAATGCAAAGGCCTAAGGAGATGTTCCACAATGATGAGCAAGAGACACGGAGTTATTTGCATTAAATTCGCACCGTTGCGCGTAAATACCACGCAAAGAGTTCAAGGGACACTTAAGTGAGGATCCGCGTGTTTTATATACGGGTTGACCCGATAACCTCGGGTCCTATAAAAGGAAATTTTCCTCGCTTCATTTTTAATATATAAATGATTTTGTGAAATTTTATATATTTAATTGCCAATGTAGCAAGCAACACATGTAATAATAATGGGATTTATCCATTATCACAATAATATAAAGAATAATAATGATGGGATCCGCCAAACATCCTTGAAAATGAAATCTCCTACTAAAAGGAAAGCATGCTTTTTGGATCACTTTTTTCTACGCTTCCATGAATGGAAGTGCATCACTTTCAATCACCTCTTTATTATTAGACCCGAACCTCTATGGTGAAATTTTGAGTACCGTACGTATGTCGGTATGTGTAATATCTAATCACCAATGTTATTAAATGAGTTGAATGAACACTCATGCATACTCAATACTAAGGGCCTGTTTGTTAAAATTAAAAATTAAGCTCTAAAAATTAATGTTTAAAAAAATAAAATTTAATATATTAAAACATTCTCTTTTAACTTAAAATTTTAAGAGGTAATTTATTAAGTAATATAATATTACATTATTAAACAATCTTATTTTTAATATCACTTAAAATTTTCTTAATTAAACTATTAACTAGGTTAACAAACAGACGCTAAAATGCAATAAAAAACTTATCTTTTTCTTCCTCAGCCCCAATAATCTCAACTATGTACCATCAAAAACCTTATCATTATCCTCATCAAAATATAATTTGACACCTAACAAGTTGAAGCACAACTTAATTTATGAGTTATAGACTAAGAATTCATTTGGTGAGCATTTTCAAAAAGTAGCTTCTTAAAAATTTGGATTTTTTAAAATGCATTTTTTTCAAAATGCAATTTTGCATTTAGGCTATAATTTCAAAATTACAGTTTTTTTTCCTAACATTATTTTAAAATTTGCATTTTAAGAAAAAAAAATTAAAATTTTAGTATATTAAAATGCATCAATTTTTTCTAGCACAATATTAAAATATAATTTTAACAAATAAGAATCATCTTATTCCAGCATTTTGACCTGATTGCACGTACAAACGAGTTCTAAAAATTTTACGTCCCCTTTCAAAGTTCAACCCCACCACCATATTCTATCTCTCTCACACACACACACACACACACACACACACACACACAGAGTTACACACACTAAAACAAGAGAATCAAGAGAGATATACGAACTTCCGGGGACCACTTTTGCTCCACCAAACGACATTTCTCTCCGGCTTTCTCTCTCATTTTCCCCACCGCCTTCTATTTTCCTCCACCTCTCTCTTTTTCTACCCCCTTACTAGTACACTATTAATTCCTATCTTTTTCCTTTCTCTTTAATCCTAGCTACGCTCCTCTCTTGTCTCTACCGACTCCATTTTCTTTTCATCGTCACACACTTTTTATCTCAATCTATCTCCCCCGGCACCTGCATATTCCACCACAACACCGCCGGCCTCCATGGCCAAACTTGTCGTCGAAGTCCTCGACGCCAGCGATCTCATGCCAAAAGACGGACAAGGATCGGCCAGTCCATTCGTTGAAGTAGACTTCGACCAGCAACGACAGCGAACCCAAACTAAATCCAGAGATCTCAACCCCACATGGAACGAGAAGCTCGTTTTTAACATCAAAGATCCTCAGCATCTTCCAAACACCACCGTCGAAGTTACTGTATACAACGACCGATCAAACGGTCAGCATGGCCAGCACAAAAACTTTCTCGGCCGAGTTAGATTATCGGGTGTCTCCATTGCTGGTTCCGAGTCCGAAGCCGTCGTCCAGAGATACCCGCTCGACAAACGTGGCCTCTTCTCTCATATCAGGGGAGACATCGCCCTTAAAATCTATGCTGTTCATGGTCAGTTTTTTCAACCTCAAGCTCACGATCAACCTCGTGTTAATTTAGATGGTTTAGAAAGTAAAGAATCTCCGGTTTCCGAACAAGCTAGTGCTAATATTTCCGGATTCGCTGATGAGTACAAGGACAGTACGGAGAAACAGAAGAAGAAGAAAAAGGAGAAGGAAGTAAGAACTTTTTACTCTGTCGGAGCTGGTACTGGTTCCGGGACTGGCCCACCACCTGTCCAAGCACCAGCAGCGGCTCCAGCTCCGACAGCAAAGGTAACTGTCGACAACAGTCGTAGCGACTTTGCTCGAGCCGCTGGACCGGCTGCCAGCGTGATGCATATGCAGTTCCAGGGACAGAGGCCGGAATTTGGGTTGGTAGAGACTAGGCCACCGCTGGCAGCACGCATGGGATATAAGGGTGCGGACAAGACGGCGACTACTTATGATTTGGTGGAGAAGATGTATTACATATACGTGAATGTCGTGAAAGCAAGAGAATTACCAGCGATGGACGTAACGGGGAGCCTTGATCCTTATGTGGAGGTGAAGCTTGGGAACTATAAAGGGGTGACTAGACATTTGGAGAAGAATCAGCACCCGGTTTGGAATAGCGTATTCGCCTTCTCGAAAGAGAGGTTGCAGTCCAATTTGATTGAAGTTGTGGTGAAGGATAAAGATCTCATTAGTAAGGATGATTTCGTGGGGAGGGTATTTTTCGATGTTTTGGATGTGCCTCTTCGGGTGCCTCCTGATAGTCCTCTGGCTCCTCAGTGGTATAAATTGGAGGATAAGAAAGGGGAGAAGGTTAAAGGAGAGATTATGCTGGCTGTTTGGATGGGAACTCAAGCTGATGAGGCCTTCCCCGAGGCATGGCATTCCGATGCTCACAATGTAAGTCACCACAACCTTTCGAATACAAGATCGAATGTTTACTTCTCCCCTAAATTGTATTATCTCCGGGTTCATGTCATTGAAGCTCAAGACCTTGTACCTTCTGATAAAAGCCGAATGCCTGATACGTTTGTGCGGGTACAGCTGGGGCATCAGATGAGGGTCACCCGACCTTCCCAGATGCGAAATGTTAATCCTGTTTGGAATGAGGAGCTGATGTTTGTGGCGTCTGAGCCTTTTGATGAGTTCATAATCATCAGCGTTGATGATAGGGTTGGACCTGGAAAGGATGAAGTCCTAGGGAGGATGATCGTACCCGTGAGGCAAATTCCACATAGAGTCGATTCAACAAAGCTCCCCGATGCTCGGTGGTTCAACCTCCTCAGAGCTTCTGCAGCAGAGGAGGAAGGCGAAAAGAAGAAAGAAGTGAAGTTCTCAAGCAAGATTCATCTCCGGCTATGTATAGACGCAGGTTATCATGTCCTGGACGAGTCAACACATTTTAGTAGCGATCTTCAGCCATCGTCCAAACATTTGAGGAAGGGTAGCATTGGGATTCTCGAACTGGGTATTTTGAGTGCTCGAAACCTGCTGCCTATGAAGGGGAGAGAAGGTAGAACTACAGATGCCTATTGCATAGCCAAGTATGGGAACAAATGGGTTAGAACCAGAACACTTCTTGATACTCTGACTCCTCGCTGGAACGAGCAGTATACTTGGGAAGTTTATGATCCTTGTACCATAATCACCATTGGGGTTTTCGACAATTGCCACATCAACGGAAGCAATGAAGATGCCAAAGATCAGAGAATTGGGAAGGTGAGAATTCGGCTATCGACTCTGGAAACTGACCGAATTTATACTCATTACTACCCTTTGCTAGTGCTACAACCCTCTGGCTTAAAGAAACATGGGGAACTGCAATTAGCTCTACGCTTCACTTGTGTAGCTTGGGTCAATATGGTGGCTCAATATGGAAGGCCGCTGCTTCCTAAAATGCATTATGCCCAACCAATACCGGTAAGGCACATTGATTGGCTCCGCCACCAAGCAATGCAGATAGTGGCAGCAAGGCTATCAAGAGCAGAGCCACCGCTCAAACGGGAGATAGTTGAGTACATGCTCGATGTGGATTATCATATGTGGAGCCTGAGGAGAAGCAAGGCAAACTTCCACCGTATAATGTCGCTCCTTTCGGGTATTACATCTGTGTGTAGATGGTTGGATGGTATCTGTCACTGGAGAAATCCCTTAACAACCTGTCTCGTGCATGTCTTGTTCCTCATACTGGTTTGCTACCCAGAATTGATATTACCCATAATCTTCCTTTACCTGTTTGTGATCGGTTTGTGGAATTATAGATTCAGGCCAAGGCAACCACCCCACATGGATGCTCGGATCTCGCAAGCTGAAAACACACATCCCGATGAGCTAGACGAGGAATTCGATACGTTCCCGACATCTCGGCCAAGTGATCTCGTGAGGATGAGGTATGACCGAATGAGGAGCGTGGCGGGTAGAGTCCAAACCGTGATTGGAGATATGGCATCGCAAGGGGAGAGAGCCATGGCAATACTAAGCTGGAGGGATTCGAGGGCCACTGCCATCTTCATCATACTCGCGTTGATCTGGGCAGTGTTTCTCTACGTTACTCCATTCCAGGTTGTGGCAGTGCTCTTTGGGTTGTACTGGTTGCGCCATCCTCGATTCAGAAACAAGATGCCTTCGGTACCTGTCAATTTCTTCAAGAGATTGCCAGCCAAGTCAGATTTGCTTCTATAAGCAGCAAGAATTTTCTCATCAGCCAAGTAAATTTCAGAAACTGTAAATTAGAGTGAAGTTCGGTAAATAAATCCAGCAGAGCAGACAATAAAAGGCAGTTCTGCATTTTGCCAAAGAAGCCCCAACCATATTAGAATCTTGCTTTCTTGCACAGGCATAAAATGTATTGGACCATTGATTCTTTTTTCACTTTTCTTCAATATATTATTGAATGAACTTATGGAAACTAAAATGTAGATTTATACTCCGTAGTATATATTTTTGCCAGCTAAGATTCCCATAATACTCCCAAACATTTGGGGCCCAAAAAGGCAGAAATTTAAGTAAGAAAAGCTCGATACAGTCGTCGTTTACTGAAACTCGGAGAATCCCCTCCCACTATAGCAAATAGGTCAATACTAAACTGGGTACTAAAACACACGCCCGCTGACAAAGCGAAAATAATTAGTTCCGCCACTCTGTCGAACAAGTAGATTACATACAACGTTAATTGATTAAGACGAGGAGTTGTTTGACCCCATATATAAAAATAGGGCTATTATTGTGAACAAGCTCAAAAGCACTCCACCTACAAGAGCCGTATCAACAGCACCCCAATCAGGCATGTTACCTAAGGCCAGCTCCTCCATCCCTTTCGATTCCAACACAATCTTGTTCTCAGAACTCTTTTGCGAAGGGTTTCGCCTCTTCCTTAGTAACCAGCTGACAAGGTTTCGGTTATTTTGATCTTTTGCCCTCGATTCATCCTCTGGTGCTGAAACTATACTTTCTTCCCGTGTCTTTTGGATATTAAAACTAGCTCCATAACCACAAGGTTCCGACTTCCCTGAGCATCCACAAGCCTCGTCTGTGTTGGAGCAAGGAGAACATATTTCTTTATCACCTGTAGCCTGTATTTGGCTGGAACGTGTTTCGCCACTAATGAGAGTCTGGATCACTTCCCCAAAAACTGACCACCTTCCGACTGATGTTATCTTGACAATGGCTGAAGACCCCAGCATGCTTTCTGGACCAACAACCAGTACCTGCACATATCCCTTCATGTGGCCCACCTAGAGAAATTGAGGAATACCAAACAGAAAAGACAACCCAAGATGGCGGTCAGAGTAGTAACATCTAAAAACAAAGCCATTCGTGAATATGGCAGAAAACATGGTTTAAAAAGAATAATAGAATCATTTTTAAGTACTTCATGACTGAAAGAACCCAAGATAATGTTTCTGGATTTGGTAAGTTGCCATTAGCCTATATGCCCAAGGAAAAAAGTCATCATCAAGTATAGATTACTAAGATGGGCCTGACAGCATCTGTATATCGCATTCCAGATGCAATAATAAAACTATTAATTGTGGTTATCACAAGAAGTAATTCAAACTAAGAAATTTTCCAATTAGAGAACTATCTGTGCAATTGGAATGAGCTGTCACAAATCAATAACCTTAAGGCTAAAGTAGCACAAGGACGGAAGATAATAAAGCCCGGGAGAAGTCATAGTCTGCACCATGTGGAATATACTGTTGAATGGTAAAAATATATAGCATGGTGATATTAGAGAGAACAGTGATAAATACGCCATAAGAATGAGAAAATGGTTTTGGCAGAAACCATGGGCTGGATATGCCGTATAAATAATCATTATACATACATACGTATATATATATATATATATATATATAAACCATCAGTCGTATGTATGCACCACTTTCCTCACTGTAATGAGTTCCTAAGCCCCTATATAACCAGAAACATATATGAGCTTGGACCCTTACCAAATGAACTCCATCAGTCGCAATTTCAGTAATCCAAATTCTCTCCACTTTTCCCTCCATTCCACTGTATGGTGTGAATGATTCGAAAATGGAAGTCAATTCACGACTTCGATTCTTCACTATAGTACTTGGGACCTTCTTCATCCTTGCTGCAGGGGTTCCTGTGCTCCAAAAGACCAGAAAATAGGTTTTGTAAAAGCACCAAGTAATTGCTAACCAATTATTTGAAGAAAAGGTAAAATCACACATGACTTGGCATTATTGTTCACAATATGATGATTTCACATGCCAACTATTAGACACTTTTACCAGGATAATAGATGACTAACATGAGTATAATGAGTCCTGTAAACTACACTGCAAGCAAATTGACCCTATGATTTTACTTCCTAACAGGAGGACTCTAAGAGATGGTCTGGAATGCAGAAAGATATTATTTGTTAATGACAACTCCAACACATTGAAGTCAAGACTGTAAATTAGGACAGACACTTCAGTGTACACAACGGACAATAACACAGAGATACTTGAGAGTTTCACAGTGTGAAGTTTGCACCATGCAGAAGCATACTGCATATATAGCTGTGATCCTTGATGAGTATAAAAATAAAAGACACTGTTATAAGAGGTATACATGAAATATATTGTATCCAAATTAAATAATCTTCTTTTCGCACGACAGTTTCTGACATTGTACCAAAATCATACAAATTGAACTAGTCAAAGTCTAATACACTTGAACATTTCCGCACTTCTTTGTATCTAATGCTTTCAAAGAATAAAGCTCCATCTTTCTGGGCTATAGATCAACAAACACACACTATAAGAAAGTATTATCAATAGTACTAACAAGATATTAGCTTTGAAGATATTTGTCAAACAATTCCATAGTGTTAATGACAGTAGTTATTAGCAACATTTAACTTAGCTCCTATGAGTGAAAAAAAAAATCTCACTACTAAGAAATAATTAATGATTGACCATACCTAATAATTTCAGTAATTGTTGAAGTATAATTGCACTGCATTGTATTGTCTAGATGGTGACATAAAAAGAGAACGAATCAAAATGATTAACTCCAATATAACTTTTCCCACTTTCTAGCATGAGCTCAAGAATCATTATACTTCATCTTTGGTCCACCTCAAAAAGAAAATTGATGGGTCCCAACCATGTACCTACAGCTTTAATGGATAATGAAGCACCACTACAGAAAACTCCACGTCAAAAAGAATACATGTGCACAAATGCAAATCTCTATGAAGTAGATAATCCACATTACTTGTATATAGTTTAGGCATTGACTGATAAAAGAAAGTTTCTGGGCTTCCCTCACAATGTTGCAGCTATTGAGAGGGAGAGGAAACACTTGGAAATGTCACATACAAGACAGTGGCTCTTAGCAGTAGAAGGCACTACTTAAACATGCATATTACTAATACTAGGCAAACACAAGAGAAGTAAAGATCTTTAAACTATCAGGGCGAGTAGAGAAGGAAATCCTGCCATCATGCAGAATGAATATAAGAAATAGTAAATCATACTTTTTTCTTTTTCTTTTCGGGTGCAAAGGATAAATCATATGTGAACATGTGGTAAGGTTATTGTCAAGACTGCAAATAGAGAAGTACTTGCCATAACTGAGATGCAACTCAACCTCACTCTCCTTCCCAGCCCAAGGAGAACTCCATAAAATATCACATCTTCTAGGGCACAAGCAAAAAGAATCATACTATCTAATATATATATATATATATATATATATATATATAATGTTGATGGAAAATAAGAACGCTCAAGGAATTCGGCCGTAGATACCTGGTCTAGGATAGAATTGTGATATATGAAGTTGGGGAAACTTGTACTCCTTGACAAGGTTGACAGTTTGAGCAAAATCTTCATCACTTTCGCCTGATGCCAGTAATACTATTCTTTAGTTCACTTTTAGATGAAAATCACCACATAGAAGATTGGCAATAAACAATTTTCTGGATTAATACTATCGGTATTTCAGGCCTGAAGAAATTAAGGATAAAAAATAGAAAATTATCCGCACATTTCATGCAGATGCTGGAGTGTTTTGAATGTTTTACAGGGCATAATGTTTAGACAATATAGAAAGAAATACCTTTTTCATATGTAATAAACATAGAAGTACGTTTTCATGGATAAATACTCCATTCTCAAAAAAGAGTCACAGTTGAAAAGTCAGACTTTTCAAAGTGGACTTTTACTCCTATATATTTCCTTCAAATTGCACTAAATCTATATCTCTTTTTGTATGACACATTAAGGAAATATCATTTTTGGTAATACACAAAAGAAATTGAATAAATAACGAAAATCTAAAGCTTAAACATGGAAATTTAACTCTTTTTTTGGGACAAACTCAAACAGAAAATTGGACTCCTTTTTTTGGACAGAGGGAGCAACTTTTCTCCACTTGACCTAAGTGTTAAAACTGCTTCCATTTCAGTAATCATGGTAAGTGATCATAATAGACCCAAGTCTATTGTGATCACATCATCACACAAGTACCCAATTCTACACAGCCTAGACCCAGGAGAATGAGTTACTTTGGACACAGTGATATTACCAATGGAAGGATAGTAAGAAGTCAGAATAATGTTAGGTCATTTGACAGAGAACACATCATTTTAAAGTGAATTTTGTGCAATTAATGTGGATCAACAAAGAAGAGAGTACTTATAAGATAGGAGCTTCCAAACTAACCAGGGAATCCACATATTATGTCAGTTGCAATCTGCATCCCAGGTACAAGTTCAGTCAATGTATCTACCACCTTCTTGAACTCGCTAACAGTATATTCCCGATTCATTGCCTGAAAACAAACCAATAAAGCTATAAGCCAATCCATTTAAGAATTTGTATTTTCACAAACAAAGTAGACTAGCATATCCTTTCATGGTGCTTGTTTCTTTCTTTACTGACATTGGGATGAAGAATGGGTAAAGGAAGGGTGTATTCTCTTTCCATCTAGCACTTACACTTAAAATGGCATCACTCCCAGATTGGACTGGTACATGAAGAAAAGAATACACGCACGGGTGACTCAAAACATCAGCTATATCCTTCAAATGCTCAAGAATATAAGGAGGATTGGTCATCCCAATACGAAGCATTGTGCTTCCATCAGAGGGAAGTACTGCAACAATGGCATTCAGTAGAATTGGAAGATTAACTCCAATGTCACGACCTGCAAATGTCCAAAGCCAAAGTTAAGTTAATAGTATTTCTTGAAGGGAAAACCCAAATATCCCACTAGTGGTAGATGGATAGCCGCATCATTAATATGGAATTTATTCTAATTAGTTTTTTAAGGTCTCTAAACAAGGTCATATTAGTCGCTTAAATTAGACAGTACCCATAAGCAAGGCCTCAATTATGATCTTCCAAACCTATATCCACTCCCCCACCCCTACCCCCACCCCGGCCCCTGCGACCATCACCTTGTTGTCTTTATGAGAAGAAGCTCACCAAACAGTTATTTATCATTCTCCATTGCAGGTTGTTGTCCTCTCAAGAACACATGCAGATTACTGAAAACCACTTGCTACGGGAGTTCCAATTCCTGAACAAGTGGTATCTTTTACATGAACTAGGGTTCTTATTATCATTGTCATTTTTATGGTTGGAATATACTTCCACTGTATTATTGACTTCAATAAAACGAGATTTCAGGAATATTGACAGCCGTCATGCTGCTCGTTCGGTTATGCCATACGTAGTGAAAAGATCAAACGGGAAGAAAGGAAAGTGAAGCTGCTTGCAAACTCTGAAATATGAAATAGCACTATGCCCGAGTGAGAGGCATTAAATCAGAAAAGGAGGTTTTGTCTAATGTAGGTGCCTTGAGCTGTCTCGTTCAATGATTTTTTGTCAAGGTACATTCCTCCAAAAAAAAATTGGGGTGCATGACCTTTCCCCTGCACTTGTGCATATAGTTGCTTCTTTTAGGGAGGTGGCGAAGGATTATAATTTGATCATGAAAATAAGTTTCTCTTACTTTCTGATTCAGTTTCATCCTCATTTCAGCCAAGGTGGAAAGACGGAACAATGTGAACTTCTTGATATAGGATAAAGAAGTCATAAAGACAGAAAAAAATCAAAAATTACAAGACAGGAGGATTAGCAGTCCAGCAAAAATGAACAACCAAAAAAATATAAGGGGTGGAAAACAAAGACAGCAAGGCACTACAAATTATGAAGATCACTCGCCAATCTCTGCAGATAAGGGAGACGATTCTACTTAAATATCACATCGCCAATGCATTATAAAGATGCCAAAAAGATTGTCATGCAATCTCTGCACAAAGAGCACAAGATCCCAAAAACACTATTTTCCTCGTGGCCAAGGATCCAAGTAATGGCAAAGATGTAACATAATGCCATAAAATCTAAGCTTATATGGCTGCCAAAACCTATTTTACAGGTGCGGCTCGGCACACCTCAAAAAAGCTGAGTCAGGCTTTCTCGAGTGGAATCAAGTCAAGTTGTGGAGTTGACTCAACTCACCTTTAGGTAACACACAGGCAATCAATGTAATACTTGAGCATTCTGAATATATCTGGCCATCACTGGATAAGCATGTAAAGCATATAGCATGTGGGAAAAAACAAGTCAACTCAGCCTTTATCTCAATCATTTGGGGACAGAAGGAACAGTTTGAACAATTTAGAGGGAGCAGGAAACAAAATGGGAGCTGCTAGTATATCTTGTTCTGCGACCTCTGCTTTAGAGGATGAAGCCTGTGCATGAGCGTGGTTCTACAACGGTGGGTGTGGTAGAAAATAATACTTCACTTTTCCTGTAACCAATAATAGACATCAATATTGCTTCTGTAGTCCTATTCACTAACCACAGGAATACTAAAGTCCCCAAGCTTGTTTTTGCAAAAACTTGTCATGGGTTTGCTACCATGATGATAGTGCAGCAGTATAGCCAGTCAGCCAGATAATACTCTCTCAACGTACTTTGGTTATCAATTAACAAAATCCAGAATGAGAGAGACAGAGAGAGAGAGTTGCATATATAAATGAGCATTACTCAGTACCGTATGCTCCAGTGTCTTCACTGCTCAACCATATTTCTCTGACTCCATCAGCTATAACATTTTTGACACGCCCTACCTGAAGTTTTGAGGCTTCAGGACAAAACTTAAATATGAAGAAATACACAAGCTTATGTCATGGCACTTACGAGGCTGTCAACAGTATAGCTTCCTAGGTGACCCCGAGCATGTTTTGTCTTGCAATAAGTGCAAGCACCCAAACAACCAACATTAATTGGGAGAATCTCCACAAATTTGTTCTTCCTCACCTGAACATATACTCGAGTCAAACCCACTTCCACATATATAAAAAAAAGTGATATTCATAGAAAGACAATTGCTTATCCAAAAGTAATGATCTACCTGTAAAATGTTTTAAGATGGTACCTAACCTCCTGACAGAAGTGATTCCAATAGGATAAAAATTGTACCTTTGGGAGATCAAGGGCTGGTAAAGTCTTGCGGTTAAGAAGCCGCACCTCATGACCTTTTAGTGTCTCCTCGACAACCTCTACCACTCGGTCAATTTGCTGGACTCCCACAATACTAACACCTTCAAGCTCCTTCAAATCTCGACTTCCTTGAGGCACACATCCTGCCACCACCAAAGGCTTTTTTGCACTTCTACATTTTGATATTAAGGTGTCCATTGCAGACTGACTTGGAGATTTTACTGTGCAGCTGCATCATCTAGCTTGAATCAATACACACCGTACAAGCCAAACTGAAGTTCAAAGGTATCATCAGAAGGCACTTTCAATGCACATGTTCTAAAGCACCAGAACCTAAAAGCTACAGTTAGTAAAGGAGGGGCTGATACATTACCAATGTATGATTGAAACACTGAAGTTTGTAAATTCAATGGAAAGAGCAGATCAAGCTCTTGCAGAGAATAGCAACTTGTTTCTACGCAGAACATGCATGCATGAAAATCTTAAACCCAAACTCATCATGTTAATGAGTCATACGATGAAGAGTTGTTCACAGGCTAAGACATTGAACAAAGAAGAAAAAGACAGAAGCGAAGGGAAAGAAACAGAATGCATCTTCCTTTCTAAGCAATTTAGGGAGAGTACATCAATTAACATAGAATACCACAACTCCTTGGGCTAGCAGGGCTACAACTACGACTACGACAACCAACACAAGGACAAAGACTTGCCAAACACAATTTCTACACCACTTGCGAAGCAAAGATACAAAACCTATAAGATACCACAGGCATCACCCTTTTGACTATTTGTCCAGCATCAACTCTACCCCACTGAAAAGATCTCGACTACGAGCTAGGAGAACCATCATGAATACTTGTGATATGCAAATACAGTGAATAACCAAGAGGCTCTTCTTCACCTTCAGCATGTCTAACTACATTGTATTTGGTCTTCCCATTGATAGAAGGCTTGAGTGGAAAATGTCAAACAAATAGTCTCGATAAGCTTGCCAAGCAGCTTCTTGGGTTGATTCATACAATCTCTCCATCAGTAATTCTTGATAAACAGATTAGGGGTCTTGACCCAAAAGAGCTACTCTAGATTTTTCACGTGTCTGATTTGTGTTCTTTGAATTCAGATAGTTTCCCCTCTAGCTGGCTTCATTTCAAAAGCCAAGGTTCCTGAACCTTGTACGTTAAGGCTTTTGTTTGGCCCTAGAGCATAACAAGTTAAACAATACCAAATTGCAGAAGGACAGGAGGCTTGATAAGACTTACTTATAAGCATTATGGTGATTAACATTACCTATTTCAACAGAATACCTTTGCTTGGCAACTGCTGTGTGAGTTATTTATGAAATAAGTTTCCCCATCCTCGATCGAAGATATGCTTCTTGTTTTCTATAAAAGTTTTGACACAATGTACAAAAAATTATTTTATGGATGTGTGGTATTTCTGCAGTCGTATGGAGCATTTGGAGGGAGTGGAAAGTTGGAATTTTTCAAATTTGCTGGTTCAGGTTGGGAAATTTGGTCTTCGACTATGGCGGCTTTCCAGGAGTTGTTCTTCAAGATTTTTGCAGAGATAGGAAGTAAATTTGCCTTGACGCTTTCTTTTGGGTTCTGTTGTTATTCATTTGTATGGTCTTTTTCCAAGGGGCAAAAAAGAAGCAGAGAAAGGACAATTGGGAAACCGCTCTCCAGTACAGCAGTCCTCAAGATCCGCAATTACACAATCCTCCAAAAGCCCCACCATCTAAAACCATAGAGAAACTAAAATAAATCTCTCTCTCTCTCTCTCTCTCTCTCAAAGGAGGCAAAGAGAGTCCGTATCTCCGAATATTTAGCATTCCTCGATCCATAAACACTAGAGAAAAACTGCAGAACACCATAAGCTCCTCTGATCCTTATTGTCCATGAAGCATATGTAATCATAGGAAAATGCACCTCCAAGGAGCAAGGCCAGACCCATCATCCCCCAAAGAACCAAACAACATGCACCATAACCTCTAAGCCATTGGTCAGGGGACAGAATATTTTTTATGAGTCTCACTTTGATTCCAGCATCCTCAAAAATAGCAGCGTACAGTATCAATAACTAAGGAGTATACCTGGCTCCCAATTTGACTCTTAGAAACATCTTTCTGCCGTATCAAACCTCATCTATATTCAGCTGGCTTCTAACAAGAAGTGGATTTTAATAATCATCCATTCATTGTCATGTTATTTATCCGCATTGAGTGTGGGTGTGGGTATCCGAATTGCTGAAAAGGTAGGATTTTATGCTATAAGTAAGCTTCTAGCTGCCAAAACCATGTATGTGTCATGTCATATTGACACGGGTCAGGGGTGAAATGAAGAGTGTATGCAACAGAGATCCACAAAATAAAGATCATCTGAACCAATAGGATTGCAAACTTCTTTTATTTATGTTTGTTTGGGTTCTTAAGGCTCTTTCAGAAATTCTTTCATGAATTTGCAGACAATTTGATTGGGGTAGTAGTCAAAGGAAGGGATGGACAATTGATAGAATGATTACAAATCCATGAGAATCAACACATCGAGAAAGGACTGTGATTGGGGTAGTAGTCAAAGGAAGGGATGGACAATTGATAGAATGATTACAAATCCATGAGAATCAACACATCGAGAGAGGACTGAAGGACGATGAAAACTTCCTTGAGAAGATGCAACTGAAATAGCCTGTCTATTAGGAAAGTAATTATCAGCAGATCTCAAAAGAACTCTCCAAATACCAATGCTTTTTCAAAAAAGTTAACGTTAACAAACTTAACCTTGAATGCAACAACAATAATTTAATATTAATCACCTTGCAATCATGGAAAATCTTCAGAATATTCTCAACAAAATGCAATCGTATCTTTGATTAGGAGTTCATGCCAATATTTTTGAAATATCATTGAAAGAAGGTCCTCCCAATTTTCTTTATCACTAGAAGCAAACATTGACTTGAGTTCATGTCATGAAGTAAACTATATTGTATATGATGTTCAATCACATATTTTATAAGTTTTACAAGAATGGTACCAGGGATCAAGCAAATATGAAAGAAAGATTGTGTAAATGGTTAGTAATGAAAGAGAAGTTCAAATAAAATTTCTTCTTTCTTTCTTTTTGGCCTAGAACTGAAAGAGGACACTCACGTATTAATCAGCCAAAGATCTGCTCCCTCTGCATTGTCACTCAGAGCATAGCCAAAAGATGATAGCTGACCCGCCATATATTCACTGTCACTCTGACAACATTAGAAAAACAATTTCTGATGAATGAAGCATATGGTATTCGAAGTCTGCGAGCAACTCTATCCTTTTTCACAAGGAAAATAATAGGGATCCAAACTATACGTCCAAATTTTTCATCCAAATCTGTGTGGTAAACATGTGATTGGTTAAACTATGGCCCCAGCGAATAAGTGATTTGATGTCTAACCAACCAATCACATGTCTTGCCACATAGACTAGGATGAAAACTGTGGACCGAAAATTTGGACCTCTATCACTACTCCTTTTCACAAAGATAATTTTGGAAACTCAACATGATTAGATAGAGAAGAAAAAATAAAAAGTCGTGAGGCATTTAATTTGAAGTAAACAAGATCTCAATGAGTCAAGATGGCGTCCTTTACTTCAACGAGAAAGAATCATAGAAATCATACAAAAGGTTTGTTCCAACTACCAAAAATAATGTTCACAACTACTTCTATTTCGCTCTTATGCATTGATGAAGCACCCAAAATGCTATTTGTAGGTTCTTTAGGGATCAGTAGTTTATGATGTCATATAAACTAAAAATACAAAGCCAAACTACAATAAGAAAAAACTTTTATTATTATTTATGCCTTATGAACCCAAGGCAACATGCCATGGCTAGTCTAACTTAACTTATTCTTATAATTTAACACTCTCCCTTCCTCCACCTCCACAAAGTGGTTCCCATTCGAACATCCAACTTCTTTCGCAAAGTATTCACATGTTTACATAAGATACAATTCATTTGACACTCGCTTCATTTCATGAGACAGAGTAATTCGCATTCGATTGTCCTACAGTTCCCACCAGGAAATTCACCATATTCAAGTTTAGCATCAGAAACACATAAAACCACCATAATAATGTACAAATGTCATCTTATTAAGTTCAATAGGGGAAAATGATACAAAATGCAAGTGCATGAGCAATGAATTGGAATTGAGTTCCTATTTGGTAATTTCAGATTACTGTTTCAGTATGAATTGTTTTGTTACCTAAGGGATATTAGTAGTTACCACAATCAAGTCCAAGTATACTTATTGTTGAGGTTATGCTAGTCTAGTAGTATTATTAGGATATTTCACATATTTGATTTAATTAGTTATACTCCTAGTAGAGTTAGAGTTTTCCCCCTTGTTAATTAGAGAGATAACTAGTTTCTTTTTATAGGCAACTAGAGAGAAAAATTAGTTGTGACGAGTGAGATTGTGTGCTCTTAGCCAGCAGGCATGGATTCGAATGCTTGATCTCAGGCAAGGGTGGACATTCTTCTCCCCCATTCTTCTTCATTTTCACTCACTTTCTCAGTGTGCTCATAGACAAGTCTCCATACGATCCTACTTCAGTTCAGGATACACGATACAAACCAACTTGACAAGACCCAGCTCAACTTAACTAATCTCGTATTTATATACTAATTGTACCTAAATACTTGTGTGTGTGCGTGTGTTCATGATGTATTTATACATCAAATATATTGGCTTCCATATATTTTGTGATTTGCTTAGATAAAACATCAAAATATATGCATACGACCCGACCGTATAGCTGACACAAGTTCAAGAAGACTAACAATTAGTGTAGCTGAGTCCAGTCTTTATGAGTAATATATACTGGACTCAAGTAAGTAGTTCCCAAAGTTCGACTCAAACTCGATAAAAGTCGACTTGTTTAAAGCTTTTCTTTTTTTATTTTCTGGATAAGAAAAGCTTAAATATAATAGAACATAACCAGATTACAAGAAGATAGATTATAAATCCATCAGAAAAGGCAAACATCAAGAAAACAAGCAAATCCTCTAGATACATAGACTAGAAAACCAATCTCTCAAAATAACCGAGAAGGGAACCCCACGAAAGGCGCCTCTTATGCCCACCAATAGAGAAGCCAAATGAACCATCCTATCCCATAAGAGAGTCCTCGACAAGCATTGACTTTTAAAAGTTCAAGCATTTCTCCGTCCAAATGCACCATAAAACCGCGAAGACTCCACATTGCCAAAACAAATTTTTATCTCCCTTATTCCCAAACCCACGAAATTAAGTAAGCATAAAAGCTGTAGAAGAGTGTTCTCATGGAGAAAATATTCCACGGTCCCGGAGCACCACGTGGCATGCTTACGTGGTGCACCGCAACCAATAGCGGCACACTATTATGCCAAAGTGGTACAAAGTGGACCTCACGTTTTAAACCACTTTGCACAATAGTGCACCCAACTTCCCACATGGTAGTTAGGAATGAGCAACACAACATCTCTTATGTCGTACAGTATATTCTCAGCTATGTTTTTTCATTAATAATATCCCCCAACCAGACTTCTCCAAGTTTTATGTCTTGGTGAAGAATACATTGGTGAAAAATTGTATTCAGAAAGTATATGAATTCTTCAGCTACTTGGGGATGTTTCTATTCAACCTGTTGTTGTTCCAAACTATTGTAAACACCACTAGTGGGGAAGAAATTTAATTGGATTCTAAAGTGAAAATAGACAAATGTAATAGCTAGCATCCCTCTTAACCAAATAATTTAAGATCTATTTCACCGGCAGAATGTCATTACTACATGAATCCCCTGCCTAAGGCTAATATCTGTTCCTTTCTCTTTTTCAGGATTGGGAAGATAAGATAACAAATTTTAAATTTAATAAATCATTACAACCAGAGCATATAGTATGGAGAAAGTAGGGATTTTCGAATTTGAAAACAAAAAATAGATTTTATCAAGGATGAAATAGAAATCTATGTCTGCAATGGGGCATACTTTGAACAATTAAAGCCTTTCCTACTTCCTACATCGATCAAATCATGTGTGTGAGTGTGAGTATAAATTCAAATTGACTTGCATCGACATGTACCCAAAAGAAAATGATCCATACAAGTTTGAATAATCATATTTCTGAAAAATTAGCTTTTACCGCAGGTGACAATCATTTTTCAAATACAGAAATTGACAAAGCCATTTTGCTATAAGAATACAAATAAGGAAACAAGTTATGTCATACTGCATCTGTACAGCATCCCACAAATACACAGAAAAACACGCAGAGAGAGAATGCTGTAGAGAAGTGACCTGATTATGTGAGCATCCAAATGTCTTCAAATAAATTGTCTGCAAAATTAAACACAATACAGAAATCAGCGAGAGAAAGGAATAATACATGCATATATATATATATATATAAAGAAGAAAAGTCCTTCTACGGTGACAGACCTGGGTACCGGGGACTTTGAGAGACTGATGTGTCGTGTCTTGAAGAATAGAAGGATTCTTCTTCTTACTATTGTTAATATGATTTATGCCTACGGCTGCCGCCACGGGGAACCGGAATCCAGGTGGTGCGCCGCCGCCCCCTACGAACAAATCCTCTATGTCTTCCATATCTCCGGTTTAGACTTCGAAGACTCCCACTGTGCAGCAAGCAATAATAAGAGTGGGCTATTAACACCCCATTTCTCAAAATATACCCCCTTTAAATTTTGAGATTTGCTATTCACACCCTTCAAACTTCTAAGTATACCCCCTTTATATATTACAAAAATGTCATTATAAATTTTAACTTAAATGCTCTTATGTATTCTTCACTATTTAAGTAAAAAAAAAAAGATAAATTAACTATTCGAACATAACTAAAGTTGTTCGGTAAAGAGGTGTCGAACACCACTACGGGTGTTCGGTCACACAGTACCGAACAATTTCAAAAGAAAAAAATGGTGTTCAGTGCTTGCTGCGGGCCTAACTTGGTCAGTTCACGCACTCATGCTGGGAGCAATGGAGTCAAGGTGCTCTGTGGCTGAGTAAGGGCAGATTAAGAGATAGAGAGAAAGAGAGGGGTGGGGTTGACTAGGAAAGGAGAGGGAAAAATGGAGACGAAGGGAAGAAACAAAAGAGGAAGGAAAGAGGAAGAAGACAAGAGACGGAGTGAGGGAAGGATTGAGATGAACGGAAGAAAAAAAAAGGGAAGGATAGAGGAAGAAGGAGGTGGGTGACTATGGGAGGGAGGAGGGAAAGGGAAAAAAGTGAGAGAAAGAGAGAGGGGTGAGAGGGTAGAATATGAAAATTAGGAAGTGTGTATTTAGAATTTAGGGGGTTGAAAATTTATAATAAAAAGTGGGTGTACTTAGAGATTTTAAGGATGTAAATAGCAATCATCTTAAACTTTTTTACAAAAATGTCATAATTCAAAAAATCTTTTTGTCCTTAGTTTTATTCGGCCCAAAACCTCTAAATACATTGGTCGAACACACGAGTGTTCGGTTAACACAGGCTAAACAATTCAGTAATGTTTGATTAACATTGGCTGAACAACATTGGATTGTTCGGTCAACCAGAACTGAACCGAACAAACCCAGTTTTTTGCTTCCTTTAATCCTTCTCATACCATTAGTGATGTTCGGTTAACACTGACCGAATAACACTGTTATTCAGTCAACAAAAGCCGAACCGAACAAGCCCAGCTTTTTGCGTCCTCTTAATGCTTCTCATACCATTGGGATTCGTTGTAAAGCTTGTTGGCAAGTATGCAGAGTTGGGTAGCTCAAAGTTGAAAGATGCACGCAAGGTGTTATTTGTCTGATATAGATGTTTCCTTGTGTTTTTATTCCCTCGATGATTACCCCCAAATAGCCATTGAAGAAAGACAATTCACTGTTTGTTTATTGATGGCTCCTTAACTCCATGGAAACAACTGTACAATAGTCAATTAAAAGCTCAATTAGTCACCTTAGAACAACACCCTTTGAGCTTTCCATACAAACACAGATATAAGGTAAAGTCTTTCTTTAAATCTTGCTATTTGTTTGACCTGGGTTTGGGATGGAGGCGTCTCACGAGAAGAGAGGGGGGTGTATTTAGAAAAGTAGTATAATTTTTCTAAACATTTTTAAATGGTTTAAATAGGAAAAGAAGATGGTGTATTTAGTATTTAAAGAGGTTAAAAACTTAGGGGCGGTGTATTTAGAGGAAACGGGGTGTTAATAGCCCCACGTCAATATGAATTATGGTTAGGAATTCACCATGAGTTGAACTATTAACACCCCTACTTCTTTTAAATAAGCCCATTTTCTAAATAGAGCACCTGAAGGGGTGAATTGATGTTCTAAAACACAACACAAATAATTAGGTTTATGTTTAGCTTCATAGTTAATAATCTAATGAATGCAGAACTTAAATGGCTTTGACATTAATTGAAAGAGGGCATTTTCCAAATCAATATTATTGAACCTTGGTGTAGAACAGTTAAGCTTTGACACCAATTGATGGGTCAAGTGATGTTTTGCTTTATACAATTATATATTTTACTATGATCACTAAGATTGATCAACTCTTTGAAATAAGGATAACTGTTTGCAATGATGAACAACTAAGGTTTGCAAAACAGTTAAGATAGTTAAGCAGAGTTGTGCCCAACGGAATTAGATTGAAACAGTGATCTCAAGACAAGTTATGATCTTATCTTGTGTACGTGAAGTACTATGATTATTGTGTAGGAAAAATATTAGTTTTCTCGTAAATTAAAACTACAAAACAGAAGAAGAAGGAGATAAAATGAAACTACAATTTACAAATTGAAGTCGAAGCTTGTATTGGATACAATCTCCGCAAGACGAAATTTATCCGTATTAGTGCTCACGGTTCTCGGCAATCGTCCCTAAGATGTAACAACTCTTCAATCCACGTCATAGTTAGTAATGTACGGAACGGGAAAAAAATGGTTCGTCATACGTACAAGTATATTACGTTTATCATTGTAAAATACGTTTTAAAAAATATGGCAAAAAAAATGGAAATACGAAAATTACGTATATTCTAAAGAACGTGTATAATACAAATCATAAACAAAAATATGCACGCTAAGATATGGAATAATATATATATATATATATATGTATGTATACACGTGTTTATGGATTGAAGGAGATTCAAGCTGGAGAAATGGTGGAATTTGCCAGCGGTGTCAAAGGAATAGCATTGAATCTTGAAAATGAGAATGTCAGTATTGTTGTCTTTGGTAGTGATACTGCTATTAAAGAAGGAGATCTTGTCAAACGGACTGGATCTATTGTCGATGTTCCCGCGGGAAAGGCTATGCTAGGACGTGTGGTCGACGCCTTGGGACTACCTATTGATGGAAGAGGGGCTCTAAGCGATCACGAGCGAAGACGTATATGTATATATATATATATATATATTATTCCATATTTTAGCGTGCGTATTTTTGTTTATGATTTGTATTATACACGTTCGTTAGAATACATGTTCTTTAGAATATATATATATATATATATATATATATATATATCATGGCATTAAAAATAATCTTTTGTACAAATAAGTATATAATAATAAACATAAGTTGATAAGGAACAATTAATTATAATAAACCTTAGATTATTAAAAACTCTATCAAGTCAACATCATTTGTCCATAAAATTAATCTGGATATCAAATTATTACCGAAGTTCAATCATCCAATTAGCAATTCAAAAACTTTATGAAGTAAAACTATCTTCCAACCATGATGAATTTTCATCCTCTTGCACGTACATATCTCGTTCACCTAATGGGTAACCGTCTTCGTCTCGTTCGGAATCAAAATAATCTGAAAGTTCATCAAGATGGTCAAGATCAATCGGCACCAAATCTTTTGCTTCCAAACTATTGAATTTCTCCATCATCATTGTATTCATCCTCACGTACACAAGATTTTCTAACATTTGAGGTGTTAACATATTCCTCTTCTTTGTCTGTGCAGCATCCTACGCACTCCAATTTCTTTCGCATGCTGAAGAGCTACAAGGTTGACTTAAGATTCTGATGGCATGCTTTTGTAATACAGGAAGACAATTTTCACAATAATCCCACCAAACTCCTATATATAGAAAAAGAAGATACGTAAATGCTTAGCAATATAATTATATGGATACAATAAAATACTAAAATCAAAAATGGGATGTACTTATGTGGATGAGATGTTTTGAGCATTGTTAGAGCTGCAGGCGTAAATAATTCTGACAATAACATTCGGTACTTTTGAACCTCGGCTAAAAAAGCTCTTTTTTCTTCGATAGCCACCAAATTTTCAAACATAGAATTTATACCTTCTTTCATCTCGTGATCCTCTCTAAAATTTTCATTACACATATAAGCAGGATTTAAGAAAGCTACAGCTGCATGTATTGGGTGAATTATGTTGTTAATTCTCCTTTTTTCAAAAAGTGTCCATATATACATAAATTTTGCTTGATTATTTTTACTTCTTTGCCTAATAGCTTCCTTGGCTCTATCCATTGATTCATATAAATAGCCTGTTGTAGAACCCTCTCCACCAACCAAATGAAGAACCCGAACTAGTGGTTCTACTATTTCCAAAACCTCTTTTGCTTGATTCCAAAATTCAGAGCTTTGAATAAGATTAGTTACCTTTATAGCCATAGCTTACTTGCTATAATCTAAACTTTTCCAAGTTGGGGAGGTATCAAGAAGCCTTAGCTCATTTTCAACATCCACAATTGACTGTAACATTTTAAAGTTTGAGGCAAACCTAGTAGCGCAAGGATGTTTCAATTCCTTGTCATTGGTATGTTGTCTCATCAAGGATAAAACAATGGTGTGCTTATACATATATGTGACAATCAACTTTGCATCATCAATAATATTTCGCACCCAATCTACTTCATCGTATATATCTTTTAAAAGCAACTGAACTCCATGTGCAGCACAACGAGTTTTATATAAGTTTGGGTACTTACCAATGAGCATATCTCCAGCTGATTCAAAATTTGAAGCATTATTTGTTACAAACTGCACCACATGTGGAGGTCCAATCTCATCAATAACGGAAGACATAATATCCCTAAGATAATGACCCGTCTTTTTTTCTTTTGAAATTTCAAAGGAATTCATAAACACAGCACCTCCAGGAGAGTAAGCAACAATGTTGATAAAGGACCGTTGTTTCATATCACTCCACATGTCTGATATCAATGTACATCCTGATTTCACCCAAGATTTTTTAACAGTAACAACATACTCATCAACTTCTTCCTTGCTTCTGGTATCAACTTTGTTCTGAGAGTAGAATAACTAGGAAGCTTATATCCAGTACTATAATCTACTACACCTGTCACAAACTCTTTAAAGGATGATGTCTGAACAACATTAAATGCAACATTGTTCATTATAACATGTTTGGCAAGCAATTTATCTACTACACTGTTGTTTTTCTTCTTACAAATACTTGGAATGGTGGATTGATGCAACTCTTTAGATGAAAAGGATGATGAAGCTGAAATTGTTCCAACCTTATCAATACTTTTTGAATTATCTTCTGTTTTTGATTTCTTATTAGATCCACCAATTGCTAAAAATGCTTTAGCCTGAACATCTTCGGGTACTTGTGTACAAATCTCAATATCACGTCCTTTAACCCCAGCCAAATGAGATTTTACTCTCGCAACTCCACCAGGAAAATCACGATTACAAAACTTACACATAAAGCAACCATTTAGTTGCTCCGTATACTCCCAAAACGAATCTTTCTTCCAGACCATTTTTCTTTCTTGCTTCAAAACCTAAATGTAAAATGCTCACTTAATACCATATATTTTTTAGCAAGGAAAACACTTGAAAATAACTTTTATAACTTATATAATAGTATTATAGTATATCTTCCTCTAATATATAAATATATATTTATCTCTCTCTCTCTCTCTCTCTCTCTATATATATATATATATATATATATATATCAGAAATACTTAATTCTATTAAAAAATCAAACTTTAATACTTAATTTTTATAAATTAACTATTAAATTTATCATCAAGTCATTGATAATCTTAATTTAAAAGAAAGAAAAAAGTTAATTAATGTGTTAAATATTGTAATTTAAAATTGTTCCACTAAATAATAATTGGTCTACTAAATAATAATATTAATAGACAATTCATGGTTCAAACTTCAAACAAATAAATGAAAGATTGAAAATAAATTAATATTTAAATGTACTTTCTTTGTTTGTTGTAACAAGAAGCAAATTGATTGAATTTAAAAGCTTACCAGGACGACCAGGAGAGAGATACAGGATGGGGAATCACGCCAAAGCTTTCAACTTTCTGTCTATGCGCCGTCACATCACTCACTTGATGGAGAAACTTTGAAAAACAAAATAGGTTAAACTCGGTATTGGTTAACTTATCCGTACTTTATAAAAAAACTAGCGTACGACGCGTATTGTTCGCGTTTATTCAGTAACCATTTATTCTACGCATTTAATAGCATTTTTTTGAAGAGGAGACGACAAACAGAAGTATTTTTCAAAAAAACGTACGTACGTGTATAATATGCATATTATACGCATTTTAACTAACTAAGATCCATGTTAGCAGCACTTCAAAACTCATATTACAACGAACTAATCGGTGTTTCAGAACTTTCGGAAATAGAACTACGACAATATGCAGCAATATGACCTGACTTTCTCTAACTGACATTTGTGAATTATGTGAACTGTAACAGATTGTCAATCGGGGGTCTATATATAATTTCTGAATAGTGCTTTTCTGCGAATAGACACATTTTGGATTTGGTGTATATGGACCGTCGGATCACTCTCAATCGCATGAGCGCGATTTAGTGGACCGGTCCACCCACCAACTGCTCTGTAACCGCTCCACTTGCGCGTGCGGTTACATTATACCCCTAAGTTGACATTTTATTAACTTAATCGACTTGCGTTGACTTGGTTGACTTAAACTCAGTTAATTATTCTTGAAAGTTGAGTGATCCTTCAATAGATCTGGTTGCGTTAGTATGTCACCCCAACCCGGATCTCTATACAAAATCCCAATGTCGGGTCGCCAAAATCACAAAACGACAAACAACAAGAGCATGTGGTGTAACCACTCGTGCTTACAAAGAAATTCAACGAATAAAATAAAACTCGATATAACTTAAACAAGTCTTCGGCGACACTACAGCTGGAACCCAACAACTACAACCATAAGTCTAAGACTTGGGAAATAAAACAGCTACAACAACGATAACAACATCGGCCACAACATGTCGGAATATAAACATAACCCACGAGCACAACATGCTCAGGAAAAGAACTAAACAATATCAGGTTATAAACACAGCACGACATACACATGTCGGCTGCCAAAAGAATAAACAAAGTTTGCAAACAACTAAGTACTACCCAAGTAAAGTTTTTATAACTTTACATAACCAACGTCCTCACCAAAAGAAACACTATGAAACCAAAAGACAACCTTCAGACTAAACTCAAGCTTTCGTCCTCACCGCGAACTGCTAATCTGGCTCGGATCTAAGGAAAAACATATAAACAACAAACAGGGTGAGTCGAAACTCAATAAGTTACTAAATGTAACTACATGACATGGCATAATGCTCAAGCTGAAATCATAACATGGCATTAATATTTATATACCACAACAAGGCATGTATCATCATTATTGATATACAAGTCATTCAACTCACATAACACCTTGATTAACACATAAGTGCTTGTAAATAAATCACGTTATAAAGGATATCATTTCTCTTTCTTCTTCTTCGCGTTGCTCCTACAATACACGGCAAAACAACAAAACGTGGACCTATACTCGTGTGGGATGTATCAATATTCCATCGACTACACCAGTCGAAAACTAGCAAGCCAAAGTCAGGCGTATTGCTACAACAATGGGGCTACATCTCAACTGTGGCCAACAAAAGAGGGTGTGTGATCTCCGGTACAGTGATTTATAGCGATCACAAACATTGATTTGTAAAGACTATAGGTCGTCCCACCATAACATTAGTAACGACGACGCCAACTGGACTTACATAACTCACAAGCATGTATTCTTACTCAACTTATGCAAATAACCGTCAAGTTCAAAAGTAGTGAACTTGACAAATAACACGTAGATTATATTATTCTACAATGTATAATTATCAAATATAATGTTCAAAAATCTTAAAACACAACTTTAGAGCTAATTTACAAGTCTCTAACATACCAGTATCAAATACTCGGATGGCCAAAATCCTTAACAAACGAACTCTAATTTTCGTGAGATTTTAACATGTTATTCGATAATTGATACTCTAACTAGAAATCAACTTCTTAGAGTCATTACTATACCTTTCAAATTTTGCTCCATTTTAAGCCTCTAACTTGTTCTTAAGCTCATTTCCTTGGTTGTTATAAATCTCTATACATTTAAACCATCCAAACCAAGTATTTCACATAATATCATGTCACTCACATCAATATAACATTTAGACATGATTTCAACAACAATACAAGTCATACATGTTCATAATGATCATATATGTAATAATTTCTAAGCATACATAGGGGGTTTAGTAACTTACTTCAATTGAAGAAATCAAACCAAGGAAATCAAAACCAAAGCCTTGTAATGAAGTCTCCTAGTCCTTAACAACACTTTGGTGGTCTTGCATGGAAGTTCCAATGGTTGGATTAAGAGAACAAGAGTCACACACACTAATTTCACCTTTGTCTCTCATACTAACACTCAAGTTTCTATGGATGAACTAAGTGAAGAAGTGAAATGTTTCTAAGTTTCCTTAGAGATTTAGGGAGAGTAATAAGCTGGTCAAAGGGTCCTTGGTTCGTTTAAGTTGGGTCAAGGGGCGAAATGGTCCACTTTTGAAAAATTAACAAAGCATAAATTCACTATTCTGGAGACAGGGCGGCCGCTTAGGCCCCTGGTTAGGCGCTCGCCTGGGCGCCCGCTCAGGCTGCTGGATTTACAAAGCAGACTTTCTGTCTTTTGGGCACTTGCCCCGACCCCTGTTGCACCAAATTCTCGAAATGTGCTCTAAAAAGACCCCCAAAATGATGTTAAATAGACCCAAGATGGTTCTAACACTTAGGTGAAGTCAATACACTAATTAAAGGTCTCCGAAAAGTCCTAAAACCATGCTAGACAAGCAACACACAATTAACATGGAAATTTACAAGAATTATTACAACAATGCATTGTAAAGTAGATGTTACATAAACTAGGAAATGTATCAAGGTTCAAGGCATGATTAATCTAACATTTTACTCAAGCAACCTAAACACTTGTGATAACATGTTAACATGCAATAAAGTAAGCACATAAGTCATAAGTAAATCCAGGGTATTACAGTTAGTTTCCACTTTCAGTTCAATTCTTTTACTAAACGAGACCAATCAAATTGCTTCGAAACTTAACATTTTGGCTTTAAACTTTCTCTAAAAGCAACACATTTTTCCTTATTTCCTCAATTGCTCGCAAGAAATCCTAAAACATATAAATAACACAATGAACATAAATTATTGAATCAAACATAAATGATTCCAAATTAAGGATAAAACAAGAAAAAGAAAATAGAGCGGGGACTTTTAACACTCCCTTTCATTTAAATACACCTATCTTCTTAATATACACCCCATCTTGATTTTAATCTATCTAAATACTAAATACACCCCTTATATCTCCAATTTTATCCCTTTTAAAATACCCGCTCTCACTTAATACAACAATTCCCTCTCTCTTCTTGTTCGGCTCCCCCATTTCAAACGCAAGCAACTAACCCGAACTCAGCAGTAAGCCTAATTAAGAAAAAAGAAGAAAAGGCACCAAACATTTTTATTCCCTCTCTCTCCAATCTTTATCTCTGTGTCAAAATCTCAATCAATGTCGTCAAAAAGGGTTGATTGATCGGTTTTAGGTTGAGATAGAAAAAATTATAGGTTCGTAATGTTCAGCTCTAATTAGCCAAGGATCACAAGACTATTCGGCTAGCCCTAACTAAACAAGCTGTTCGATCGCCAATCCTAACTAGACATTACTAAAATTGGAACATTACTAAGGGTAAAAATATTTTTTAAATGATGACATTTTTGTAATAATAAAAGAGCGTTGTTATTAACACCCCTAATACCTCTAAATACACCCCTTCATATATTACAAAAATGTCATTATAAATTTTGACTTAAATGCCCTTATTTATTATTTATTTTTTAGGTTAAAAAAATATATGGTACGTGTTCGGTAGGGGGTTGCCGAATACCATTAAGGGTGTTCAGTAGGGCTGCCGAACACCACTAAAGGTCTTCGGTAGTGCTACCGGGGCTGCCGAACACCACTTAGCGTGTTCAGTAACACAGGGCCGAATAATTATGACCCAAAGAATTTAATTTTTCAAAGTAAATTTGTTATAAACCACGAAATTTAAAAACCAAATTGTAAAAAACTTTAACCATAATTTAACATATAAATTGCAAAACAAATGCTATTTAAACCTAAAATGCAAAAAAAAGAAGAAGTATGAATGGCCATTGTTGGTGTGTGTGTGTGTGAGTGAGTGAGTGAAAGAGAGAGGGCTGCAATGTATGTGTGTTTAAAAAAGTTGATTTTAGAGAAAATGTTAAGAATGAATGAATTGGAAAATAGAGGGGTGTATTTAGATTTTTGGGGATTGAAAATAGAGATTTGATATTCACACCCCCAAAATTATTAAGTACACTCATTTTCTAAGTACACCCCCACCTAAATTGTAAACCCTTCTAAATACTAAGTACACCTCCCTTAATTTCTCATTTTACCCCCTCCCTCTTCCCCCCTTTCCTGCACACACACACACACACACACACACACACACACAGACTCCTTCCCACCCCCACCCTCCCTCCACCCGCCTCCTTCCCCCACCCCTTCCTCCTCCCTCTTCTCCCCTCTATTGCAACATACACACACACACACATATACGACTCCTTCCCACCCCCACCCCCACCCTCCCCTCCCTCCACCCACCTCCTTCCCCCACCCTTTCCTCCTCCACCCGCCTCCTTCCTCCTCCTTCCCCCTTCCCCCCACACGCCTCCTCTTCCCCTCTCCGCAACCCCCTAATTTCACATACACACACAAGCTTCATAAACTTCATTCCCCCAAAAATTGCAAAATTCTATTTTGATTTCAACTTTCATTCAATTCGGCTTTAATGGTGTTCGACAATCGCTGACCGAATACCTTTAGGGGTATTCGGTACCCACCGAATAACTTTAGATTTGTTCGGTGGATACCGAACATCCCTAAAGGTATTCGGTATGACCGAACATTTTAATGATATTTTTGTAATAATCGAATAAAAGGCAAATATGTCAAGTTTTATAATGACATTTTTGTAATAATGAAAGGGGGTATACTTAATAATTTGAGGGGTGTGAATAGCAATTCTCTTGAAAATATTGGATGGGATGTTCTTAGTAAATGGGGTGTACTTTGAGGTTTTAGGGTGTTAATTTTCATAAAAATGGACTATCTATTTAGAGTTGACGAATGTTAATAGCCCCCAATCAAAAAATAAATTTTTTTAGCATTATCACGTGCCCAAATTGAACATTAGTGTGACAAAAATGGTAACAGATAACAGAATCATTTTCACTTTGGGCAGAAATTCCCGCGTATATAAACCCTAGAAATTTCAGGAAATGCATCTCGGAAACCATGGCCACTGAAATTAGCAATCAATGCAAAATTCAATCCACCATTTATAGATAAACAGAGTTAGCTGCTTTTTCTATCAGAAACAGAAACAGAAACAGAAATCCCCAAATTGAAGAAAGATGGTCGCCATGGACAGTTTGAAGTCGAAGTCTTCGAACCTCCCTCGTTATTCAGAAACCGATCCAATTTCATACTCTCTCGAGAAATTCAAACTCTATGAAACCAGAGCTAGGTTTTATCTGATCGGGAGTGATCGTAACAAGAGATTTTTCCGAGTTCTGAAGATCGACCGTATGGAGCCGTCTGATCTCAATATCAGCGAAGATCCCGTCGTTTATCCGCCTCAGGAAGTCAAGAGCTTGCTTCAACGCATAGCTGAGGGCAATCGTGCCACTGGAGGTTTAACTTTCGTCGCCAAGGTTTATGGCATCGCTGGTCCGTTTTCTTTCCCTTTTTATTAATGCATTTGTTAACATTTTTGTCGAAAATGATTTCAACTAGTGGTAAAGTAATAAAAATGGATATAGAAACTTTGATATGAAGGCTTAATTGGCAAATGCTAATTGGTCTAATTTTGTAGGTTATACAACCAATAAGCAGTTGACAACTGAGGTTTTGCATCTAAAATTTTGTATTCAGTTGGTCTGTGTAGTGCTAGTCATTGATTTTCATTGGCTTACAATCTTCATTATTTTGTTTTTCAGGCTGTATTAAGTTTTTGGAATCCTATTATCTGATATTGGTGACAAAGCGCCGCCAAATTGGATGTATATGCGGCCATGCCATTTATAGTATAGATGAGAGCCAACTAATTACCATCCCGCATGTGTCAGTTCAAACAGACGTCGCTCATTCCAAAACCGAGCTGCGGTATTCGTTTTTTTTCCCTTTTCCTTGTAGAAGTTGGATTGTTGCGGTGTTCATGGATTCAAGAGTTTCAACTCATGTTTTTTGCATTTATGAACTTTAGGTGACAATTTTGTGCCCGAGTTTTAAAGGTGTCTTAGTTCAACTAAATATGAAATACTATATGTTGAAACATGTTAAATATTAGTACTATTATAATTTTTGGCTGGTGTTAAAGGTGTTATGACTGATGAAACAATGAAAAGATTATTCAAAATGAGAATAACATTTCAACTTCCCTAAAGGAAAATACTATAAAATCATTAAATTGGAGAGTCCTCTGTTCAACATTGCAGTTTGTTGCACTGTACGAGGTACTTCACATCTTCTTTTAACTTCCACCGCAGTATTAAGCTTACGATTTGGTGTTATTTATCATGCACTTCGAGGAACGAAGACACATACAACATAGAGAAGGAAACATCACTTTGTAAACTGATTATGTCTTGCAAATGATAAATGAGACTTAGGTTTAACGTGCAAATAAGCATTTGTGTCAAAGGTGGAGGCTTCAGTTCTTTAGGTGGTGGCCGCAAATTCCATTTTAGTGTCAGGCTATGTATAATTTACTTTTTGGAGGATGTGCTGCATTCATTCCATCCCATGGGGAGGAAGGTTGACGGCAGCCTCGCCCAGTGTTGCTCTCGTTTGGGTGCTTTGGAGGCTTTACTAACTTTTACTTTTGTCAAAGAAATGGAGAACCACTGTCAAACTTTGATAAATGCAGAAAAGGCTATACCAGAGTATTAGTCATTGCTTCTTGGTCTTAGAGATTGCTAGGCCGTTTTCTGTCTCTTCAAATTTGGCCAATGTACAGTGGCACTTCCCTGCGGATCACTATTCTGGGAGCAGGACAACCCCTCTTCAACATATCGTATAAAGGACTCGGCACATGCTTGGTAGTATACCTGCCGCAAAACGCCCTTGACACATCAACTAAGAAGGGCGAAGGCCTGGTTTCACACCGGGCAGCCCTCTGAACATATCAAGTGTCAAAGTCTGGCCAATGCCTGGAACACTTTCCCATGGATCACTATCCTGGAAGAGGGCAATCCCCACGTGGGACACTCAGCGGAACTTGGTAGTGTAACTAAGAGTAGGGACACCGTTGCAATCAATGAAGAGCGAGGCATCTAGAGCAGAACGATTGAGGCGTTTAACGGGCCTTACTTTTTGTATATGCTTGCATACATTCCCAAAATGAGTATATGCGTGTAAGGGACATATGTGGAATGAGGCCCAACTTTCATATCACCCAAGCCACGTCTAATGGCCTCAATGAACCCCCGCCCTCTGGATGGGGGCACCTCAATTGGACAAACGGCCTCAATGGATTTCCCCCTCTTCTGAAACATTCTCATCAAACATCAAGGCTCAATGGACTTGTCTTTACTTAGGGGAGAAATGTGGAATGAGACTACTGAGCTTCCACATCACCCAAGCCATGTCTAACGGCCTCAATACCCCCCATCTGGATGGAGGCACCTCAATTCAACGAACGAACTCAATGAACCCCTCCTCTTTGGAAGGGGTCACCTCCAGTAGTCAAGCCTCAATGGATTTCCCCCTCTTCTGAGAGAGATACCTCCATTCAGTCTATCACAGGAAGGACTCGGCTGGACTCCGCGTTGAGCTTAGTAGCATACCCATAGTGAATGGTTCTCATCAAACATCAAGGCTCAGTGGACCTGTCTTTATTTAGGGGGACCCTCGTAGTCACACCCTCTCCGCGAGGGACATTGGGTAACCTCTCTACTCCTTAACCGAGGCACCCCAAGGAAGGGCACCCTAGGGGACTCAATGAAGAAGGGTCTTGTGATCAGGACCACGCTTGGGGAGACCTCCGCGCTTAGGATTCAATGGGGCTCTGGAATGGTGGCTGAGATCGAGAGTACACTATCGTGCCCCCCCTCCTCTCGAGGACACGTGTGGCCTTAGCTTTAGCTAGGGGAGAGAACTTAGAGGGACTCTTCTTGAACTTGTATCACGAGCGAATACCTCCGCCAACCCATTGGCACCACTTGTTGACAATGACAATCCCCACTGTTTATAGTGGAGGGTAAAGTCATCATTAACTATTCATCTAACACCATTTATTGAGGTTTAGCTCTAACAAGCTCATTTTGGGACCTTCTCCGGAAGGTCACCTAGCAGCTGCGCTCTCTTCCCCGCTTAGCTCTCTGTCGGTCTTCACACTCCCTTTCATCCATTAATCCATTAACTAGTAGAGTGTAATGCTAGCCACCTTTCTCGACCGATTGGACCCCTTTATTAAGGTATCTTCTCGGAGTATCCCAGGACACCTCCTCTAGGTCACTTACCTTCTACAGATGTTTTAGTAATTGGCTGTATACTTGTGTAGATACTTATTCTCATGTTTTGTGCTTGTAGGGAATTACCTTCGCTTATCAAATTAAATTGTATGTGTCCATGACTCCATGTGGTATCGATGAATTAACAACTTAAAATGCTACTGTTCTGTGAGGGATATTCTGAACAGTATAAACATCTGCAATTTACTCTTTTCTGATCCAATTATCTTTCCCGATTGTGTAAGACCTTTAATATTGAACTTTAAGCCATCTTAATCCCTTCTATTTGGAATATAACTGCAGGTACAAGAAGCTTCTATCCAGTGTTGACTTGACAAAAGATTTTTTCTATAGTTATACATATCCTATTATGCAAAGTTTGCAGAAAAATGTACTGTCAATAGGCGTGGAAGGGATGCCATATGAGGATATATTTGTGTGGAATGCTTTTCTAACACAGGCAATTCGATCAAGATGCAAGAACACTATCTGGACAATTCCTTTGGTTCATGGAAATTTTAAGCAGGTAAATGTCTGTTCTCTTTTTCTGTTTCGCGAATTCTTCTCTGGCTTAAGGTTTCTTCTCTGTGTATGTTAAAGGTTGCATCTAACGCTTTATCCTTGCGCACGCTCACTCTTCTCGACCCAAGTCAACTTAACCTTTGGCCCAGACACACACATTCAGTCTTAACACACATTCTGGTCTTTATGCTTTTGGCTTTTTGTCAATTACCACTCCCATTTTTCTCAATGTAGGTATCAAAATTTTTGCCACCTTTCATTAGCTCATTATTCTGATCTCAGTCAGCCAAAATGACTTAAATTTCTAATACATGTAATTATTTTACTTAGTTCTCGAATAGTGACTATCTTGGTCTCATCTATGGAATAGACTGGTGCTTTTGGCTTCTCTTTGGGCTTTGGCTAAGGGGGCTTTTCGAGGAGTGTCCATTTCGAAGATTCAGGGGTTGGAATTGTTTGATTTCTTAGCTTCTTCGTGTTAGCTTTTTGGTCTTGGTTTCTTTTATATTGTTTTTGATGGACTCATCTGTTTTCTTGTTAATCTCTTCCTCTCCAAATCTAATCTCCTTTTCTTATAAAAAATAATATCTGAACAGATGGATGGTGTTATGCTTTTATAAGCAATTCTAATATGCCAGTAGATGTCCTTAATTGTTAAAGAATTTTCTTGCAACCAAACAACCCTCTCTCCGCCTCCTGTTCTGCTGGTACAAATTCACAATACTGCACTCAGTTACCCACCATCGACAACCACAACATGCCAACTCCATCACCATTCACCTGGATCTTGCGCCTAACCCGGATTCAGTTCTTTTTCTACTTCCACTTCTCTCTCTCTCTCTCTCTCTCTCTCTCTCTCAATCAGAATTCCAGAATTTTCAGTGAAATTATACAAGTTTGGATTTATTATTCTCTCTTAAGTCATTAGACCCATCGTTGTTTTTCTCTTTGAATCTAATTTATATCTTTCTGTTGCAGAATTTTATAGTATGAATTCAATTTATCCAACTTGTTAATGATAGGAATTCAAATTTGTACTCTGTAGTTATGAGTTTGGGATTTAAATTTGATACCAGGCTGGGAGTAGATGGTGCTAATTGTAATAGTAGGGCAATTAAGGAAGTTTAAGTATACCTTACTTCTTCCCTTAGAAAATACTTTTGCTTATACTTTTTACAAGTAAAAGATTCGCCACTATGGGAAACCCAAGCAATTTCAGAAGGTTACTTTTCTAGTTGGATAGGTTTTCCTGCTAACCAAACTCCTGGAATTTTTTTTTCTGTTTCCAGCACTTCCTATTATTTTCCTCCTAACTAGAGTGAGCCTAAAGGGAAATGCTAGATTACTTAAAACTTGACTCAGATTATGTGATTGGTCACATCAACAACCACATCAGATCATCAGCACTTGGAAACCTCTGGCGGAGAGATTTGAAATGTAGTTTTCTTATACTTCTCCATCTGTCCCAAAATGATGTTAGTTTTTTGAAAAAGGAAGTTGACTCTTAGGCCAATTTAATAGTACATGTACATGAATACCCTTAGTGTCCACACTTTAGTATTGTAAGTGCTCATTGGGACATGATAGATAGCAAACGTGAATTTAGTAACTTCATAGAAAAATGGACACTCTTTTTGGGACAACTTTTTCCAAAAAGAGACTCATATTGGGACGGAGGGAGTATTATGTAATTAATAATATCACAGTTCCCCTTAAAGCTTCTGAAGTACAATAATATTATGCATTTCTTGCTTGATATCTAATTCCTTCTACATATTTGAACTCCACTGCCTCCTTGAACTTTTTTTTTTTGATAGATAAGTGTGGCCCCTTGGTTAGGGGATTGGAACCAAGGACCTCAAGGTCTTTGCCTTGAGTGCCCTTTCGACTTCTCCACCCCTTGGGGTTCTGCCTCCTTGAACTTATACAATTTTACATCATGGTTATGGCCTACCACATCAACAAATGTAGCGTATCTTTGCTGGCTTCATTATTGTTAAATTGGGGCATACCTAGAGTAATTCATTTATGGTTTTTCGATAATGACGAGTAGCAGAAGTGTCTGATGGACACTAGAAGTTACATAACAACATTCTAAAGATTTCAGATCCCAGTAAATTTATTTTTTACTAGTAGATGGGCATGTGAACCCACATACATCGCAACGTGCACCAAAAGCAATGAATTTAGTGACCTTTCTCTCGGTGTTAGATGGAAAATATATAATCCTTGAGTTATATCAGATATGTCCATTCATTTAGTCTTTCGATTAGCAAATCTGACTTGCAGTACGTTTATATTACAAACAGATTCCCCTAGTTTAGGGTATAGTCATTTTGTAGTCACTCATGGAATTGCCTGAAAGTAGAAAGTATTTGTACCTTATGTTGTTATTGCTAGTTACATGTATTTACCCTTTGTTGAGTATATTGATGTGGCATGTTTTCAACTGCAGCCTAAAGATGGGAGTTTTAAAAATAATTCTGTTTTTTTTTTTTTTTTGATAAGTAATAATTCTGTTATTTTTGATGATTACAGAATAGGCTATCAGTCTTCGGAAGAGACTTCAGTGTTACCCTGATTTCTAGACGATCTCGGCATTTTGCTGGGACACGGTAGGCCCTACTACTGGTTATTTCAGTTTTTGTGAATTGAAATAAGTTCATGTTTTTAGATTATTGAACAATAGGGGTATGACACCCCAAACTTTGAGTTGGTAGATGCTTTGAGTTTCCACTCAGTTGCCTTCTTTTCCCTGGATTTGTATTTGTTTCTTACGTGTTATGACATAATGGAAAACATTATTGGGCACTTTATTGTTCAATGGTAATGTGTTTTGAAGGGCTTTCTTGTTATGTATAAATAATCTAAATGCCAACAAGGCCTTGGGCACTCATCAGCAGCACCAAATAAATATTATTTGAGCTCCAGCTACTTATTTGAAGGGCCTTTGTCTCATACCATTTTTGTGGTAAATGGAGAAATAGTATTGAACTATTGAGTAGGGAGAATGCAATAGTATTGAACTATTGAGTAGGGAGAATGCACAAAAGTGAGTGAGAAGTCCTCTAAAGAAGCAAGTCTGAAAAAAAAAAAAAAAACCAAAACAAAGAGTAAAATGTAGGAAAAAACCAATTAAAAAGGATGTCCCAGGGAAAAAACATCAGTGCACTGAAGCCCTCTAATCTCTTGATATCTCTGAATTCCTCAAAAGCTTCCATAACCAAGGGCTATAAACAAGCAGGATAAACACCCTGGCTCGCAAACAATGCAGAGGCTATGTGTGACGCCAAAAGACTTGGAATTGTTTGTCTCAAATGCTCCACAAATTGCAAGTACCCTACAAAACAATATAAGCTTTTTATCTTCATCCCTATGAAAACCTGGATAATGGGAGAAAAGCATATTTGCATGTTTTGTGTGTATGTATATATATATATATATATATATATATATATATATATATATATTCATTTATTGGTAAAGGATGGGGACTGTTATATATATATATATATATATATTCATTTATTGGTAAAGGATGGGGACTGTGAGGGAGAACCCAAGATTCCACCAAAACACCAAATCACCCACTACACTACCCAAAAAAAAAAGGAACAATGCAGAAGCATGTGATTATGTGATTTGTCGTGTTGCTTGCTTTGATTGCAATTGAGGGTCTACTTTATGCAGTCTTGCTCCCAGTAAAGTACATGCTAAGGTATGATATGATATAATTAATACATATTCGTGTGTGTGTGCGTGTCCAAAGTGTCCGCTTATGCAATTTCTTAAGACCCAATTTCTTTTCTCAAAAGTTCTACCCTACATGCATTTTCAAGATTAATTAAGCAGGGTCTCAGTTCCATCCAAGTTTTTTCTTCTTTTCTGTTTAACTTATTTATTATGTGTATAATTTTTTTTGAAGATTTGTTCCTTAAGTTTCTATTCATTAAGCCTGTTCTATGGAAATGAAGTTTGTGGTATAACTTTATATGCCAAATTTCCTTTATAGTTGGTTGTCTTGTGGTTTTTAAGTTTATGGTACATGTATTGAATTTTTTAATGGCACCTGTCACCTAGCCAACATTGTTCTCTTTTGTGGGCTTGCTACGAACTGTTGAAGTTGATAACATGCTAACTACTATGCTGGAGAAGTTATTGTTGTGCTTATACTTTTGCTCTTTATGACTTGAGTAGCTCTCCATTGTTTTGTTATTAATGTAGCATTTTTACGGTATTGACTTTATGGATTCATAGAAGTAAAGGTACTTCCCTTGTAAATCTAAACATAGAAACTAAATGTTGAATCCGCAAGGAAATTGTGATTTAGAGATACAGTCCTACCACCATGCTATAGGATTTCCGGAGGTGGTATAATTTTTCCATCGAATTTTGAGTCTATCCATGATATCAGTAAAGGATTGATATGAGCGTGGTTAGCATACCTTTTTTTCTTTTCTGTCACCAATATCTGTAGTTTTTTCTTCTTGAAAGTTCCCTAACTTTGTTGTGTGGGATATTTTAAGAATGCTACAAATTTCTATTTCCATATAATTCTTCCTGGAAGTCTCCCCTTATTTTATAGTGATGTCTACCTTACAAGAATTCTTATGTAACTTAAAAATTTGTAATTTCCTGTTACTGTAAGAAATTGTTTTTCTTGCATGTCAATTGCTTCATCTGTATCTTGGTTTGCATGCATGCAGTTTAGGGATTGTTCTTCTTGCATGCCAATTGGTTAGCAGTTTCCTGGTTTTCATGGATGCAGTTACTTGAAAAGGGGAGTGAATGATCGGGGAAGGGTTGCAAATGATGTTGAGACAGAGCAAATTGTCCTGGATGAGGAAGCAGGTTCATGCAAAGGGCAGATGAGCTCTGTTGTGCAAATGAGGGGTTCAATTCCCCTCTTCTGGTCACAAGAAGCTTCAAGATTCAGTCCTAAACCTGATATTATATGTAAGAACGATCAGATCATTCAGGTTGCTATTTTATACAAGAGAATTTGGATAAATCTCTTTTTGCTAAACTTTGTGTTGCTTGCTTTCTGACTATAGTGCAGAGATATGATCCTACATATGAGGCTACCAAACTTCATTTTGAGGACCTTGCGAAGAGATACGGCAATCCGATTATTGTGCTTAATCTGATTAAGGTTTGTTATGTGATAGTAATGATTGCCTTGACGCAGTAGTCAACACAAACTTTGCCTTTTGCATGCTATATCTGCATTCCATGAAGTGTTCCATGACTCTTTTGATTGTAGTGCATATGCTTGTTAATATGATTATGATATTTATTGAGTTAAATTACACAACACAGACGTCTCGCAGTTTATTTTAGTTCGAGTACACTTTAGATGGATTTGTTATCTTTATTCTTTTCTGGGTCTAGCTTTTCGCATTAGCCATCAAGTTTCTTAATTAAGAACATTAAAAAGCTTCGGTTACACAATTTGTTCTTGAGACAAGAAAAGATTAACATATTTTGAGTGTTGCTGTGCTATTGTTATGAAAATCAAGTTTTGGTAGCATACATTGGGCTGACACCAATGTATGCTACCAATACTCGAGTTCTTTTTCCTGGGGGTTAGGCTTACTTTGATTGGTCGTGCCTTTCTAGTATTCTGATAAATTTTTTGTCTAGATCCCGCTGGTATCGTGAAGAAGTTAGAGGGGATTATGAGACACTTCCTTTGGTGGAGGACAAGCAAGGAGAGTAAGGATCATCTTGTTGGGTTGGATGTTGTGTGCAGATCTAAGGAGGAAGGAGGTTTAGGAATGGGGAATCTGGTTCTCATAAAGTGTTCCATTCTTGGTAAATGGTTACAATGTTTTCCCTTAGAACCTCAATCCCTGTGGCCTAAGTTATAAGGAGCAAGTTTGGTGTTCAAAGGAATGGATGGAATGCAGATTTTGGTCCCTCTCTCAGCGATGTGAGCCTGTGGAAGTCCATTCCCCATTGCCTTCATCTTTCCCGATTTCATATTCGGTATGTTGTCGTGAAGGGGAATAGGGTTCGTTTTTCGGAGGGTCATTGGGTTGGGACATCTCCTATCTGCATTTCCTTTCCTCGTTTGTTTAAGACTCTCTATCGTCCATAATGCTTCTATATCTAATTTTCTCATTTGAGACAATTGTGCTTTGTCCTGGAATTTTCAATTTTAATCTGAATGACAGATCCCAGAATGTTATGACAATTGCTTGATCTTCTTCAATCTTTCTATCCGCCAGATCAGTCTGATTGTAGATCTTGAATTCTGGATCCTAGTGGTCTTTTTTTTGGTTTGCGCATACCTTACTTAGATCCAATCCCTTATTCCTTGTGGCTTTACCATAGCTACCTTCATTTGGAAATCCAAGGTCCCCTATAAGTTCAAGGCATTTGCCATACCAATGGTTGGCCGCAGAAGGCGGAGGCCCAATAGGGCCATATCTCCTGATATTTGTGTGATGTGTTGGAATCATAACGAGACCTGTGGGCACCTCTTTCTCCTTTGACCAGTTACGAGGAAGCTGTGGAGTTCTTTATTCAACAAATCTGGGCAGGGGTGGGTTTTCTCTGACTCGGTGAAGGTACTGTTCATGATTATTAGGTACAGGGGGGTTTTGGGGCAGCAAGGATGCACAGAATTTATGGCAGTGGGTGTTATTTTGTAGGTCGTGGTATATCTCGACCGGAGAAATGCTCGCATTTTTTGATATCATGCGCTTACATTCTCTTTTGCGGGAGAGAATTTCTTCTTAGCTTTGTGCTTCAGCCTTGGGGGATAAAATAGGAGTGCCTGCTGTGGATCTTTCCAGAGATTGGAGGGCGCCCTCCATTAGCTTTTAGCTTTCTTTTTTCTTCTCCTTTTTTTGTTTTCCTTGCACTAGCTTTTCTTTTGCTTGGTGGATGGCTTGTCCGCTGTTTTTTCGTTTTCTTCCTTTGATTTAATAAAATTTCTCCTTTTATAATTTTTTGTGATAGGTAATAAGAATTATAATGCGCCAAAACTGGTGACGCGTCCTTTGTATACCGGGAGTATACTCCTACACAAGGACCTAAACAGTAAAAGAACTATCCACAGACAGCACAAATAATTGTTCAAATCCGCAGCCGATTCACTGCACCAAAAAGTCAGAGTCTGCAATTAAGACTCCTTCAGTCTAACAATACACGTCTCCTCGTATGAAAAGAAGAACATCGGTGCAACACCCATTGAATAAATAAATTAGAAACAGATTCGAACCCTAAGGATGACATTGGAGTTTGCTAATTGTTTTTTCCATACCCTGCGAGGAATGAAACTGATCGTCAAGAGCCTCAAAATCTTATGGAGTTAGTCCTACATTCGAAGGGTTTACAGTTGTGGGTCCCAGTAGGAATTCACCTGATGGTACAAGCGAGATTAAACTGTTATGATTCTTTGATCATATATGGTGAGGTTAGAGGTTGGTGGGCCTTGGGTTCCAATATTGTCAGTGCCCGTTTTTTCTGTGAACGCCCATGACCTTGATTTTATTTGAAGACTGCCCCTGATGTGGTCGTTATATGGGGAACCATTGGAATATTTTCTGATTCAGAGCATTTGGTAAGTCTTCATTTAAGGATTGGAACATTCTCTCCTTTCTTGGGGCGTATGGGAGTATTATCATCAACTGGGATGTTATGTTTGCCTGTCGAAGACTGCAAGATTACAACAGAACCGACTTTTGGACACCTTTAACCGTATTTGTGCTTATCTTGCAGTCTCTTCAAGGTGAGACTCGTTATCACCTCTTGTCTGAGTCCATGTGTGTTTTAAGAAATTAGTGGTTTTTTTAATTAACCCCTGCCATGCGGTTTGGAAACTTGATCTTCTTGGGCAATCCTGGGTGTATCATCTTTAGTTACGGCATTCTGTTTTGTTTTTGTAATGCTATCATTTGGCATTGCAGTATGTTTGGGATTCTCAAGGTTATCTGGAGTTTGAGTTTTTTTGTCTTCACTTTTGAGGGAGATTTGGTGTTCATGTCCTCTTTGTGGTATTGGCGATGAAATCTTTCTGGGGGCATGACTGTTATGGATCTCAGTGGGAACTGCAAAGGCAGAAATTTTTTTTGGATGCCAGAGTTTTAGCCTTTCAGTATCTTGTAAAGTGGATATCTTGTCCCCCATTTTGTACATTCACTCTATGCTGATTAAGTTTTTTTAATCATATCAAAAAAAGAAATGCTGCCAATTATGAGGAGATAGTGGAGATTCTTATGATAGGGGACTGATGGCAATACCTGACATACCAAGTGATGAGGGTCCTGATGCTTCTCAATGGCCTTCCTGAGTTACTGGACCTTGTCAGCGGTGACCTTGTGTGTCTTGTTCCAGAAGGCCATTGAGTGTTAATAATCATCAGTAGCTCCTATAAAGAGCATATCCACCAAGGTTAAAGATTTCATACTTCTGAAAAGTGTCCGATCAATGAATGCTATGTCAATCTCTCACGTGTAATTGATAAACACATCAGATGACCAAGGCTGGCCAACGTCACGTAGCACTACCCCGAGGACCACTGGCCTGAGAGAGGGAGAAAACCCGGAAGACCCCACCTTTGACACTTGGCATAGATTGGAAGTGTTGCTTGGAGTAGGGGATATTGTTGAACTCATCAAAGAGGCATGTAGAGCCAACCAATTGAGCGACAAATGGCCTTAGTATCCACAAGGGACACAGAATGACTATCTCAGAAGGCACCCAGAGCCAAACAATTGTGGTAGCAGTGGCCTTCTTGCAACAATCCCTAAAGGGACAACATCGAGTGCCAAACAATTTAGCCAAGGATGACATTTCCGTAGTACCCGGACGGGGACACAATCAACTATACAACTTCGTAGTACCCGGGGTAGGACATCCCCTGTGAACGCATTCATCAGGCTTCATGAGAAGTACAAGTACTTCGAGAGTGCACTGACATGAGATTGACTGGGGCTTTGAATTGGTAGCTCAATCAGGAGCACGCTACTACCTCATAAGGAATGCATAGACCATTGCTTTGAGAGGGAAGATCTGAAAGGGACCTTTTCTTAAACGTTAGCCAACTGGCTAATGTGATGACTTCATTGAGAATGACAGGTTTCTGCACCTCACGAGGTGGTGACATCATTACTCAATGTTCACAGACTCTTCCTTTTTCATTGCATAGTAGCATGATTGATTGACAAAACTTAGCTGACAATCTTCTCTTTCCAGGCTTAGGGTAACTCGGGCAGATGGCTCCTTTCGCCTTATTCATTGCAAAGTAGCTTAGATTGATTGACAAGACTTCACTGTCAATCTACCTTGATCTGACACATCCCAGGCTAAGGGTACTTAGGAAGATGCCCCTTCGACAATTTAGCATTGCCTTGACGTCACATATAATTCCATTCTCAAGTAGTCTCCAAGAAACCTAGGTACCCGCTAGGCGTATTTTAAACCACTCAAACTACTCCACGGTGGACTTTGGGACCCTTGGGCGACAATTACCTTACAATACCAATTAGTTTTGTGTATAAGATCTTGATTATGTGCTGTCACAAGATTGATAGAGTCCTAAGGGTGCCGTTTCTACAACCCAGTGTTCTTTTGTTGGAGAATCGCGGATTCTGGTTCTGCAAGGTCTGGGTTCAAGTCTCACCTTTCATTGGTTCCCCTAAGTATGCTGCTAGAGTTTGCCCTTTCTTGGTTTGTGCATATTAATGCACCTCGGTCTATCTCCCTTTCCCTGCTTGCAAGCAGGAGTTGCTTGTGTAAGGGAGTATTAACTTGATGTCCATTGATGGTCCTTCTCTATCATAGCTTTAGTGTTTAAAGTAGTTGGTGACATAACAAATAAGCTGCTATACACTGTGTACTAACATTGAAGTTTTAAATTACAGACTGTTGAGAAAAGGCCACGTGAAATGATGTTGCGGCGGGAGTTCACTAATGCAGTTGGGTATCTAAATCAGATTTTTTCTGAAGAAAATCAGCTTAAATTTATCCACTGGGACTTTCACAAGTTCGCAAAGAGGTAGAGATAATAAGTTTGCCGAGCAATAGGCTGCAATAGGCTTTCCATTCTGCTTTGCTGACTATTCTTTTTTGTTTGGTATTCAAGCAAGTCTGCCAATGTCTTGGGAGTTTTGGGTGGTGTGGCTAGTGAAGCACTTGATATGACTGGGTTCTACTACAGTGGAAAGCCTGCCGTCATCAAAAAGAGATCCTCTCAACTCGGTCGAACAAGCACTGGGAGGTTTGACACACTTAATTTGATGCATGGTTCTTTTAGCATATATTGACAAAAGTATGGTGCAGTTCATCATAAGACAAATGCCTCGATTTTATGATTGTAGCTTCTGCTTTTTTCATACTGTGGCATTTTTGGATCATGGACTTTCTGGAGGCTGTGTTGTGTGTGGTTCTTTTTCTGGTTGTGATGCAATCCATAAAATGGCCAAGGAACAGTAATGCATGGTTACAAGAAGTATTATAATTTGCTCTCAGGATGGGGCTTATATAAGACTTTGATATGACAAGTTATTTGATTAGTAAAAACTTATCATAGGGCATTACTAGATTCACAAGTTTCTCATAAGTATAGCTTTATAATGATCAGGGGTATTTTAATAATATTTTTCTGGGAATAGGTCATGTGTTCTTGCGAGGGATTTAGCAGGCTCGTACAGGTACTTTAGTCATACTTAGTTGCCAATTAGAAATCCTAGTCTTTTCAGGGTTTAGGACTACTACATACCTATATGAATCTGTTAAGTTACCAACTGATCTAAAAGCTTAAGCTGTTAGATAGGGGCCCAACAATGTATATCAAGCTTCTCAACACTCCCCCTCACTAACCGTCCACACGTGGAGAGATGAACAAATATGCACCGTCAGGGCGTCACAAACCACCAAACAGAGTGACAACAAGCACTCACAATATTTTAGGTAACAAATGCAAGCGGGATGACTCGAACCCAAGACCTTGCCAAACATACCATGTTAAGTTACCAACTGATCTAAAAGCTTAATCTGTTAGATAGGGCTCAACAATGTATATCAAGCTTCTCAACAGAATCCATGTAAATGCTTTCAATTTTATATGGAGGTACAGATCTGTGATAAGAATAGTCAGCAGCAATTGTGCTTGGTCTTCTTCGAATTCTGCAAACCTCAAGAATTTAACTGTGAACCCTAGGTGTGATGCCAGGTTTTATTCTCTTCCTTCTCTTTATTCTTTCTTGATTTTCTGCAATTCTAGCAATAATCTGACTGCAAAATCCTCCATTGTCTCTTGCACTTAGCCACCAAAATCCTTCCCTAACATCCTTCTAAAAGCTTTTCTGCATTGATTTTGGCCTCACCACTGGTAGGGCGAGTGATATGGTTGTCCTGCATCAGGTTTCGTAAATTTTGGTGGATAGGTTCCACATTGATGATACATTTGAACTAGAAATTTTGCAGTTCCCCTTTCCCTGCTTGTTTGTTGCGCTTTGCTTCCGAGAAAGTTTGAAGTCTTAATATTAGGAGCAAATGGGGGTTCTTTGAGATAGCCATATTTTGTTACTAAGCATTTCACCTCATGTATAGTTAGTTCTCTGGGGTAACAAAATTCTCTCTTCTTTTCCTTCTTTTAATTTCTTTTTATCAAAAGAGTTCTTTTATAGCTCATTGTTCTTTTTTGCAGGGATTCTTCACTCATAGATCTAAGAACTACTTCGGGGGATTTGACAAGGACCGGAAGTAGTAATGATGTGTCTAATCTTTCAATGAAACAAGACAAAGAGCTCGATTACAGTCAAGGGAGAAAAGATAGTCACGGTAATTCAAAACCGCGGTTCCAAAGTGGAGTTCTGCGCACCAATTGCATTGACTGCTTAGATCGTACAAATGTTGCCCAATATGCTTATGGCCTGGCAGCTTTAGGCTGCCAACTCCATGCCATGGGTTTGACAGACAATCCAAAGCTGGATGCTGATAGCAGTATTGCTACAGCTCTAATGGATATGTACCAGAGTATGGGTGATGCTCTTGCGCAGCAGTATGGTGGATCTGCTGCCCACAACACTGTAAACAGTTATAGCCTAATCAAATTTATTGATTAGCATGAATCATATCAATCATTGATTGATTTTAAAATGGTGCAAACTGATTAAAATGAGCGCTTATATGAATTTCAGGTATTTCCTGAGAGACAAGGAAAGTGGAAGGCGACAACCCAGTCCAGGGAATTTCTGAAATCTATCAAGCGATACTACAGCAATGCTTATACTGATGGTGAAAAGCAAGATGCCATAAACTTGTACTGTTCAACCTTGTTTCAGCTTCACTTGTTCTCTATATTGACTTTACAGCAATGAAATAAGAGTTCCATAGCTCTCATAGGAGAGAATAATGATCCTTTTTTCTTCGTTGGAATGATCGGTCTTAAATTTTTATTTCACCGTCATGCTTCTCAGTCCATCTGTTCTTTATTTTCACCAGATTTCTGGGCTACTTCCAGCCACAGGAAGGAAAACCTGCACTTTGGGAACTGGATTCTGATTATTACCTTCATGTATCTGGGATTGGTGATGATCTATGTCCAGAGAGCTGGTAATGTTTCGATGCTATTTATATTTCCAAAATGTGATAGCAATCATTTTACTTCTGAGTAATTACATCTTGATAAAAGCAGTTAAAGTGGCGTACATGTTTTGAAACTTGAAGTGAATACATTACCTTCTGAATTCTGCTCATTTCTCTAGTGGTTCCTTTGGATTTTAATAGGGATGGCCAATGGACACCACATGCCACCACTGCTTTCACCCCTGTTAATATCTGGGTACATAGATTTGGTCGAGTGTTCTGTGTGGTTATGTCTTTAAAAAATCCAAGCGGTAAGACATTTATACGTTTAACTATTCTTAAGGTATTCCTATGACAAAATAGTGTTATACGTACCATCGATCGTTCAAAGTGAGCAATCACTCATGGATGCAGTAGGAAGCTTTGGTGCTTAAGGATTTCGGTGAAGCTTAGGATAATGTGAGTTGGGGCTTTATAGCTAGGATGCTGAACCACAAGGGCCCTGTAGATAGGACCCTGAACCAGATGGGGTTTGGGAGTATACGGAGGAATGAGTTGTCGAAATTTCCCTTCTTTTCCTCGTCTATTGATAATAAGAGCCTAGATTTAAGTCTTGCCGTGGCTCGAGGCTGGGGAACCTTTTATTTCGTGAAGGGTTCTTAGTTGGATTTTCGGATAGGAGGATGCAAGGTGGTATCATTTACAATATGCTGACACTAGCCTATTGCTGTTTGAAAAGTTTCAAGGTTTCTTATTTTCTTAATCTTTCTTGTGGTTTCCAAGGTTATGTCTAGGTTCAGTATGAATTCTGGTAATGTGACCTTGCAGGGATCCATGTTTTATGGACTCCTCATAATGTGTCACATACACGTGTCAGACACTCGATGTTTGATGAGGGTATCTAGAAATCTAAACAAAGAAAGGGAAAAGGGGAAAAGTAGCAAAAGTCACTGGACTGCTCTCCAATCCTTACTCAATTCAGTAATCAAGAATCCTCTAAAAGCTCCCATAGCATAGTCCCAAAGGGAGGAGAGGGAGAAGACTATCCCTCAGAAGGACAAGAGAAGTAGCCTTATCTCAAAAAAATTGGAATGTCTCTGTCCACAAACACTACACCAGAGAATCCAAAAACACCGCAATGCTCAAATACCATCTTTGCCACTCCCAAATTATTTGAAAGAGATGAGGAGAAATTCCTTATCAAAAGAATGACCCACCCAACTCTCACCCACCCATGATGTCAAACATCTCACACCAAAGTCTCCAAGCCACAGGATAGTGATGGAAAAAAATGCTTATAAGTCTAGCTCTCCTTAAAATACATTACACACATGTCGGCAATAATGCCTTATGTGGCCTAAGCCTCTATCTCAGGTCGTTCTTGTTCAACTGATTAAGAACAAGTGACCAAACGAACACCTTCATTTGAACGGAATTTTGGATTTCCAAAGGAAGCAGTCCAAGGAGAAAAAGGAGGGGAGGCAAGAGAGTACTAGAACCTTAAGGATCTAGCAGCGAAGATGCGCTAGGTTCCAAAGATCGAGAGATCCAGTCAGGGGAGTTGGAAAAATTGTAAAAAAGAAAGACATCAGGTAAAGAGACTGGTTCTTCTGAGGCAAAAAGCACCATGAAGGGAGGATAATCTGAATAATGGAGGAAGAGAGATAACGTGTGAAGCTTTCCCCACCCAATGATCTTCCCCTAAAGCACTAGGGAGCATCCCCCATGATAGGACGAACGTGTGAAGAAAGCGTTGGTATAAACCACTCTTCCTTGTATTCTTCCTTTTTCTCTGCTCGTTTTAGTTGGAAGAATCCTTGAAAGTTAAGTCACATCATATTAGTCTCAGACTGATCAGAAGTTGGTGAAGGAAATATGCCTGCAATTGAAATTGTATTAAATTCTAGTAATGTTCTGTTTGAACCATTGTGTTTTTGCCTGCTTCATTTTCAACACTGGCACGCTGGTACATGATTGAGAGCTATGCTCTATTCTTTGCCCCTGTGTGGGATGAAGGTGCCAGAAATGCATTCATTCCCATTACATTAGGCATTGCTTCTATCTCTAATGAGTGCATTTCGTCCGTGACACCATTTCAATTGCTGGTCTACGAACCTTATGTTTCCCTTTTTTGCTTTGCTGGAAAAAAGCAACATATCCTTATCATGTTCAAGTCTATTACTGATGTGTATACCATTAATTTCCTTTTGCAGTTCACCAACTGATGTTATGCCTGTAGCAGTTGGAAGTACGCTGAGCCCTATTCCAGCTTGCAAAGAGGATTTCTCAAGGATGAAGTTGACGTCATTTGATAAACTGATCGAAAGAACCTGTACTTCAATAAAGGATGTGAGGTTCTGCATTGAGCCAGATCAAAAAACTGGAAATTCTGGAATGGCACCTGATGCAGTGTAATGTTTTCTGAACTTAACTTTCTTGGTCTTTCTGTTCTGAAACGTCATTATATTTTCCTTTCTCTCTTTGTCATGCACACACATGCATATTCGAGTGTAGGCTTGGCAGTCGGCAGTGCTTCTAAGATGCTGATCTTGTATTTGCAAAACTCCTATGTGGCAGTGTAGCCGTGTTTATCCAAAAAGTCCTTTGCGGGTACTTGCAAAAAAATCTCATGTATCATTTTATTTTCCCTGCCAACACATGCGGTAAATATATTAGGATCCACAACATTTGTTAATTTTGATGGTGCCTGTCGAGGTGGTGGTATGTGCTTGTTGGTTGGGGGGGGGGTAGGGTGGCGTTGGTGGAGTGGAGATGTATTTTAACAGGCAGGTCTTGTTATCTTGTAAGGTCTTGAAGAGCTCATTCCTTGGAGGTTTTCATATAATGAAGCTATGAACTTGTTCCTTTCATGAATGCCCCAGGGGTGCTTAACAAGACTTCATCTTAGAAAGTTTTTACTTTGGAACTTCGGTGTAGCATTGAAATATATATTTGATTGTTTTATTGAGAATTTAAGTGCCGAAAGTTGCTGGTACAGAAGCAGATGTATGCAGGTTTTTGGTTTGAAAAATCTGGTGTTTGTAGGGATCTGATGTCTCTTCTTAATTGCTCTCCCATTTATTTTTATTTAATAATATTCCTGAGATATTAAATATATGTTACACAACCATGCTGATGCTTTTTTTTCTTTTTTCATCAGTTTTTACAGCCTTTATATTAATTTGCAATGTATTTCTGAAATATATTGCATACTTCTTGCAGTGAAATACAACTTAAAAGCCCAAATTGGCTTTTTGGCCAGAGGAAGTTTGAGGATAATACTGCAGCCAAAGGTGCATCACAGGAATCGGTAAATGGAGGGTCTGAAGATGAGAACAGAATTGATGACTTGAGCATCCTAAACTGGATTTCTTCCGTTGCTGATACTAATGAAGAGGATGTCTTCAAAAGGTATTTCTTTTTCTTTTTTTTGAATTCAGAAAAAAACTATTGCTGTTGAAGCAGGAGCTTTTAATAGTTTAGGATTATTTTATTATTTAGTTGTGGCCTTGTCAGTTATTTGTTCTTATTCGGGTATTTGATTATTTAGGTTGTTTCGCTTAGGCAACAAGTACATGTGTGCCTATATAAGTCTTTTGCTGTAATAGAGTAATTAAGTTTTGCTTAACATGGTTTTTAGTGGTTCAAATACTTCGACTTTTTGTGGTTGAGCAGTGGATCTCATAGGATGTCTTGCATCAAGTGGTATCACAGTGAAAGTTTGATACCCGTCCTTTCTCTTGCTGCCACTGTTACTAGCTCTCCACCTTGCGCCATCTCATGATATCTATATATGTGTGTGTGTGTGTGTATCCTTTGCCTGTCATCACCCCAGTCAACTGCGTCTTTGGTAAAATAACCCGATGGCTTCAACCCACTAAAACAGTACCCGGGTCAGATTGTGTATCACCAGCGGGTCGAGTTCATCTGAGTAATCGAGTCGGGTCGGTGATGATCGAGAGTTCGAGCAGGCACTCGTGTTCATGCTCGATTCCAGTCCGTGTTTGACCCGCTTCAACCAACCCGAGTCTTACCCTAAACCCAGTCTTGAAATTTGACACAAACTCAAAAACTCTAACCCGATCTACCTCTCAAAGTCTGGACGTTATCCAACTCTCCCGGCCTGCACTAGGTCAAGCGAAGTCGATGGAGGTCCAACAATCTTCGATTCTCCGGGATTTTAGCCGACGACGGAGTGATGAGTCTACTCTGAAATCGATGGTGGGCCACCGTTCATCAGGGGTTCTAGCCGATGGAGCTGCTTCGCTTGACATTTTTGAATTTCTTCTCGGTTGAAGCTTTGAGGAAGAGCAATGCTTTTTGCTTTGTTGGTGGATTCCCAGTTTAAATACGGGGGTGGTCTGTGTATAATTATGGGTGTTTACTTATGCCTTGGTATTATGAAGATGGGGCCATGTGGCAAACCTGGATGACATTTCTCCATTAAAAATATATTTTTCATGGTCAGAATTGGTTGTATAGGTTGGCATTTATCAATACCAATTAACAATACTAATGAACATTAATGCAACGTACAAGCTTCCAAGGACTCACAAGCAGCTCGAAGGACTAGCAACACAAGGGCCGAGTCGAGTACGGCAGATCCAGTTGCATCCCAACTCGACTCGATGATACCCGATTAAAATTTCAATAGAACCTGACTCGAATTCGCTCAAACTCAATTCAACTCGATCCTTTTACAGCTCTAGTCTTTGGTTGTCCTCAATTCTCAAGGTTCTGATTGTTTGTGCCATCCTTTCAAATCCAAAGACCTAGATTGGGAAAAGAGGAGGAAAAAATGTGGGTTTTACTGGATGTTACATTGACGTAGATTCGCACATTTCAACCTCTCCAGATCCTGACCAATTGCTGAACGAGGCTGCACCTTTTTGAGCCGGACTTCTACTCAGCTTGAAGATGCCTCCAGTGCCGATTCTAACCGGTTGCAGCACCGCAAAGGAATCTTTTCCCCCATCATCTCAGTTGCAGGCTACGTGATTCTAATACCAATGGCTGTAGTCCAGCATCGATCGTCCGACACAATTTAGGGTCTTCAAAGAAGAATATGCTGCTTTATAGACTAGCAAAATGCTAAATCTAACCATAAAGTGCTAAGTTGGAACCTAATAATGCTCAGCTTGCTGCATTGAGTCAACCACAGTAGACCTCATGAGGAGCTTCTGTTAGCAACCTTCTTCATCCACGTCCGAGGAGTTCCTTCCAGTGTCTGTGATTCCGATTCTTTTCCACCAATGATTGTGCAAGTAACTCAGCCAGCTCCACTAGAACCACGCCCAGGAGCCAACAATGGTACGCTATTTTGGAATCAAGGTAGATCTTTTTGAAGTTAATGTCGAATTTGCGACTCATATTTATTAAATAGGTAGATTTGTGGAACACGTACTTTCTTTCAATCTGTTCCTGATGATTGTTAACACTAAGTTTTGTACTTATGATAATATGTGGTGGGAAGATCTTGTTTATATGAGGATGGCGAGAGTGGCAGGATATAAGGCATGCGATGGTTGCAAAGTTCATTCCATTGCATTTTGCACAGGAATAAGCTCTACAAACTTTAGAAACTATTTGACTAGGTTAAGATCCATGGATGATATTCTTGTGAACCTTCGGAGCCTAATAATAGTATTAACAACAAATGGGACTCTATATCAACAATATGTGAGCTGCTATTCATTTGAGCTGATCACCCCAAAGTTCACGTGACAAGGTCCATTCTCTTGCAAGAGGTTCAGAGCAGAAAGATGAAGCATTTCTGAGATCAATTTGCTGAAAGATCAGAGGAAGTTGCCTCTAAACAGCTTCTCTTTAAACCTGCGCATGTGAGAGGACCTGGTTCTTACTTTTATATATGGAGGAACTTGAGAGATGTGCATACCGTGCCTCTGTTAAAAAACAATGGCTGATATTCGAGATATACAATACAAAGAAAAGCATGTGGAAACTCAAGTAATCAAACAAGACTCCAACGAGGATAAGTGTTAAACTTGCAGGGTGTGACGTCTTTAGTGACAGAGAAGCAGATTTGAAATGAGTTCCTTGGAGTCAGAAAGTTGAAGGTCGAGCTGCATCCCCTCTTTGGGAGAATGATCGGGAGCAATTAATTGTTTGGAATTACTTTATTATTTCTTACGAGGGTATGTTAGGAGTTTGTTGTCTATTTCGGCAATTTAGGTGTTTTGCTTGGGCAGCAAGTAGCATTTTACCTATAGAAAGATTCAGTTTACTAGAATAATTAGGTTCTAGTTAATTAAATGTGGTTTTTGAGGTGGTTGGAATAGTTTGATTGCACGTCGTGGTATCCTTATCGTGTGTGGATCTCGGTAACCCTTGTCGAGCGACCTTCGGTGATTGATCGCATAGGTCGTGTTTTGTCCCGCTAGAGGCATCATCTATTACTCGATTTAGTTATTAACCAATCTAACTTAAAGTGGTTTATGATTGCCTGCTTTCTATCTACAAAATTTGTGCGCTCTCTGCCCCTTTTTCGACCCCGAATACAAGCTTCCAATGATCTGTATAAATTGAATGATAGGTGGAGCTATTACGAGTCCGAGCGCTAGCCAAGCCCAAGGTCAATGGGTACCTGCACTTGGGGGATTAGCATCTGCTACCTTTTTTGCATATATTTTTACCCTTGTCAGGCTCATGATGCCTGGATGAGGTGGGGCATGTGGCTGACTTTTCTAAAGATGTGACTAACATTTCAGAGAGAGAAATTGCGAGGAAGAGTTAACTCTGCGTTTCTATTTACATAGTAATTAGTAGTGTTTGAATCATCATAGATGTTTCATTTAGACCTGTTCTTAACCATTTTTTCTTTATACAACATAGATACTTATGACGTGGTTTGTAATAATCAGAAAGAGTATACTATTTTACTTATCTGAGGTTGTCAAACCCTCTTTTTATTTCATATTGCTTGCAACGTGGGCAGGAGTTAAGATCTATTTGCTATTATTGCACAAATCTCTTAGACAGTGGTAATAAGGACTATTTGCCTCCTTGAGAAACATCGTATAACAATGTGATGTAATTGCACTTTCTCTGTAGATACCTAGCAATGACTTCAGTAGATGAAGCTAATGGATGGTATGGTGGTACGCTACTTGGTGATCAAGATGAAAATAGCGAGGTATACAAACACTATGCCGAACTCTGTCAGGTTAGACTGCATGACCTTTCTGTTTGCTTGCTGTATGAATTTAGCTTTTTCATAGTTATGATAGGCTACAGAGCTGTAGATTATCTCTTACTACTTCCCTAAATCTTACGCTAGAAATGACAATGGAGAATCACGGCATTAAGTTTCTTTTGTTTCATCAAAACTTCTTTGAACATGAGGAGCAATGCTTTCCCAATTAGATAAAAGCTGATAGGTGAAGTAATTTTTTATCTGATTGGTTTAAGTTGTTGGGATTGATTACTAGCTTGTGGCTTTAACGCGGGTTGGCGGTGGCTTATCAGATTGGTAAACAATGTGATTCTACATAAAGGCTTGAAAAATTAGAAAACATATAACAAATGAGTAAACTCAAGGTAATATATATCGATCCATTAAATCAACAAGATTTTTGGTATGGACTTGAATGTCTTTGAATAGCTCTCTTACTCTGCATGATTTAACTTGCAAGATATCCATCATCTATACATGCTTAGGGTTTCAGCATCTTGTCAATTGGGGCATTGAGCTCATCAATGCAATCCGAGGTTCACCAAGTAGGTTTCGATTAGCATTCACTAGTAAATCATCAAATCCACACAGATCAAATATAACTTGGTAAAAATATTTGGGAGAGCAAGGATCACTTGGTTGCGGGGGATGTGGTATGTAGGCCTAAGGGGGAAGGTGGGTAGGGTAATGCAAAGTAAATAGAAGAATCTAATAATTAAGAGGGCTATTTTCTTTGTTTGTTGACTTTTATTTTATTTAGTATTTTGTTTACTTAGATATAATTTTAATTTCTAGATGGGGGTATTTTTGTCATGTGCAATTATAGTCACGTGACATTAAGTTAGTCATGTGACCCTAGTATCTGGATTCATTTAAACGACTAGGATTATATCTTGCTAGGGCAACCCTTGCAAAATATAGAAGTGCTGTTCCGACTTTGTATTAGGGAATTTTTGGAGATTATTGATAAAGCACGATGGCTTCCTACAGCAGTTATATCCCTGTCTCTTTCTCTTGGATTGAGACGTGGGTGTTTAAGCTAGTTACTAGCTTGTTCGAGCTCTCTGTTCCCTTCTTCAAGATTTAGTTTTCTTTTGTCGGCTAATTGCGTCAGTGGGCTTGTCATTGTTATTTTGGTTCTCAAGAATTTTCCCATTGTAGGTAAGTGGCTATAATGTGTTACCTAGAGTCTCCTTTTACTTACGGTCATATGGAGCAAACTTGGAATTCATAGGAATGGACGAGACGCTGGACTGAATCTTCTATAACTCGTACAAGTTCCTGGAAGTTTAATCCCCAATGTCACCATCTGTATTTCTCTCGTATCCATCTCTTTATTGTGACACGGGTATGTTTCTATGAAGATCGTTGGGTTGGGATTCCCCCAATTCTTTCACCTTCCCTTGGTTCTTTGACTTTCTTCTCTCCATGGTGCTTCCATTTCCAGTTTCCTTATCAGAGAGGAAAACTAATTTTTTGAGTGAGCTTCTTTATGGGCCTCGACAAGGGGTGCCTGTTGAGGAGTTCCCATTCCTGTTTTGCAGCTGGATTGGAGAACCTTGAATTTTGGATTTTAGTTTTTTTTTTTTTTCCCATCTCTTCAGTATTTGTCTTTCAATAGACTTCTCGTCTGTCTTTTGTACCTTTCTCATTCTTATCTTTATTATCTTCTTTTCTTATTTAAAGAACAACGAATAAAATTCATTTTCCTATAATTTACACTTCTTCAGGAACCTTAACCATAGGGAATATGAGGATTTGATACAATCGTGGGTTCTTGGCCATAGTGGTAATTTCTCCTTTAGGTATTTCATGGTCTCTTTGGTTCTATCACGTGCTCCTATTTTTTTCTTAGCCTCTTCATATGGACATCTAGGGCACCACCTAAGTTGAAGGTTTTTCCTACGCCTTGTGCTTAGACAGTTAAAAAATCCATGTTTGGAGATGGAGGTGCATACCTGGAAAGGTGATCTCTCCGGACATATATGTGATGCTTTGGAATTAAACTGAGACCCACTAGTGTCTCTCTCTAGATTGTCCTGTGGTTCTGCAACTTTGGAGCACATTATTTGGTACATTGGGTTAAAACTGATCATATCCGTTATCGGTTGAGGCATTTCTTATCGACTATGCTTTGGGCAGGAATGCATGGGATCTATTTATGGAGGTGTGCGGTTCTAGCCATTCTCTGGGGCTTGTGGGTGGAACAAAGTGCTCGTATCTTTCGAGATAGCACATCCCTTTTACTGCTCCCAGGGAGTGGTCATCGTCTTAGCTTCCTTATTGGCCTTCTCCTGTCGGATATTTCTTGGGACTGGAGATCTGTGCTACATTAGTTTCTTTCATCGGTGATTTTTATATTCTCTCTGAGTTCTTGTATTTTCTACTTAGCCCTTTTTTCTTTTTAATAGGTGAACCTCTCTTCCACTTTTTATTGTACATTCTGTTTTCCTAACAATTAATTACTCTTCTTATAAGAAAGAAATTTGGTGAGAAAGTGTGGGATGTTTTCTCGACACAATATGGTTGGGCATGTCATTCTGGTTTATGCATCAAGCAAATGCATATGAAGTAGATTCTAAGATTTTCTTTTGAGTTGCATCTCAGAAAGGTAGGAAAACCACAAGGACACCTCTGAGTTCTGACCATGCATTTTTCTAATGCACCTGATAACATTGAAAATTTTCAAGTTTAGTTGACGATTGCTGTCTATAGGAGTTGAGCCAATGGTCAATCTCTTCTCAGTAGCTTCATTACCTTGAAGAGAATCTCTCACTAGTTATGCTGCCTACTCTATGGGTGTATCGCTTGCCTCCATTTTATGCGTCTAACATCATGTGGCCAAGGGAAAATAAAGATAGCATAACCATTGACGAAATCCTTGTCTTGTTAGGATGCATTTATCAGTACCGTACTTTTCAGGTCTTATCTGGCTTAAGATCAATTGGTTAAATCTTGAATGCTGCCTGGAATTGGATTCGAGCAAGGTTTCAAAACAATCAAGTTGACTTGAGCATAAGCACTTTTATTAGTTAGCGATACTCTTAGGCACATAATGAAGGGTGTTCCTCAGAGGCATAAGTGGTCGCTGGCGAGAGACTTCTTATTTTGGTGACAATGAGAGGAGATGAGGATGATGAAGAGGCTTGATTATAGCAGTTCTCAGTGATAATTATTGCCACGATGATGAAGACACCTGGAATATATTACCATTTCATAGTCAATGTTCACATGTTTAAAGTAGTAGCTCCGGCAATAAGTCTAATGACATCAATTCTACTAAGATGATGAAGATAGCTGATGATAGATTGACTTATCCAATTTTATAGTGGCATCGTTCAAAGCAAGGAATTGGGGGGAACAATGTAAATGGAGGTTCATGGTATCTTTGCATTCTTGTGAGATCTTCAAGGAAGATAGTTAAAAACAATGAGAATGTGAACGACATGATTATGAAAATTCTCCCAATAGTTGATTGTGTTTGAAAATATGTGATCAAGACACTAGAAAGATTGACTTGGAAGGCAACTCGATTAGACCTACAGCTAGATACATAAGATACAAAAGTGCTCAGATATTACAACATGACTAAAATTACCTATACTACTAATTATTAGTTTCATTAAATTTAGACCACTGCATCCTGTTAAATGCTGATTCATCTCAACGTTTGATGTTGTGACTGGGAAGGCTATGACGAGACATTAAACCTATAAAGGCAGTAGAGCTAGGCTGAATGGTTCAAGGAAAAAAATGACTCCATTTAAACACGGGATATTTACGTCAGCAAAAGTACCCAAACATTACAACTTGACTGAAGTAACCTACACAACTATGGTTTCCCAATTCATTACGAGTACAGCTACTAAATCCCACTTCAGTCCTGCTAGTGAAGTTTTAGATGAAGATGGTCAAAACAAAATTAAAATGGCAGTAGATCAGTGATTTTAGATAAAAAGAAGAAATATCACTAGTCTCTACAATTATCTCTTATAAAACTTATGGGAATTACATCACTAGATCAAATTAACTAGAAAATTACTCTACCAGGACAAATAACTCTACTAGGACTAGATAGCTAAAATTCAGAAATACTGTATCCCAAAAAATAGTCCCACTTTGACTTTCCTCGGTCAACTTGAGTAAACTTTGACCAAGGATTTATCAGAAGTTTCGTATTCCTACGAATTTTTAGAAGTTGCTATTAAGATTGAGTGGCCAGTCTGCTTGTATACTGGGTTTACATAGGACTCGTCACTTGTTTTGACTCTTCTGTTAATATTAATCTTTCAAAAAAACAGTTTCCTTGACACTCTCACTGATTGAAATTTTATGACCTAAAACATAATAAATGTATGTCAAATGCTAGTTTGATATCATACTTGGTTGGCCTTCCAATAATGAAAGTGAACTTTTATTGGGATGGAGTAATTAAATATAAAAACTCAACTAGAAAACTCAATTTCCTCTATTAATAAACTTCCAGAGAGTAGGATTTGTCACAATTTTCTCAGTATTTAAACCAACAAAAGTTAATAGGATCATGGTAACAAGAAAAAAAATAAAAAATCCTATGATCACGTCATGAGCATCGCGGTAGCAGATAGTAGGGCTAGACTTACTGTAGTAAACCCTTCCTAGATCACGCAGTGGATGAAGCCTTGTGCAATGGCCTCTACTTTAACATCACTCATGTAGGTCAGCTTGAAACATAGCTCTAGTCTGAGCAGCAGTAGGTCAGTAGATGTCTAAACAACAAATAACCGACACTACTGTTTTTAAATCTTTTGTCCAATTAAATCTCGAATCACGAGTATGTATCATTAGAAGATACCCGCTTCATGACCGTCCTAGTCTTCTTATTTGTGTATGCCATGTTACATGTACACTATCTGAAACATGGATTGGGGTAGCTTTAGGTAGATGCCACTGCTATGATATGTGCTCATCATATAAAGATAAAAATGCTCCTCCCGCATGTGCATCCATGCTCTGCTATCCTCTTCTAATAGGAATGTTGTCATTGATAAATCTCCTTCAAACAAGTGAAAGAAAAAAAAAGATTATTTATGTTTACGCATCTTTATAGATTGGTTCATAGCGTCCTTCATATTTTGTTCCGGACCTTCAACTTGTTTGACTTATAGCTTACCTTAATTTGTGTCTAACAGTGCCCCGCCATGGAGCCCTTCCAGGATGACACCGAGAAAGAAAAACATTATTCCGAGGTTCTTAGTATGGGTATGATCAACTGCATGGATGATGCAGCTATGGAAGCAGAGATGGAAACAGCTCTCAAGGAGTATGAGCAAATTGGTGCTGATCTTGGGATTTTCCCCAAGACACGTAAAGCTTTCGCTGGGGACCCAAGCCAGTTGACTAGATGGATGATTGGAGAAGAGCGGCTTAACAAGGTTTGAGAACCATCCCACTCTGGTTTGCAGTGTTTTCTCTCTCCTTTCCCCAATTGACCATCAAGAGTAATCGTCACTTGTAGTTATAACGAGATGTGGGTTGACCAAAAAGATAAAAAAAAAAAACGGGATGTGGATGTCTACACCTCGGAGAAGTTTATTGTATTATTTTCTTTTTATTCCTTGTGTACATAAGAAATGTCTTTAAAATGAAAGGTATTTATGCATTGGATCTCATTACCATCTTTCTCATTATTGTTGCCTCCTGTTGGCAATACACCTTGCTAGAGCACCATCGTCTGCCCCAATTCTTACCCCAGAAAGCACAGAGTCGTTCTGGCCTGATTGTTTACCACTGTCTATCACGTTTAGTGACCGTTTGATCTATCTTCCTACGTTTGATACCCTGCAAACACAGCTTATACATATGTAATACTCATTGGTTGAAAGCCGTTACTCGTGAGTATACACACACACACACACACTTGAAAAGAACCTATAGAGGGAGAATCTCTGCCTATCAATGACATGATAGTTGATTTGACTGACCAAGACATTTAGGCGAAATTGTGCAGTATAAACTGAGAAGCTTGCTAGTAGCTTGGGGTGAGCAGGTGATCTGGTTTTTGTACAACGGCTTCAAGTCATTTAGATTTTGACATGCGCGCAATTGCACCATCATTGACATCGTTCAATCAAGAAAGGGAAGCAATCCAACACACTTGAGTTACACGCTCTACGTCTCTACCTAAGCTCAAATCTTTAGTGGATGACGAATAATAGATGTTAAATTGAATCTTATTAAGTATAATTTTGTTATGTTGTAAATTCAATGGATATCTTTCCTTTTTTTTTGTTTCGCATATTTCCTTGGTTAATACTTTTATACGTTTAGATTGATTACCATCAATGAATCCTTGCGAACTTGAAGATGGGAAAATTGAACATGTTAAGTATTTGATACTCCTCAAGTCCTCTTATCACAACGAAAGATGTCTCATTTTTATTTTTGTATTAGAGTCAATTTTTAACAATGTGTTAGGACCCCAAAAAATCAACTCAGTACATTTATATAGGGAGAAATTTGGGTCGGTCTCCTTTGGTGAATATTCCTTTAGTACCCTAAACTTTTTTTTAGCCGAAAAATGCACTTTTGTGAAAAACTGTCGTTTATACCTTTAAGAAACACGAACAGGCACGCGATGCATTGCAATTTCAAATTGATGCATTGCAATTTTAAATTGATTCATCGCAATTTCAATTCGATGCATTGCGATTTTTAAACCATCAAAAGATTGTTTTGTGGAAAAATGTCATTGATGCCCTTAAGAATTCGAACAAACACGACCCATTTTTCCTTGAACATAATATTCCAAGTGACGTGAGTCGTGACCCATTTTGATGAATCCTTCTCATCGTCTCTTACCAAAGAAAAAGACAGCCTTAATTAGTCACAATTTTGTGTGTGTAAAAGTGAGGTGACGTTACTAAACGGAGATTGACTAGAGTGAAGGTGCTTTGTTTTCGTTTAACAAAAATATTTTTGGAGAATCGCAATTCACACCTCCCTTTCTTCAAGTACATTCCTTTTTTAAGTATATCCCCTAAATTGTAAACCCCTCTAAATATTAAGTACATCCCCCTCAATTTCTCATTTTACCCATTCTAATTTATTTTGAATAAACAATATAACAATACTAAGTACACCCCCCTCTAACATCCAATCATCCTTTGAGACACCTTCAACCCAATACACCCCCACCCAATACACCCCAACCCCCTCACGCATAATAGAAATCAAGGCTGAACATTTGCATTGTTGAGGAAAGAAGAAGAAGAAACCCAAGGTTGAACATTTGCAAACACAAAGAAGAAGAAACTCATTTAAGCACAATGTTTGATCAACTACCACCTGGTGGCTCAGGCATGTATCATTTTAAACTTAAATATCACCAAGTTTTTAAAGTTGTATGTTAAATAATTTTTAGGATTAAGTTATCTATGATTTTCTTTACAATTTGAGTTCAAAATTGGTGGTTTTTGTAAAAAAAAAAAAAAAATGTATTTTAGGTTGAATTTCTAAGTGATCTTGGGCTATAGTGTTCGGACATGGTTGGTTGAACACCTTTGATGGTGTTCGGTCAGTACCAACCGAACACCTCTTAAGTTGTGCGGTTAGTATTGACCGAACGCCACCAAAGATGTTCAGTCAGTACTGAATATATCTCCAAAGGTGTTCAGTCAACGAATATCTCCAATGGTGTTCAGTCTCTGTTGGCTGAACAAGTCTAGGAATTTGTTTGTGTTCTTTACCTTTGTTCTAATAGTTGAATTTTTTTATATTAAAAAAGCAATATACGAGGAGAAGACCTACAACATCGAATAGGAGATAACATCAACGATGAGAACTTGAGGGTATGCAAAATTTCATAGCGTCAACAACAAGAGCTAGAGCATCAACGAGAAGAGCTAGAGCGTCAACAACTTGAACAAGAGATTCATCACACTGATTAAACAACAAGAGCTAGAGCATCAACGAGAAGAGCTAGAGCGTCAACAACCTGAACAAGAGATTCATCACACTGATTATGTTCAAGCATTGTAGATATTTCGTATTGTCGACCTATTATGTTCGAATCTTTCTTTTAAACCAAACAAAATGTCGTTAGATTTATAGTTCACCTTAGACATATCTACAACAAAGTTCTCTTCAGACGTTAATAATCGACCAACATATGAGTGACCCTCCAAGTAATCCGCAGTTGGATGATTGTGCACACCACATTGAACTTCCAATTCTCATTATACTTGCTTCCCCCACAAATGAAAATGGCATTCACACTTTTTGTTCCAATTTCTCTCTTACTTTTCCTATTACTCTCATCAACCTATTCAACATTTTCTGTTGATTGACTTTCTCGAGATGGTGTCAAAACCTTTTTCTTTTCACGGTATTGCCCACTACGCTTACAAACCAACAACATCCGAGCTTTTTTCTTACCCGCACCGCTGTCCGACCTGCTGATTACTACCACAATCCCATGCTCCCTTCCCCTAGCGCGCACCCAATCAAACAATCTATCGCGAGATGAAAATAATTCACGCGTCGTGAACACATCGGTGAAATCCATAGCAATATCTTGCAGACACGATTTGATTATTATTAGGACCATCAATACTTGGCTCCGTAGACAAAGTGTTTGAATCTTGTTAACAGTTACAAAAGTACATCAATATAAAACAAAACAACAGTGTTCGGCCTCTGATGATAGAACACTAGGATGGAGTGTTTGGCCTCCAGTGATAGAACATCTAAAGACATGTTCGGTCATCAGTCATAGAACACACATCGAAATATTCAGTCAGTAGTGATAGAACATACTTAGAGTTGTTCGGCCATCAGTGACCGAACACTTCTTAGAGTGTTTTATCACTACTGACTGAACATTACAAACACAAGGATAGTCATGTATGCTTCTTAAAATGTGAGAAATTAAGTCATTTTGGTATAAGAATAGTTACAATTTTTGTTCCCTTCAATTCTTTATGGTCCATGGTTGTGCTTTCTAACAATGTAGATGAATCTGGAGGTTTAGGGTTTAGTAAGGGGTTTGGAACCTGGAAGGGGTGAGAATAATATATTTGAATGTGTGTATTGTGGGAAGAATGTAGGGGGTGTATGAATATTATCGGAGGGGGTGCACTTAGAGATGTTGGAATCAAATAAAAGTAAAGGGGGGTGTACTTAATAAGAATAAGGGCAAATATGTCAAGTTTTATAATGATATTTTTGTAATAATCGAAGGGGGTGTACTTGGTAAAAAGAGGGGGGGTGTGTGAATAGCGATTCTCATATTTTTCGTTTTAACCTTATGTATCCATAAACTTCAATAGGAGAGATTCCGCCTTCTAAGGGCCGATAGTATCTTGACAATTAGCCCCTAGGCCTTTGGGTTTAAAAATAGGGAAAAATTCAGGCCGGTACTTTTTAGACAATTTTCAACCGCTAACTGAAAAATGATACTTTTGTTGCGAAATATCATCTATGCCCTTAAAAAACACGGATCAATACGCTATGCATCGTGTGTTAAGAATCAAACTAAAGCAAGAAAAAACTCAATAGAATTATGGGGGTTGATATTTTATTGAACAAACTTAGGCTTTATAAATAGCCAACATAACAGAAGGGAGAAATACCAGCTCAACAACAACAAAGTGATAACATCAATTAACAACTTAATTTGAAAGCACTAACAAGCATAGCCTAAAGACTAGGACTTAATTCAATAGAAAGCTCAATTTCAAGAAGGGCCCCAACATAGATTTTGACTTATTCTCTTCATTTCCTCCCTTAAACTAGTTCCCAACTAGTTTAACTTGGAACTTGATAGACTCCTAGTTGACTTCGAAACTTCTGGAAAGTATCCAAACTAAGAGGCTTCGTCATCACATCTGCTAACTGCTCTTTAGTCCCACAATATACCAGTTCAACAATTCCATCTGGAGCTAAATCACGAAGGAAATGGTAGCGCACATCAATGTGCTTGCTTCGACCATGAAGAACTGGGTTTTTAGATAATTGAATGGTCGAACTGTTATCACAAAAAATCGTAAAACACTTTCTCTCCTTTAAACTCAGCTTTTCAAATATCATCCTCATCTATATGGCTTGACTATCACATGCAGCTCCAGCTACGAACTCTGCCTCGGTGGTGGATAGGGTGACAATAGGTTGTTTCTTTGAGGACCAAGCTACAGCTCCTGAACCTAGCATAAACACATAACCTGACGTGCTCTTGCGATCATCCAAATCCCCTGCATAATTACTGTCTGTATACCCAACCAGACCATCATCTCCTCCCTTTTTGTAAAAGACACCGAGCTCTATTGTTCCTTTCAAGTACCTCATGATCCTTTTGACTGCCAACATATGTAACTCAGTTGGTTTTGACATGTACCTGCTCATCAAGCTCACAGCATACATTAAATCTGGCCTTGTAGCCGTGAGATACATTAGACATCCCACCATTTACTTGTACAAAGTCTCATCAACTTGAATTCCATTTTCATCTTTAAACAGCTTGGAACCTGGAACAATAGGACTGTGAACAAAGTTACAGTTCTCCATTCTAAATTTCTTCAATACCTCCAATGCGTACTTTCTTTGGCTCATGTAAATTCCATCTGATCTTTGCAACACCTCATTACCAAGAAAGAATCTCATTCTACCCAAATCAGTCATGTCAAATTCTTTTAACATAAAACTCTTAAACTCAGCAAACATCAATTCATCATTGCCGGTAAATATTAAATCATCTACATATAAACTAACAATGAGGATTTTACCTTCTTCTTTCGTCTTGATGAACAGAGTTTGCTCGTTGTGGCACTTTTCAAACCCTTGACTCATAAAGTGTGCTTCAATACGACTGAACCAAGCCTGTGGAGCTTGTTTTAGTCCATATAAGGCCTTCTTTAACCTGTACACCTTTTGAGGACAATTTTCCAGCTCATAACCTCTCGGCTGCTCTACGTACACCTCTTCCTTGAGTTGTCCGTGCAAGAATGCAGATTTAACATCAAGTTGATAGAGACTCCATCTTCTTTGGGCTGCTAGGGCCACAATCATCCTTACGGTATCCATCCTCGCAACAGGTGCAAAGACTTTTGTGTAGTCAATCCCTTGTTGTTGCACGTACCCTTTAGCTACCAACCTAGCTTTGAATTTGTCCAACTCTCCATTCTCCTTAACCTTAGTCTTATATACCCATTTCAAACCTATCTTTTTTGTACCAGTAGGCAAATAAGTGAGCTCCCAAGTATCATTTTTTTCTATTGCCTTGATCTCCATGTCCATAGCCATCCTCCAATTTTCATGCTCTACTGCTTCCTCAAAATGAATCGGATCAGCACAAGTAAACAATACTAAGTTGGCATAATTCTCATCTTCTTCTGAAAGTCCTTTTCCAGTTTCATAATACGCCATCCACACAGGAACTCTGCTAATTCTCTTAGGTACTTCGGAATCATCAGATGAAACTCCTCCATCTTCAATAGTAGGAGAAATATTTTCCACTGTAGGGGAATAATTTTCTACTATTTCAGTGACATTTTCAACTTCTCTCTCATTCACAACTTCATTATTTTCTTCAACCACTTCATCACCATCCTCATCATCTCCCCATTCCAAATCAGCCGCTACTTGTTTTTTATAGCTTCTATCCCATTCCCAAGACTTGCTTTCTTCAAATACCACATCCCTACTAATTACAATCTTCTTGGCAACAGGATCGTAGAGTCTATATGCTTTAGACTCTTCACTCACTCCTAAAAGTACACAAGTGACACTCCTAGAGTCCAGCTTCTTTCGTCTCGCTTCAGGGACGTGCACATGAGCCACACATCCAAAAACTCTAAAGTGCTCTACTGAAGGTTTTTTTTCAGTCCAAGCTTCTTCGGGAGTTTGATTCATCACAGCTGATGTTGGACACCGATTAAGAACATAAAATGCCCAAGTCACTGCTTCTGGCCAAAAGTTCTTGGGAAATTTATTCTCAGATAACATACATCGAACCATATTCATCACTGTTCGATTCTTCTGCTCAGCTACTCCATTTTGTTGAGGAGTGTAAGCTGCAGTCAATTGCCTTTTGATACCATGCTGGGTGTAAAACTCATTGAATTCAGAAGATGTGAACTCACCTCCTCGATCTGTTCTTAAACATTTAATATATCCTCCTACTTCTTTCTCAACATGATTTTTAAAATGAGTGAACATGCTCAATGCTTCTGACTTTTCTACCAAAAAATAAGTCCATGCTTTTCTAGTAAAATCGTTAATAAAACATAAGAGGTACCTCTTCTTGCTATTGGAGATAGGTGTGATTGGGCCGCAAATATCGGCATGAATAAGTTGTAGCTTCTCAGTAGCCCTCCAATTGCTCTTTCTTGGAACTGGATCCCTGTGTTGCTTCCCAGTCAGACAACCTTCACAAACTCTTAATGGAGCCTTGAAGCGGGGCATACCTTCTACCATCTTTTTGTACTGCAATGTCCTTAGTCTTTTTTAACTCAAGTGTCCGAAGCGACGATGCCACAAGGATGCCACATCATGTGTAGAAGTATATAGACAGATTGGTTTCTCAGTAATCGCCCTTTGAGACAAAGAGCTTGCAATCATCACAAACATCTGATTTTTTGTCATATCGGTTGTTACAATCAGCCCTCTCTCTGGGTGATACATCTTAAGTTTTCCATATTGAATAACAATTGCTAGCCCCCTTTCTTGTAGTTGTCCAATGCTCAACAGATTATTTCTCAATTTTGGTACATAGTAAACTTCATTAACAACATAAGTAGTACCTTTTATTTTTAGTTTCACACTGCCTCTGCCTGTCACCTCCATTCCTGCATTATTTCCTAGCTTCACTCTATGCTTGAGACTCTCATCAAGGTCACAGAACAAGCTTTTGTCACTAGTCATGTGATTACTGCACCCCGAATCTAAAAACCAAACATCTTCTCTTCGAACTCCACTTTCTTCTACATAAGCCACGAGTAATATCTCTTCCTCCTCGTCTAATTCAGCAAGATTTGTTTCTTTATCCCAGCTTGGACACTCAAATTGAAAGTGTCCAAGCTTATGACACTTGAAGCACTCCACATTAGCCTTGTTGTATATCTGTCGACCTCTTCCTCTGCCCCTGTAAGCACCTCGACCTCGTCCTCTTTCACCTCTGCCTTTTCCTTCTTCAAATGCAACCTTCAAGACCTGTTCTTCATTACTAGGTTTTCGAAACTTCTGCTCATGTACAATTAAAGAGCTTTGAAGTTCATCCACAGAGAGACTATCAATGTCTTTTGACTCCTCTATGGAGCAAACAATGTAGTTGAATTTTTATGTGAGAGTACGCAGAATTTTTTCCACGATTTTCACGTCTTGCATATCTTCTCCATACACTCGCATCTTGTTTGCCACAGTCATGACTCTAGAGAAGTACTCAGTCATTTCTTCCCCGGACTTCATCTCTAGAATTTCAAATTCTCGTCGAAGAGCTTGAAGATGAGACTTCTTGACCCTTGCATTCCCTTCAAACTTTTTCTTCATGGCATCCCAAATTTCTTTGGCAGTATTCTTCTTGAGAATGGTGTCAAGGACTGTGCGATTAATGGCCTGGAAGAGGTAGTTCTTCGCTTTCAGGTCCTTCAACTTCAACTCATCAATCTTCGTCTGTTGTGCCTTCGTCAGCACTGATCCATTTGCTGGCTCAACATAGCCAGTCTCCACCAGCCCCCAAAATTGCTTCGAACGCAGGAAATTTTCCATCAGCATGCTCCAATGGTCATAGTGACCATCAAAACGAGGAATAGATGGTTGAACGAAATTCCCTTCACTAGTCATTCTCATTGTGTTTGTAAATCACTCAGCTCAGTAAAGCAACCTTGCTCTGATACCACAATGTTAAGAATTAAAACTAAAGCAAGAAGAAACTCAAAAGAATTATGGGGGTTGATATTTTATTGAACAAACTTAGGCTTTATAAATAGCCAACATAACAGAAGGGAGAAATACCAGCTCAACAACAGCAAAGTGATAACATCAATTAACAACTTAATATGAAAGCACTAACAAGCATAGCCTAAAGACTAGGACTTAATTCAACAAAAGCTCAATTTCAAGAAGGGCCCCAACATAGATTTTGACTTATTCTCTTCATCGTGATGCATAAATTTATTATTTTGTGCATTGGCGATGCACAAATTTCTGCTGCTGCAGTCAAAATCAACAAAATCAACCGCCCAGAAGAGGCCCTTATGGAAAAGAGAAAAAAGTGAGAATCGAATGCATTTAGCCATCTTTCTTAAATATTTCAGAAGAAGTTCGAATGGTAGGAGAAAGCATGAATCTCTTTCCTGGCAAAGGATGACGAAGAGGTGGGAGCATAGAGTTTACAGAGTCGTCAAGAGGGAAAAAGTTGCTTAAGTGAAACATAAGGAAGGCAACAAGTGACAAGGGTCAGTTAAGTAACTGGAGGAAATGACTTGAGAGTTTCAAGATCCTTTTTACCGCAAGAGTAAGATATTGGCCTTTCAACCCATAGAGACACTTTCCACTTTCTCAAGCAAGGATGCCATTAGCAGTCTCTTTTCTAAGCTTGAGGCACGTTAACTATGGAAGTAGTTGCAGGCGATTGAGAAAAGACTGCCCTTTTAGAATATCTCTTGGGAAGTGAAGGGGATGGTCGTAGTATTGGAGAGATGAATTGTGTTTCGAAGAAGAAAAGAGAGATAGTTAGGAATGAGAGTAATGAGAATTATGGGGGGTGGGGGTGGGGAGAGGAGTACAAATTGTTGCACCGCGATACAAAAATATATATATAAAATGTCATATGTTATTACCAGGGTAGTTTTGGAACAAATAACCAATTTATCACTTAAAATGGACTTAAGCGGTTGAAAACAATTATAGTGGACTTAAGGAATTGAAAATTCTAGAAAGTGAACCAGTCCGCAATTATTCCTTAAAAATACTTTGGGGGAAGAAAACGCAAACATTCATCAAGTTTGAAGTCATAAGTTGTTAATATACCAACTGACTGGTGACCGAGTAACCGCTTATATGGACGAGTTCGATCTACGTTAATAGGTTAGAAAAAAATAAAAATAAAATTATTTGTTATAAATAAACCTTGTTAATAAAATTATAGTGTACGTAAATTTAATATTAAATTCACTCAGGGCCATTAATTACAGAATAGAACGAAAGATGCATAAAAGTGTGTGAACGAATTCTAAAAGAATTAACTCACTTCTATTACAATACTTCACTGGTAGAGCCATTTTATAGGCAAAACCTAATGCTGGAAAACAAAGTAAGAATAGTGCAACATTTGGTATTTTGCAATTGTTTGGAACCAAAGCTACCGGATTCTCCCCTAACTCATATATTCCTTGCTTTTCTACCTACCATCTTTACATTTAAGGTTTTATTTGATTTTTCGTTGAGTGATTTGATTTTAATATTTTTTTGTTGTTGTAATGATCGAAGAAAGAACTTGAGAGAGATGTAAAGAAAGTTAGTGAGGCTATAGAGAGTGAAAATTTAAAATCACAAACTGGATTACTAAAATACGTAAAGGAAACATATACGATCCTCAATTTTTTATTATTTTTAAGATGGTTCATTCAAAGAATTTTAATACTTTATTAAAAATTAATCTCAAATTTTCATGACTTTTCCTTGTTTACCCCACATGAAATCATTAAGTTTGATATAAAAGAGAGAAATTTGTAATGATGATTATTTCAAAAGTTATGATGTGATTATGAAATGCTCCTATTTGATTATTTAAAGGTGGATTTTTGTAATGGAATGCCGAAAAAGGCCATTGGAATAAAATGCTACCTATATATACACCACCTTAAATTTAGGGGTGAACAAAAAAACTCAAAAAATCAGAAAATCAAACCGAATATAAAATGAGCTGCCGCAACCGATTCAAGAAACCGTTTTACATTCCAAAAAACTGATTCTTTCAATTTTGGCTCGGGTTGGGGTTTTAAACCGAACCGAAATAAACCGAACCGAAAATATATACCAAAGCGTTATCATTTTTATTATATATATATATAATAATAATAATAATAATAATAATAATAATAATAATAATAATAATAATAATAATAATAATAATACCAGTAATAAACTTTCGAGGAGTCTCAGATATTACCCAATTTGAAATAAATTCCCAAATCCCCACAAACGCTTACGGCTTATCCCTCCTCACAAACCCTAACCCTAGTACGTCAAATCCGATTGTGCGTAGAGATGTTAAAAGGGTCACGGCCCGTAGGGTTGGCCCGTTTAAATCGAAAAATAGGGTTAGGGCTCAATATTTTTGGCCCGTTTAAAATCAAGGCTTTTTAGGGTTGGTCTGTTTAACCCGCGACTCGTTAGAGCTGGCCCGCTAGGTTTCAGGGTTGGCCCGCCAGCCCGCATAATATTAATTAGGCCGTAAAAAGTTTAGGAGATACGTAAAACAACCACCATGAGAATAAAACCAACAACTTTTAATCCAAAGTCAAACACATTTATTATTTGTACTACAGGTCTTCTTTGTGTACTTGTAAATAAATACTGAATAATAAACAAATTTTTTGGAAAGAACTGCTAAGTAGATCTATTGCATTATTTATTTTGAAAATAACAAATTAAAAATTATAACACATCGATGTAAAAAAATATCTAGTTTATATTTTTTTTAAAAAACATAAAAAACTCTCAAAGTTACGAATAGTTTATCATTTTCATTTAGGCCGCGGCCCGTTAGGGCCGGCCTGAAACCGGTTTAAGGTCTCTAAATTTGTGCGTCTGCGTCTCTAAATTTGTGCGTCTTCGTCACTTCCTCCACGGCAACTGAGTACCACTCTTCCTCCACGGCAACTGCATCCACTCTTCCTCCACGGAAACCGCGTCACTGGTTTGTTTGGTCTACCCCACTCCCTTACTTCCTCCTTGCACTTCAGACCATAATTTCAGGCAACGGTAAGAGCAATTTTCTCTCTCTCCATCTCTCTCTCGTCCAGACGTCCACGCACTCGTTCCGTACTAACCACCTCATTGATGGCCTATTGCAGCGTGAGCCGTGAAGCTGTGATTTTAGGTCAAGCACGGGTCGGCTTTCTCTCTCACTTACAAACACATACACAGAAATAGAGGCTCGATTGCTCGACGACAATCACTGTTTCAGGTATGAATAAACTTTATTTGATTTACTTTAATACGTTTTTAACTTTATTTGATTTACGGAAACTTTCTCTATTATATAAATTAGGGGTGCATTATTTGTAATTATTTCATGCTTGAACTGGGACCAATTAAATCCTTTACCACTGCAAGTGTGTATGAGAGTAGTATGTAAGCACAGCACAGAAAGACTTGGTAATGGGGCGGATATTGAGCTAATCCAGTTTTGACCCATTACCTGTAGGAAACAATTTTTAATTTGAAAGAAAACAATATGAACTCAGAATTGGTTATTGCTCTTCTGATTGATTTTCCAAGTCATGAATACATGGCTATTTATACTTGCCAAGAGATGACTCTAGAATACATTAATTAGAGACTTATCTAGACTAATTAATTAAGACTTTATCTAGACTAATTAATTAAGACTTTATCTAGATAAAGTAGGACTAGAATGTTCATGAACTAAAATGAAAAATGGTTCATGAACTAGATAAATGAACAATGTATGAGAAAGTGCATTAACTTTCAACATTACCAAATTAAATGGAATGGATCAGATTCATGAACTGGTATCCACGTCAACATCTAACAAATAAACTGGAGTGGAACATGATCCTAAGCTGATCCAATTACACCAAAAAAAAACGTTTAACTAATTAAATTCAAAACTCAAAATGTTCACAATAAAATTTCAAAAAATCATATGAAAGTCTCCAATCACTGTCCTTTACCAGCCTCTAACAACCACCACTCGTACTCCAGCAATTGCCATCGGACCATTGGTGACCTCAGGCAACCATGTTGCCGTCGTCCATAAAACTGAGGAAATAGGAATGGACGTTACATAAATTTTAGAGTCATACTTCATTTGTAAATTATCTAGAAAGAAATCTATAACACTTCTAATTCGACCAAGTGAAAGTGAGAAATTATGCCCAAAAAACTACTAGGGTAGCGAGTAGAATGGGACGTGCTATGAGTGTCATTTTACTCGTTACCCGGACAATTTTTTGCGCATAACTAGTCGCTTGTTCACTCGATCGAAATGATTCAAAGTGAGTTTCTTTTTAGATGATTTACATATGGAGTATGTTAGCAGCCGTAGCTGTTCGGTTGACGAGTGTGATTTTACTCAATACACTGACAGTTTTCGGAGCATAACTTCTCGCTCGTTCACCCGATCAAAATGATTTAAAGTACTACATGTTTCCTTTTAAATGATTTAGAAATATAGTAGACTCGAAAGATACACACACACATATATATATATAATCAACGATTTTGACTTTATTCTAAATGTTTATATGTTAAATGGGTCATAAATGGATTGGATCCACTCGATCCAAATCACTAATCCATCCATAAAATTTGAGTGGATCACTCACCTATAGACCAACGGATTACAATTTTGATGATTTGGATCATGTTAAATGGGTTGGATCAATGATCCGATAGATTCTGATCCAACTCATTGCCGAGGGGTTGTGCAAGAAAAAGCGAGTGATTCAAATGGGATTGATGACACAATTATTTCACACATGGTTATCTTTTGAAGCCATGTAGACTTGTTAATGTAATAGTATATTAAAGCGAGGGCATATATATATATATATATATATATATATATATATATATATATCATATACTAGCTCAAGAAAAAAAGAAGCTCAAGGGATTGAATATGTAAATGATAATATGCAATTGTTGATGTTTTGTTTTGAGCTATGTGGCCATGAGGATCAGCAAGCCAGACCAACAACGAAGACAAAAAAGAAGTCACTTTTACTTAAATTTCGATTATAATTCAATATACTTGAGTTTGAGTTAACTAATGCAGCCCTTACATTTTAGTTGGGCAGTTTTAGTTGGAATCGCGAATCCAATTGGCCTATTAGACATCAATGAAGCCTATTAATAAATCATGTCTGCCCATATAAACCTTGTGTTTGATACTTTGATGATAGCTGTCCTTACAGTCTATTAGAGAAATTTGCTATGGGCGTGGTCATAAATTTCTAGGAATAACTTTTATCTACAAAATAACTGGTCAGGAACTCGCAAACAACGATGCTCTAGTTGCACATGGATTGTTATTTGATATTCTGTTGTTACTAGTCAACTGGGATTTTGGAATCATCATTGATTTCGGGATACATTAGTCTAGCTGTAGACAACGTACACCACTAAGTGCACCTGTTAGAAGTGCGACAATATCAATGTCAAAAATCAACCAGAGTATTTCACCTTTTTCTAATGAAGGATAATTATTTAACAAGGGAATTATCTACTCTATCCGACTGATTCCGGGTTCGAAGACAACCCATTGTCATGTCATATTGAAATTATAGTTTGTCTATAAATCCATTTTTGCAATTATTAGACTAGAGATATGGGACGACCAAAACTGACAAAGACAACAATAATAAAGGCCACAAGTGAGTGTGGCTTGTCCGATGATCTTGCATTGGACTAGACAAAATGGCGAAAAGGGATTCATGTAGCTGACTAAGTAATTGGGATGGAAGCCAAGTTGAGTTGTAGAAGTCTAGCTTCATTACATCGGAAAGAAGTGAGAATTTAATCTAAGAAAATAAGTAATATAGTTGTTGACACTTTAACCCATCTTATTTTGTGTTCTGTATATGTTGGGAAAAGACCCAATTGCCCTCCCCTCGTGCAAGGCACGTGACGAAAAATGTTAATTTTCTAACACCCGTCATGGCCAGGAGGCAAAATGGGACAAATGACAACGGTAGGAATTTGGGACATTTTTAACATTGGGGTGCAAAGTGGGATTGTGTGGATACTTTGGGAGGAAAAACATAATTTGGCCTTAAAATTATCTAGCCTAGTCCTAATAGTATAAGAGTTCCAAGTAGTTATATACATATTTATGTAATCCTAATTTACCTAATGAGATTGAACATTAGAAAGACGTATTTCTGTATCTCGGCCTCAGCCTCAGCCTCAGCCTCAGCCTCAGGTCATTGCCAAACCTTTGCAAGTGTGAAACATTGGTGGATTGCATGCAAGGGTGACACATAACATATTTCATTGTCTATTTTTCTTTCTTCCCCATTAAAGAGTTTGTACATGCTCAATTGGCTACTAGGATATGTCGTAACTCTTCGATGATAACTTTAGTTTTAATTAATAACTAGTATTATGAGGGACATTTTGTGGTATGCATATGCAGATTCTTTTCTGATTCTTTTTGTCATTTGAATTATCTACCCCAATATCTTATATCATTAGGGTTCCATAGAGGACTATATGTATTTATGTGACGCCTTATCATTTAATTAGAGCTAAGCTATATTCAGAGAGGGTTTGAGCTTTGTGGGTGCTGCCACTCCCTTTTAGGTATGAAGGGTTCATAGTCTGAAGAATAGTAGATCCCTTCTAACTGTTACACAAATGTAATCTGCAAGTGTTTTCACCATTCTTCTCCATAGAGCTCGTACAGCCTATACTGGATTAGGCTTCATACCTAAACCGAGATCAATATCGTGCAATTGTTCATTGCCAAGAAACCCATAATCATGGAATAGTAATACATTCTTACTGTCTTTTGCTTCTAATGCGTTCTCCATGAGTTAGCATTTTTATGGCTCAAAAAGGTTCACCTTTCCTCTAACAGTACAATATTCAAGTAGGTAATTCTTGCTGGAACAAAACATGTGATTCCCATGTTATTACTATAATTATCGGTGTTCTAAAAATCGTTAGGCGGACGCCAGAGGCCTAGAAATCGAGGCATAATTACACCATAGGTTCGTACCAAACCTGCCACAGCAATAGTAAATAATTAAATATAACCAAATAAACTAAAATTAATGATCACATTACAAGATTAAAAGTTAAAAATTAAAATCAAATTCAATATAATTTCAAAGTGGAGGGGAGAAGAGAAATACTTTAATAACTTAAGGGGGGAGGGGAAATATTTTAATAACTTGAGGGGGAACACTTAATAACTTATATAACATTATTGTCATTTTGAAAATTGAAATGTAAAAAGTTGAAAACCCTATTTGCTAAAACTTAAAAGCGCTCCCACGCTCAGCTCTCCCACGACCTCTCTTTCAGTTGACAGCAGCAAGGGCCTCCCTCGAAGTTGACTTTCCCCTTGAATCGCTGCGATAGTTTTTCCATACTGACAGCCTTGATACGAGATCCTCTAACACACAACGGCAGCAAGGGCCTCCCTCTCTCTCTCACATACGACGGCAACAGCAAGTAGAATGGCAGATCTCTCTCACTCTCACTTTCTTTCTCTCTCACAGTCTCACTCTCGCTCTCTCTTTCTCTCTCACAGTTTCACTCTCGCTCTCTCTTTCTCTCTCACAGTCTCGCTTTCGCTCTCTTTCTCACTCTCTCTTTCTCGCTGACTCTCCTTCGCTCACCGGAGTTCTCACTGTTGCCACCGGACAATGAAGCAATAAATGATTCACGCTCTCTCCATCTTTTTTACACATATAGCACCAACTTACAAATATTTTACCTCTCCTCAAATTATCACCTGTTAAAATAGCCTCATAGCCTCGTTAGCAGCTTCCCACGCATAAAAAGCCACCCTGTTAGGGGTTAAGGATTTCTACACAATACTCCAAGGGAACTGAATCCTCTCCCTATGAGATAGCATAATATAATATGACCTCACCAAATTTTTTTTATTATTTGTGCTATGCCACACCACCCGATCCTCCCTAGAACCAACCTGCTGTCCATACAACTTCTCAAAAAAACGAAAGGAGGAATCCAACTCCCAATCTTGCAGGTTTCTACGAAAAACTGAATTCCAAGACACTCTACCCTCCTCCATCCTCAAAACTGAACTCACCATACAGTCTTTATCCCTAGCTATATATCCCTAATTATGACCAACTCTAATGACTCTTATATATCCCTAATTATGACCAACTCCACTCTTTGGGTGGACGGAGGGAGTATTACGTTTTAATTTTGTTTGAACAAATGATAAATTTGTAGAAGCAATTATCTTAATTATAGAAATAGACACTTTTTGAGATTATTTTATGAAATATTGCAATCATTTTCAAAAACGGAGGAAGGGTATAAGTTATCTAGGCTTGGGCTTGAAATGGATGAAGGCTAGGCCCATTCTCCCGCTCATTGCTTAAACCATAAACAACGTCGTTTCTACCTTCATTGAATTCGAGTTCCTAATTCCGTGACATGTTAGGGTGATTCCATCTCCTTCATCAATCTCCCCGAGCCTAATTGGGTAAACTATTTCAAGGTCCTCTCTTTAACAGTTTATCGTAATTATATTCAACACATTGAAGATTTATCCATATAAAATAGTATCTTTGGGTTTAGCTCAACATTTAATTTATCTTTGCATTCTTCTAATTTTTCTTGTGCTCACTTTTTTGCGAAAACAGTTGCAGCTGCAGGTAGAAGGGGAAAGATGCTTGCAGGTCTCTCTCTCTATGTCTGCGTGTGTAAGAGTATATGAAAATGTATGTGTATAGGAACATTCAATGGGTGTGCATAATGCAGTTGAAGTGCTCGCTCCATTTCCCCAAATAGAATTTAAGCTGTCGCAATTTACTATTCAGATTATACTGCTTGTTAAGAATCTACTCCCTCGGTCCCAAAATGAGTTTCTATTTTTTGCTCATGATCATGAAAAAGATTTGGGCACTATATTTTGGGACGGAGGGAGTACTATTGATAATGTTTTCTATTTAAACACTTGCAGATATATTGTTTAATGTTAGTAAGGTATTGATAGATGTTATCATTGAAATAATCCTTTTTTAAAAGATGTCCAGTTGTTAGCATTACCCATCTTTTAGACTGTTATCATAACGTTATGTGACATGTTATTCTTTGAGTAATGGGAATTGTTACTATTTGGCATTGATTTCTTGTATCTCATATTATCCTCCTCGATTTCAGGATCAAATGTGGGAACTCAATTTCAGCCTCAAGTTGCAATCACGTGTACTAGGCAAAACCCTGGCAAAGATAGTCTGTTGCCAAAATTTTATGGTAATGCATTTCTTACTGTCAATTAATGCACAATTTAGGGGCATTTGTATGTTCAAGCAATTGTTCTTAATTACGGAGGTTTACACAAAAATGTAAAGATAACCTTATTTCACTGCTATATGTTAGTATATTGCTTCCTTTTCAATAAATATTATGTGGTCATTCATTTACATAGAGAAAGATAGCAAAAGAAAAGTGAAATGTCCATTCCATACCCTCAGCTTTTTCTGCTTGAATTTCGTTAGAGCCGTTAGTAATTTGTTCTCATCCGATAGCATTGATATTGTATACCCTCATGTCTGAATTAAACACTGCCTCACTCTTTAGTATACTTGTGCCGTGCACGGTGCACATAGTTCATTCTCAGAGATTTAAGCCATTTCCCTGTTTGTGTTTTGCGATTTGTGTCTGTTTTAGATCTTTCTTATGTGTCTGGTAAGTCTATCATGCATTGATATGTCAAATGTCTCACTTGTTAACAGGTCTACAGGAGAAAGATATGTATTCATCGAGGATAAGGTTGTTAAAAAAGAAAACGAGAACATATATGTCACTACAACCTACTGGAAGTTTTCCTGTTGTTTACAGGAATCACGAAGACGAAAGGCCTCTAGTTAAAATGTGTGGAATTACATCTGCTAGAGATGCTGCTTTGGCAGCAAAAGCTGGTGCTGATTTTATTGGAATGATTCTTTGGCCTCATTCGAAGCGTTCAATTTCAGTTGCTATTGCAAAGGAAATTTCAAAAGTTGCCCGGGATAATGGTGCTATGCCTGTTGGGGTATTTGTTGATGATGATGCTGACACAATATTAAGGGCTTCTGATGCGGCAGACCTTGAATTTGTGCAGGTAAGTTAGTATCCAACTTTCATAATTACAGATGTTGGCTTTTCGGTTTATGTTGGTAATGTGCTCAAATAATGCAGCTTCATGGAGATGGTGCACGAGCTGCATTTCCAGTTATAGTGAAAGAGCAAAGAGTGGTCTATGTTCTTCATGCCAATGAAAATGGAGAGCTTTTGAATCAAATATCTGATGAAGATTGCTCTTTAGTTGATTGGATTCTAGTGGATAGCGCAAAAGGGGGCAGGTAATAGTCAAGGCTTTAATTTTTATTACATGTTAGTTACTAAGCTTAATTTTGATTGCATATACATTTATTTGCCAATATGATTGAGACGTCCTTTAGTCATGTTTTGAACCGTACCACATTATAAATCTATTAGTTCCATCAATTCTGAAAAAGTTATAATTATAGTAATAACATGGGATCACATGTTCTGTTCTAGCAAGAATTACCTACTTGAATAACTGAGGAAAGGTGAACCTTTTTGAGCCATAATGAAGCTAACTCGTGGAGAACTCATTAGAAGCAAAAGATACTAAGAATGTATTACTATTCCATGATTATGGGTTTCTTGGCAATGAACAATTGCATGATATTGATCTCGGTCTAGGTATGAAGCCTAATCCTGCATGGGCTCCATGGTATGAAGCCTAATCCGGTATGGGCTCTGTGGAAAAGAATGGTGAAAACACTTGCAGATTACATTTGTGTAACAGTTAGAAGGGATTTACTATTTTGCAGACTATGAACCCGTCATACCTAAAAGGGAGTGGCAGCACCCACAAAGCACAAACCCTCTTTGAATATAGCTTAGCTCTAATTAAACGATCGAGCGTCACATAAATACATATAATCCTCTATGGAACCCTAATGATATTGGAGTAGATAATTTCAAATGACAAGAATGACAAAAAGAATCTACATATGCATGCGACAAAACGTCCCTGATGAATACTAGTTATTAATTAAAACTAAAGTTATCATCGGAAAGTTACGAAACCAGTAGCATTACATCTACCAATTGAGCATGTACAAACTCTTTAATGGGGAAGAAAGAAAAATAGACAATGAAATATGTTATGTGTTACCCTTTAAAAGATAACCATGTGTGAAATTATTGTGTCATCATTCCCATTTGAATCACTCGCTTCTACTTTTTTTGCACAACCCCTCGGCAATGAGTTGGATCAGGATCCATCAGATCATTGATCCAACCCATTTAACATGATCAAAATCATCAAAGTTGTAATCCGTTGGTCCATAGGTCAATGATCTACTTAAATTTTATGGATGGATTAGTGATTTGTATCAAGTGGATCCAATCCATTTAACATAAACATTTAGAATAAAGTCAAAATCGTTGATTTTGACAATAATATATATATATGTGTGTGTGTGTGTGTGTCTGTGTCTTTTGAGTCTACTATATTTCTAGATCATTTAAAAGGAAACCTGGAGTATTTTAAATCTTTTTGATCGGGTGAACGAGCAAAAAGTTATACCCAGATAACTGTCAGGGTATCGAGTAAAATCACACTCGGTCGGTCGCACCTACAGCAACGGTTGCTACCATACTCCATATGTAGATCATCTAAAAAGAAACTCAAGAAACTCACTTTGAATCATTTCGATCAAGTCAACGAGCAAGAAGAGTAAAATGACACTCATAGCACGTGCTAACGACCATCGACACGTGCCATTTTACTTGCTACCCTGTAGTTTTTTGGGCGTAATTTCTCGCTTTCACTTGGTTGAAATGATTGCAAGTGTTATAGATTTCTTTCCAGATAATTTACAAATGGAGTATGACTCCAAGATTTATGTAACGTCCGTTCCTATTTCCTCAATTTTATGGACGACGGCAACATGGCTACCTGAGGTCGCCAATGGTTTGATGGCAATTGCCGGAGTACAAGTGGTGGTTGTTAGAGGTCGGTAAAGGATGGTTATTGGAGACTCTTTCATATGATTTTTTGAACCTTTATTTTGAAAATTTTGAGTTTTAAATTTATTTAGTTAAACATTTTTTTGGGTGTAATTGGATCAGATTAGGATCATGTTCTGATCTAGTTTATTTGTTAGATGTGGACGTGGATACCAGTTCATGAATCTGATCCATTCCATTTAATTTGGTAATGAGTCAAATTGGATTAGCTCAAGATCCGCCCCATTACCAAGTCTGTGTGCTGTGCTTACATACTACTATGATACACACACTTGCAGTGGTAAAGGATTTAATTGGTCCCAGTTCAAGCTACCACCAGTTAGGAGTAAACATGGGTGGCTATTGGCAGGAGGGATCCACCCTGAAAATGTGTGTGAAGCTCTTTCGACTCTAAGACCCCACGGAGTTGATGTGAGTAGCGGCATTTGCGGTTCAGATGGCATTCAGAAAGATAAGTCACACATTTCATCCTTCATGAATGCGGTAAACTCGCTGCATTATTGATTGTAACTTGAAGATGAATTATCAAACTCAATAAGGAATATGGAAACATTGCCATGAACATCGATATTGTCTACTTTTTCTAATCATTTTCAGTATTTAAAAGAACACCAGGTTTATTAGAGATTTACTCATGTACAATACTTTGTTAGAATTTCAATGATATCATCAATCAAAATTCCTTTTAGTTTTGAGATTTGTTTTGACTTAGTCGAGAGGAGTAGTAAGTTATGCTCACATACTTTATTTTGGATGGATTATTTCTTACCTTTATATAACAGTAGTCCATGGAGCTTTAAAATTGTGTAACTTTCTTTATTGGTAATGGACAAACAGAAAACATCATAATCTTGTGATTTGACCCTATGCTCATTTTAGTACATTACTATCTGGGGTCATGATTCAGATTATGATTTTGATTCTGATGCAATGCTAGAGAGTAGAGATTAAAATGGGCCACCTCCTTAACATCATGTGGACACCATTGGTGACTTTTTATTCTGATGGGATGATAGAGATTTAAATGGGTCCCAGCTCCTGAAGTATATATTAATAATGCACTAGAAGATATAATCCCAATATGGTTGTAAGGCTTACCATTCAATAAGAGATAAGAGACTGAAAACAAGAATACTGCGTATGATAGCATATATTACGATAGGACTCATTTTTATATAATGAATTTCTAATATTGGTGATGACTGACTTGCGAAGCTGTTGCCTGAAATATGTTATTCAAACTCTTGACACTTTCTTGTCAAATTTGGAAAAGAAATTGGTCATAAAGAATCATCAGTAGCTTTAGCATTTCTTTCCATAACAAGTTCTTCATTCTGATTTTGAAGGACCATAGATCTGGGGGTCTGTTTGGCAATATACGATAACACCAGTGTCACTTACATAATGATCCTTCTTCAGGCTTCTTACAATAATTCCCAGCAAGTGAAATGGAAGCGGCAAGGATTTTTCCGGCTCCCTATAATACTTCCTGAATACCGGCTTAGCAGCCTCCGTCTGTACTAATATCACAAGTACATAATATTAGAACCCAATTAAAATGCGTTAAATACATGTACATAATATTAAGTGGTAATGTGGGATTTGTGGGAAGAGATGATGCACAACATGTTGATCCACCCATAGTCGCGATCCAGTGTAGTCAATCCTCTTAGATAACTCTATTCCTGTATTGAAAATGATATAAGCAAAATGTTTCAATAGCCAACCAAGAGTAGCAAAAATATATTAACCAGAATAAGTAGGTCCTGAGAATACTTACCCAGTAGGGAATGCCAGAGTTTAAGCACTTGTACCGGACCCATAACAAAGGATAAACCTGCAAGCAGGGCAACCATTGCTGTCCAGCAAACCGTTGAGGTAATAACATCCTTCCTTTCATTCGGAAGGAAGAAATGAATCGCTGCTTGGGTCGTAATGAGAGCCTTTCTTTCGAGGAATTCGACCCCACTGTGATTCAAAACAAAAACATTAGAGTGCAAAACTCTTTATATTCAAAGATTGGTCAAGTATTCTTTTTCATGAAATGGCATGAAATATAGGAGGCTTACCAGATAGAAAGGGTATGCCAGCATGGGGAAGGGCAATTTGAACTTGAAGTTTTTTTTCCAGTTTATCCAAGCTTTTAAAAATCTTCTTAGGTAACTGTTATAAATAAACAAATAAATTTAGATAAATTTTTTAGTTAATGCTCAAAGAGAAATATCAAGGTGAAAAATTATTATCACTTGATAGAAGAACAGGCAAAAATATGAAATGACTTACTGGGTGCCATGATATGATTCATCATTTTTGACGCATAGACGCTAAATGCAGCCCCCTCTGTAAAATTACTAACTTGTCCTCGTTTTGTATATATAGAAAATATTTAATTTAAAACTCTCACTTTCATTTGCTTCGAATGTGTATATTTTTGACATGTTTTGTGTTAAATTTTATTTTTTTTGTTTAGTTATTTGCTTCTAATGTGTATGTTTTTGACATATTTTGTGTTAAATTGGACATGCACCTGGATGTTCAACAAATTTTTTTTGAAAATTTGCACATTACCCCCTAAATTTGTTAATTTTATTAACGAGTTTAACAAATTCAAGGGATATAGTGAAATTTTTTCAATTTTTTACAAATTCAGAGTATAAAAATGCAACAATGTGAAAAAAAAAAAAAATGCGCTACACCATGTGCATGTCCAAAAGAACATGCGCATGGTGTAGGCGCATGTTTTTTTTTTTTTTTTTAATTTGCACTTTACCCCCTAAATTTGTTAAATTTTTTAACGAATTTAACAAATTCAAGGGGATATAGTGAAATTTTTTCAATTTTTTACAAATTCGGGGTGTAAAAGTACAACAATTGGAAAAAAAAAAAAAAGCGCATACACCATGCGCATGTCCTTTTGGAGACATGCACCTAGTCTAGGCGCATGTCCAAAAACATATATATATTTTTTTGTGCAAAAATATATATTATAACAAACGAGGGCAAGTTAGTAATTTTGCAGAGGAAGGGGGCTGCGTTTAGCGTCAATCTTTTCGACGTGGCCATGGTTCTGGTGATGAGTTCTATGGCTAATTCTCCTGCCACAGAAAATTTTATCAAATTTATTCTTTTTTTTTTTTTTAAAGAATGGTTGAAATTGAAACAGAGGAAAATAGGAACAAACCAGCCATGGTAAGGATTTGAATAGCTCCCATGACCACTGCCCATTCAAATATTAAAATCATAGTCAAAATTAAAGACGTCAAAGAAAATTTTGAAATTTCCAGAAACTGAAGAGATTAACTGAAGTACCAATCATGGCCAAGAACAAACAGAGCCCAGAACATTGTACTCTGAGGAAACGGCCAAACAGCCCAGTTATTCAAAGAAGCCGCCACAGCCGCCAATTAGAAAACCACCACCACATCTCGGTCCTTAATGAATATCGTACGTTAGAGCAACACAGTGATAACTCCTAATATTAAACTTTAAACACATTCTAGTTTTATTTTTTTAACATTCTAAAAATAAATTCACTTCAATAAGTATTTTCTATATAACCCTCTAAAAATTAAATATCTATCATCTCAACTAATAAATCTAACTACCATTTTATTTTCCTTCTATTCTATTTCTATTTTCTCACCACAATCGAAATAAAATATTTTATATTTTAAGTATATATTCTATAAAAAAATACTCCCTCCGTTCCTAAATTATTTTCTTATTTGACACGGCACACAAATTAATAAAAAATAATTGACTTGATTATTAATATTAGTATAATATGTAATTTTTTATTAATGTCCGTGTGTATGCGGTTCATAATTAAAGTAGAGAGAAAAAAGTAAGGATAAAATGGTAAAAGAAGCCGCTGGAGGAGTGAGTTAACAAAATGAAAGTTATTATTTCCTCTAAATTCATCTCTACATGTAGAGGGTGATTTACTTCTTTTTAGAGATAGAGGGTTGAGTAGAGTTATCACTGTGGACTCCAGGGAGCTAAAAATCCCTAAAATCAATTTTAGAGAGTTGGTAAATAGTTTCCACCATGGTTGCTCTTAGTTAAAGATTAGATAACGTACACTCTATTTTGCTATTACATGAGGCCGTTAATAGCAAGGCTTTTGAGCTTTATGTAGAGAAAGCCGGGGAAGGGCACCTAACGAGTTTTTTTGCACATTTGTTTTTGAATAAACATACGTATTTTTTGAACAACAGTTTGTACATTTTTTGCAAATGAAAAAAATATAATTAAAAAATAAGTTGTCATGCACGCACTACTTGTTCCAAGACTTTTCAGTCATTGGATCACAAATAGTGATAACAATTGGTGCAAAAAACAAGTTGGGTGCCTAACTAGAGCAAGTCAATCACATTCCAACAGGCTCTTCTTCCACTCTATTTGTCTCAAGACAAGTTTTCATTTTTTACTTTTTAATGAAATTAAGAAAGTTGACTTTTAAGTTGTTTTAGTAGCACGTAACCTTATACTATGACAAGTGATATTTGGCAAATGTGACTTTAATAACTTCATAACAAATGAACACTCATTTTAGGACAATTTTTTTATTAAATAGACACTCATTTTGATACATAGGGAGTATAATAAAAAATATAATTAGAATTTTTCTGATAATTTTCCATGCAAAATGTAGTGTGATTTCTCTTCTTAATTGGAGAAATATTTGTGTGCAGATATTTAAGCAGTGTGGAGGGCAGGGTGCCATAGAGTGTCCTGGTTGCAAGGTGATCTTTTTCATTTCAACTCCTGTTTATGAAATCTTAGAAAGAAAAAAGTTTATGCAAATCAAATTTATGTTTTGCATTTCATTTGCATGCTTTTATCACCTTCTTAAAATTCAAACTAAATCACTTTTATGAACATTTAACCGAAACAATCCAAAAAAAGAAAAGAATGTGAACATAAGATTTCCTAGCCATCATTTTATTGTGGATTAATGTATTTTTATGCGCTTACTCTTACTCAGGGTTCCGGGAAAAATAAGAAGAATGGAAATATCTTCGAGCACTTGAAGTACGCTTTTTTTTCTCTTAATAATGTTCTTATTCCATTCCTGTTTTACACGATTAATTCGAGCTTCTTTTTCTCGACCCTTTAATTTATCTATTTATCTTCAGATGCTACGATTGTCAAGGTTTCGGTTTAAAAAGTTGCCCTACTTGTGGAAAGGGAGGATTGACACTGGAACAAAGAGGAGAAAGATGATATATATTCATCGGAAGGGTTGTATCAGCTATCACCCATAGAATATTTAGGTAGTCTCCAGAAAGCCTTTAGATAAGCAAAAATTGTCAAGTAAATAAGAAGCTCTTTGTAAACTTCATACTGTAATTTACACTTGTAAGAGGTTGTGAAAAATATATACAGATTGTAGTACTTATTTCCTTCTACAGCAGATACGTGTTTTTTTTAAAAAATTTTTTTTGGGTTAATTACACCATTAGTCCCTTGACTATGAGTTATTTTACTAGTAGTCCCTTAACAATTTTTTTTCAAATTTTAGTCCTATAAGTATCAAAAAGTCACACGGCTAGACCTTTTGATGATGCCGTTAGTAAAATTTCGTTACGTGTGCCTCCCACATGCATTTGAGTAAGGGCAAAATTAGAATTTCACATGTCATCTTCTTCCCTTCACCTTCTTCAAATAGTCTTCCCCAAAACTGACTGTAAAACCCAGTTCAAATCACACCCCTGTAGTGGGTCAATAACATAACCCCACATATGATCCCCAAGCATCATGTCGAGAGGTATTTCCCACTGGATTCATCCACAAACGAAAAGGGTCTTTTGTTGAATTTCGAGGATAGAAATGGAATGCCATGGAGATTTAGATATTCTTACTGGAATAGCAGTCAGAGCTATGTCATGACTGAAGGTTGGAGCTGCTTTGTTTTAACTGAGTTGGAGATGCTGCTGATGGCAGCAGGCCTAGTTCATCATCAGAGGCTCTGAAAAGGTAACCAAGCTCCGACTGCGAGTCGCCGAACTCAGTCAAATCGACGACCGAAACTGCCAGCGAAGATTTCGCTGAGATCTCATCTTCGAAGCTTTTCATGAACAAGTCAAGGTCCTAACTCACCGTGCAAACATCCGAGTCGTCAAAGATACCAAGTAAGTCGTCTCTAAGTCTCTTTACCTCGGGCAGGTCAAATCCAACTCGTCCGAGTCATCTCAGACTCGCTTCCTGCTGCTCAACGATTCCATTTCTATATTTTTCTCAAATTAGACAGAGAACTTGGAGAATGAAGATGGTCTGCATCTGTGCTTAAAATTGCCCTAATTTCCCAATAATTTTGGAAGGGGAATTAGTTGAGAGATTGAGCCATGAATGATCTTGTAGCAGCAATTGCTTCCAATAATTGAGAGTGAGAGAGAGAGAGAGAGAGAGTTTTGGGCCATTTTCAGATTTTACAAATAAAAAAATAAAATTTTGTTATAATTAAATTTCTCTAGCAATTTTCCATAATACCCTTAAAAATGGCATGTGCAACACACATGATTGACTTAACGGAATTTTACTAACGACATCCATCAAAAGGACTAGTCGCGGGACTTTTTGATACTCTAAGGATTGAAATTTGAAAAAAATTTATTAAGGGATTATTGGTGGAATGGTCCATAGTCGAGGGACTAATGGTATAATTAACCTTTTTTTTTATTTATTATTATTATAGACGTTGTTAATATGCTCCAATGTTTTGACCAGCTAACCAATCCTCTAGAAATTTGCCTCTATCGAGGGATGAGGCATCTTGAGTCTTGACCTCTGGCTTCAAAGAGGTAGATGGTTTTATTAGTGGCAGAATTTGATGGTAGAAGTAGAACAATTAAGCTGTAAGCAAATCGAGCTTGAGCTTAACGCTTCTAATTCTTTTTGGAGTTCGAGCCTATATGAACTTGAATAGAGTTTAGGATGTTGTGTGTAAGATGGATTCGTTTAGAATTTTCCTTGTTCGAAATTGACTCACGAGATATTGTTCTACATTACAAAGGAAATCAAGATTTGATGCGGATCAGTGAATGTCACCCAACATACGCACCACTGCATCACCTGACTTGAAGCCTATGTTTTTTCTTGCAATTTGCCTCTTATTAATATGCCATCGACAAAGGAAGTGTCTCGAAGAGGGAAAAGTTCTGTCAATTGCATTCATCAACGCCTTTTCTCTATCGGTAACAATGACATTGGGTAGGGAGGATTGATGCATTAAGGATTTCAATACTGTGCACGCCCACATATATATATAATTGTCTTCCCGTTCAAACTCCAAATAGGCGGCTGCAATCGAGAATGTCATATGTATCGACGTCTCACCAACAATCTCTAACAAAGGTAACTTGTACCTGTTTGTCTTGTAAGTACTGTCCATAAAGAGGACATTAGAAAAACATCGCATTAAGTCAACGCTCTTTGGGTGAGCGAAGAAAAGGTCCTTGACAATATTAGTCTTCTTGCAACGCCTATGATGAAAAAAATACCCATGCTCCTTTAATTTAAACATAAGCTGCTACATTTCTGATCGACCATCACGCTCGATAACTCTACTCTTCTAACGAGCATTGTAGATATTCCTTATTGTCGATCTATTATGTTCAAATCTCTCTTTTAAACCAAACAAAATGTCTTTAGGTTTAGAATTCCCTTTAGACATATCTAGAACAAAGTTCTCCTCAGGCGTTAATAATTGACCAATATTTGAGTGGCCCTCCAAGTAATCCGCACTTGGATGATTGTGCACACCACATTGAACCTCCAATTTTCATTCATCAACTGATACTTGCTTCCCCCTCAAACGAAAAAGGCAATCACATTTTTTTGTTTCAGTTTCTCTCTTCCTTTTCCCTTTACTTTCATCAACCTCTTCGTCATTTTTTGCTAATTGACTTCCCCGAGATAATGCCCCAACCTTTTTCTTTTCACAGTATTGCTCACTACACTCACAAGCCAACAATATCTGAGCTTTTTTCTTACCCACACCACTTTTTGACCTGCTGATTACTACTAGCGCACACCCAATCAAACAATCTATCGTGAGATGAAAATAATTCACGCGTCGTGAACACGTTTGTGAAATCCATAACAATATCTTGCACAACCACGTTCTGATTACTTTTAGGACGATCAACACTAGCTTCCGTAGATAACGTATTTGAATCCTATTAACAGTTATAAAAATACATTAATAAAAAACAAAGCAGCAGTGTTCGGCTATCAGTGATAGAACACCACTAAGAAATGTTCAACCATCACCAGTAAAAACAATTCGGCCATCAGTGATAAAACACACTAAGAAATGTTTGGTCAATAGAACACACTTAGAGTTGTTCGACCATCAGTGACCCAACACCCCTTAGTGTGTTCTATCACTACTTACCGAACATTATCAACCCAGGTCATTCATGTATGCTTTTCATAATGCGGGAGATTAAACCAAAATGTATAGTAATACTTAGTATAATATTTGTCCCCTTCAATTCTTTATGCTCCATGATTATGTTTTCCAACAATGTAGATGATTTGAAGGTTTAGGGTTTAGAGAGAGATTTGGAAGATGCGGGAATGAAAATGTTTGAATGTATATTGTGGGAAGAGTGTAGGGGTGTATTAATATTATTGGAAGAGGGTGTACTTAGAGATGTTGAAATCAAATAAAAGTAGGGGGTGAACTTAGTAAGAATAAGGGCAAATATGTCAATTTTTATATTGATATTTTTGTAATAATCGAAGGGGGGTGTACTTGGAGATAAGGCGGGGGTGTATAGTGCACATATAAAACTTTAAATATATTGTACTTCACGTATAAAACTCGGTATTTACCAAATTTTGATATAATTTTATTATTTCAATTATTCGATACATACTATTAATCTTGTTCGAACTGATTAAATAAGATATTTAAAATGAAAATATTAATTATGAAGTCTAAGAAATATTATTTGTTACTACTCATACTTTTTGAATTACACACATAAGATTATATATTCTTAATCATGCTTTTATTTAGTTATTAACACAGTTATTTTGTGATAAATAGGTAATAATATAAAAATAATAGTTTTGAGAGTGTATAAATGTGAAAATATTAAGATATTTAAACTTAAAAATGATGAAAGTATAAAGAATTTCATACAGAATATGACGTATTTTTAGTCCCCACATTTCAATCATATTCGTATTAAATTCGTACAGCGTTTAAAAATATTTTTACCGTTTCCATATATATTATTATTCCGAATTTTTCGTCGTAACTTTGAAAAAAAATTCATATAAAACTTGTACATTTCTGTTAACGTATTATACATGTTCCGTATTGTACTAACTATGGTTACCATAAACAACTTATTTGGTTTTTGCCAAAAGAAAAGAAAGGAAGAAGGATGCGTGGGGACCTTCATAGAAACTATGTGTGGGTGTAATCAGAGAAAGCTCATATTATCCACTAATGCCAGCTTGGTAGAGTTTTCATGGGTTGAGAAATTTGACTCATTCTGATACTGTATCATTTAGGATTAAGAAGAAATGGCTAGGCTTTTCTCCATGTCTCCTTTTACTCCGGCTTTACCACCGCCGGCCATTCATCCTAAATCCACTACTCCCAACCTTATTATAAGCAGCAGTACTGGACTACAGCAACAACTACATCGAACGAGTTTCGCCGCCTCCAAATCTACCGGATTCTCCCTTAACTCTGTATGTTTCTTGCTTTTCTACCTACCGGCCTCTTTACATTTAAGGTTTCATTTGACTTCGTTGTTGAGTGACTTAGTTTTAATTGTTGTAATGATCGAAGAAAGAACTTGAGAGAGATGTAGAGAAAGTTGGTGAGTCTATAGATAGTGAAGATTCAAAATCGCAAACTGAGTTACTAAATTACGTAAAGAGAACAAATACAATCATCCTCAGTTTTTTTATTTTTTTTATTCATTCAAAGAATTTTAATACTTTATTAAAAATTAATCTCAAATTTTCATGACTTTACCCCCACATGAAATCATTAAGTTTGATATAAGAGATTGAATTTGTAATGATGATTATTTCAAAAGGTATGATGTGATTATAAAATAATCCTATTTGATTATTTAAAGGTGGATTTTTGTAATGGAATGCCGAAATAGGCCATTGGACTATCTATATATACACCACTTTAATGAATATGTATGTTAGTAGTTAAATTTTAGATAACGCATACTCTGTTTTAATATTACATCAAGTTAATAGCAATGCTTTGAGCTTTATGTAGAGAAAGTCGGGAAGGACACCTAACGAGTTTTTTTGCACCATTTGTTTGAACAAATACATGTATTTTTTAAACAAACATATATATTTTACGAATAACAATTTGTACATTTTGGCAAACGGAAAACAAAAAATATAGCTGTCATGCACCACTTTTTGTTCCAAGGCTTTTCAGGCATTGGATCACAAGTGGTGCAAAAAACAAGATGGGTGCCTAACCCGAGCAAGTCAATCACATTCCAACAAGTTGTTCTTCTAGTCCATTTGTCCCAAGACGAGTGTCAATTTTTAACTTTTTCAATGCAATTAAGGTAGATGACTTTTAAGTTGTTTTAGTAGCACATATACATAAATACCCTTGTTGTCCACCTTATAATATTACAAGTGCATACTCAGACTTGATATTTAGTAAATGTGATTTTAGTAACTTCATAACAAATACTCCCTCCGTCCCGGATAAATGTTCCTAGTGAATAAAATACAGAAATTAAGAAACATAATTAATGATGTGCTGTAAATGTGTTCTGACAATAATACCTATGAACATTAATTGAGTTCAACTATTTTAAATAATTAGGTTTCTTTAGGTAGTGTTATATTAAATGAAACTTTAATGGTATATTAGGAAGAATGATAGAGAATAGGTAGATCAAAAGTTTTTAGAAACATTAGTTGGGACATCCCAAAATAGAAAGTGTGAACATTTATCCGGGACGGAGGGAGTATGAACACTCATTTTAGGACCTTTTTTTTTTAAAAAAAAAAATAGACACTCATTTTGAGACAACCGGAGTATAAATTTATAATAAAATATAATTAGAAATTTCTGATAATTTTCCATGCAAAATGTAGTGTGATTTATCTTCTTAATTGTGGAAATATTTATGTTCAGATTTTTAAGCAGTGTGACACCTGTGAAGGGCAAGGTGCCATAGAGTGTCCTGGTTGCAAGGTGATCTTTTTCATTTTAACTCCTGTTTCTGAAATGTTAGAAAGAAAAAAGTTTATGCAAAATCAAATTTATGTTCTGCATCTCCTTTTCATGCTTTTATCACCTTCCTAAAATTCAACTAAATCACTTTTATGAACATTTAATTGAATCAATCCAAAAAAAGAAAAGAATATAAACATAAGTTTTCCTCTTACTCAGGGTTCCGGGAAAAATAAGAAGAATGGAAATATCTTCGAGCGCTGGAAGTACATCTTTTATCTCTTAATAAAGTTCTTATTCTTTCATTCCCATTTCACACGATTAATTCGAGCTTCTTTTTCTCCCTTTAATTATCTTTATCTTCAGATGCTACGATTGTCAAGGTTTCGGGTTAAAAAGCTGCCCTACTTGTGGAAAGGGAGGATTGACACCGGAACAAAGAGGAGAAAGATGATATATATTCATCGGAAGGGTCGTATCGGCTATCACCCATAGGATATTCAGATAGTCCCCAGAATGCCTTTATATAAGCAGAAATCGTCAAGTAAATAAGAAATTCTCTGTAAACTTCATACTGTAATTTACACTTGTAAGAGGTTGTGGAAAACATATACATATTGTTGTACTTATTTCCTTCTCCAATATATACATGTTTTTAAATTTTTTTTTTTTAATATTATAGACATTGTAAATATGCTCCAATGTTTTGACCAGCTAACCAATCTTTTAGAAATTGCCTCTAGCGAGGGAGGAGGCATCTTGAGTCTTGACGTCTGGCTTCAAAGAGGTAGATGGTTTTATTGGAGGCAGAATTTGATAATAGAAGTAGAATAATTAAGCTATAAGCAAGCCGAGCTTGAGTTGCTGGAGCTTAACGCTTCTAATTAATTTTGGAGTTCGAGCCTATATGAACTTGAATAGAGTTTAGGATGTGGTGTGTAAGATGGACACATTTAGAATTTTCCTTGTTTGAAATTGACTCACGAGCCTGTTAGTAAGCCGTTGCCAGTTCAAGCTTGAGTGGGCCGAGCCAAATTACGAAGTTGACTTAGACTTTGAATATGTGGTGTATATCAAGTATAGTCTTTTGACCCAACAAGTTATCTTTTATGGTCTTTGACCAACAATTAAAACAAATTTCTCAAAATATATTTTTTAAAACTAACGCCCATGCCTTCTCTCTCTCTCTCTCTCTCTCTCTCTCTTTCTATATATATATATATATATATCCTATTTTTTACACACACTACCTTTATTGTTTCTACTTTCAGAGTTCGTTTACAAATTGTTCGAACGACTAATGATCGACCCTGGGGGCATTCAAAAAACCTAGGGTCGTTCTAATGACTAGTCACCTCAGGGTCGTTCGAACGACTCATACTCATGAACGACCAACTATGAGTCATTCAAGAAAAAAAAAAGTATTATGGGGTTTTATAAAAAAAAAAATAGGCCTTAAAAGATGTTTTATTACGTTAGGCCATATAAGAAGTTCAGGGTTTGACTAGGCATATATGAAGAAATTAGTACAACGTTGCTATAATAGCCAAAACTCGCGGTCTTTATCTCTTAAAACCCGATTAGGTCATATAGCCCATGGGCATGGGCTGGGCTTTAGCAAGCTAGATGGGTTGAGCGGGCTGACGAACCATTTTGCTCACCCTTAGACATTACCCTTGACTATTTTTATATTCCCTTTGATATCCATACTAAACAAGACGTTTCGCAAGAGAAAGAGCTGAACGAGAAAGAACTCAACAAAATAACCAACCACGTTCTTCGAACATTATTTTGCCTCCTTTGAGACGGGCATTAGGACAAAGGAGAAGACAAATGCATGCCTCACAACAACACACTCCTGCTATTATATAACTTAATTTCTCTTTCACTACTCTTTAATTCAAATAAACATAACTTAAAAGCTTTTAATTGGACCTTACAAATGTAGGCCAACTATACTAGAAGAACCTCTCACAACTGAAGAAGAACATGACCAGATAGGTGAATTTGAAGATGATGAGTTTCGTTTACCCATCATTGAGAATCAACAACCTTTGAATCAAAGTCACCGTTCCCTTAGCAGAATGGATATCATTTGTGAATACTGTAAAGCATTGCACTGGATGGAAGAGAAATTGGTTGCCTCTTCTATATCCAATTCCAAATTTGGAACATGTTGCTCTTAAGGTAAAATCAGGCTACTTGTACTTCGTTATCCACCTACTATGTTCAGGACATTATATGATGGCAGTGACAACTGATCGAAAACGTTTTTACATCATATTCGACAATATAATGCTGCAAATGCCTTTTACAAGTCTTGGATGTACAATGGATCGTACTGATATCACTGACAGGGGTCCCTATAGCTTCACTATCCACGGTGAGTTGCGACATCGTACTAGTGCATTTTTACCACAACTGGATACAAATCCCGTATCAACTTTATATATACGATCCGATGTCTGCCTTAGATAGTCGTGAACGTCAGAATCTGACATTGAATTGAGAACTCTTAGGAAGCATCTAAGAATGTTCGTTACAAACAATCCATTTGTAACTATCTTTTGTCAAGCACACGAAATATTACAACAACAAAATCAAGATCAATCTAATCAAAATTTATCGGCGAATTTCCACTATAATCCAAGAAAAGATCAACGACGGTAGTAGATGAGATTGCAGTAATCTTGCCTAGTGATGGTACTGAAAGGAGGGGCTCAAAAGATATTGTTCTACATTACAAAGGAAATCAAGGCTTGATGTGGATTAGTGAATGTCACCCGATATACGCACCACTGCATTACGTGTTATTGTTTTCGTTTGGGGAGTTAGGATGGGAACCATCAATGACTCTTTGGGATGTTGATAGAAATGTTCTAAGTACTAAAACAAGAAACTGACTCATAATGATGGATTACTATAGTTATCGTCTATTCCAACGACCTTCAGAGTATTCAACCATTTAAGAGACCAAAAAACTATTTCAATAATTTTTGGTAGATTTCTGGGTTGCAACTGAGCAAAACCATCTTTGTTACATCAAAGAAAACCAAGGGCAGTTTCTTCGTGTTGATCGCTATAAGGACCTCCAAAAAATCTATGATGAAGAGGGACCAAGATCAGGTCAAATTGACAATAGATATATTCTCCCGTCTTCTTTCACTGGTGGATCGAGGCAAATGTATGAAATTTTCAGGATTCTATGGCTATTACTGGAACATACAAACATCCGGATATTTTCTTAACCATGACGGCCAATCCAGCTTGGCCAAAAATTACTGATGCTCTAATACCTAATCAAACTATTGGTGATCGACCAGATTTGGTTGCTCGAGTTTTTAAATTAAAGAGAAGACAGTTAATGAAAACAGTAAAAGATGGGAGTGTGTTTGGGCAAATAGAAGCCTGTGTTTTCACAATCGAATTTCAGAAAAGGGGATTGCCTCATATGCATGCTTTATTTTTTTTCTTACAGAACAGGATAAGATCAAAACACCAGAACAAGTTGTTGATATGGTAGCATCTGTTGAGTTACGAGATCCAATTAGTAAGCCTGCACTTTTTGACACAATTAAGAGATGCATGCTACATGGACCATGTGGGGGGGGGGAGAAACCCATGTGCGCAAATGTATGGAGAATAATTTTTGCAAGAAAGGATACCCAAAATCATGGGCTAAAACCACTTCGATCTATTGATGATGACGGTTATCCAATCTATCGTCGTCGCGACAATTGGGTGGTATTGACAGTAAATGGGAAACAACTAGATCATAAAGATGTCGTATTGTAGAACTCACAGAGATATTTATCTTCCATATTAACGTGGAGGTATGTGCTGGATTGATATGTGTGAAGTACATTCATAAGTACATCTATAAAGGACATGATCAAGCAACAATGGTTTTTGGGAGAGGTGATGAGATCAAACAGTATCTTGATGCAAGGTATGTTGGTCCGAAAGAAGCTGGATGACAGTTATTTGGCAACACTTTACATGAAGAATTTCCTAATGTTGTTCGATTTGATCTACATCTACCAAGAAAACATAATATTTTGTATGATTCAAGAAGTTCATGAGATCAGATAGGTCAACAAGCTGCGAAAAAAGTAACAAAATTAATGACTTTTTTTAATTGTTGTGCTTATGACCCAAAATTTAACTTATCAACAAATGCCACAAAATTACACTTGGCAAAAAAATTGTTGGAAATGTAGACATCCTAACTATCCAAGCAAGACTATTGGTAGAATATATATTGTCAGCCCTTCCAGTGGTGAGGGATTTTACTTCCGACTATTACTGATTACTGTCAGAGGGCCAAACATCATGGGAAGATTTACAGACATACAATGGTATCCAATATAATACACTTAAAGATGCTTGTGTTGCACGGGCTCTTTTAGAAGATGACGAAGAATGGGCTCAATGTTTGGAAGAAGCATTGGTTATGAAGACTGGATACCAATTGGGAAGATTATTTGTGTTTATTCTAACACAATGTTCTCCGATAGAGCCTAATGAGTTGTGGAATAAGTTCACGATGATCTTCTACACCAATTGTGTACGATCTTCAGAATTCCAATTTCAAATGATGGTCAAGTAACAGATTATGGTTTGTATCTCTTGAAAATTTGGCACAACCCACAAGCAACAACATACTATTGTGGAAACATAGACAACTCCAATACGATGAATGCACAACTGGTGTGTAAGAAAATATCAACAATTTGAATGACGATCAACAATACTGTTTCGAAGCTATGATCTCTTCGATGGCTGAAAATCAACGGAGGACCTTTTTCTTGAAAATCAACAATTGATTGTGTTGGAAGGCACAATATGTTCCTTCACTAAATAGTCAATTCATGCCCAACTATTCAGGGAGGCGAAATTGATAATATGGGATGAAGTCCCTATGTAGCATCGCCATTGTGTTGAGGATGTTGATCGTAGCTTTCAAGATGTTCGTGATAACAACAACCCTTTTGGTGGAATTACTGTTGTACTTGATGTAGATTTTCGCCAAACATTGGCTGTTGTACCAAAAGCATACCGTGAGCAAGTTGTGGTATCAACTCTTCAAAAATCAACACTTTGAAGAAGATACACATCTTGACTCTATTAGAAAACATGTGATTAAATCGAAATGATTTAGCAAATGTTGAATTTGTGGCATATTTTGACGATGTAATATCAATTTTAGACCTCTATAGTAAAGATTTACATTAATAAGCTTATAATTAACATTAACTGAATTTCAATCGTCAGCCAGGTGGGAACCAATCCAAATGAAACCATCAAAGTACCTTTTACAATTTGGAAGTGTAAAGACCTCATTGAACTAATAAGAGAAGTGTATCCACAATTGCATAGAACGGGGCCTTCTACAACGAAATTCTTAACTAACCGTACTATTCTCTCTACACGTAATGATGATTTTAATGATATAAATGTTGAAGCATTGAAGATATTCCCTGGAAATGTCATTAGTTATCTATGAGCAGACAAAAATACGGATGATGATACGAGTGATCCGCATGGTAAATCAATACCCAGTTTAATATTTGAACTCATTGAATCCTGCTGGTCTCGCACTTTCAGACCTCCAATTGAAAAGTCAGTTGTCCTGTTATTTTGATCAGAATCTTGCCCCAGTGGATGATATTTGCAACTGAACGAGATTGAGGGTAGTTTGATGTGCACAACGTATCATTGAAGCTGAAATTTTGACTGGAGATAAAGTTGGCAATTTGGTATTTATACCAAGAATTTCTCTTACCCGTTCTGCTTCTGAACTTTCTATTCCCATTATAAGACGACAATTTCCAATTAGGTTGGCCTTTGCAATGATTATAAATAAGTCACAAGGTCAATCTGTTAAATTTGTCGGCATTGATCTTCAGACCCCTGTGTTTACTCACGGTCAATTATACGTTGCACTATCCCGATGTACTATATTCAATCAGATAACAATTCTCTTACCATCAGAACAAGACACTTCCACAACAAATATTGTTTATCCTGAAGTTTTTCTATAATGCTTCTACAACATGTATGATCCCCGAAATTTTTAATTATAAAAGTAACATATTCTGATATTCTCATTCTTTCATAACCTGCTTTAGCTTCCATGATTGTTTTGATTCTGATTCTATATAACCATTTGTAAGTATAAGTTATTTTTAGATAACTATTAATATGTACATATTATTCAAGTTTTACAATCAAATAGTTTTTATCTAACACATGGTTTCAACTAGGTTCCCGCAAAGCCATTTAACACTCCACCTGTAACTCCATCTCCCCCTCGGCATGATTGCGTTGAGTATGATTCTGTAGAAGAATTTGTAAGTATAACTTATTTTTAGATAAGAGTTAATAATTACATACAACTGGTTTTGAATAGGCCCCCACAACTCTGTTTGACACTCCACCTCCCCCTACACCTGCATCTCAATTTCCACTGCCAAATATGCCTATTATATTGGATGATGATATTTGAGACGATCCGAGTTTTATAGACGAAGCGGTAAGTTTTTTATATATTTAAATTAATCGACTTCTATGCATAAAATATTATTCAATGAATGTGTCTGATATCTTCTTTGTCAGACGTGTAGGTGAAAGTAGTGGAAAAATGTTGCAGTTCGCGTTGCTAAAGCAAACATTGATGTGAAGCAAGAGCCTTCGAAAGAAGATTAAGTTTTTGTTATAAAATAAACAAAAAAATAATGTTGCTACATTTTAAAACTTTTTTTTTACAATTTTAATATTTCATTATTGATTTTCTTACAAAATAAATAAATTAATATTTTATTATTTTTGTGTCATTTAGTCGTATTCACCCCTCCAAAATCATGACCATATATTAACTTCGAGCACACATTAATTCGATGCCATACTTACACCGTGCCATAGGCACGGGCGTTAAACCTAGTACAAAACAAACACTATTTGTGATTAAAACTTATGTATATGTATATATATATATATATATATATATATATATATATATAGTTGGTGGGGATGCCTTAGGTTGTGACACCTCACCAACCTTTGGATTTCTCTTAATTCTCAAGCCTCTAAATAAGCTTGACTTTTGGTACGAGGTGACTTTTCTTTTTAGGTTATTAGCTAATAACTATACCTAATAATAATAGGTTTGACAATATGTAATACCTAATACCATCTTCTAATTAACAATTCTAATTATAATAGGGGTAGAACTTTAGGTATTGACAAGAAAATGAAAAACATGGAAAACAAAACAAAATAATGTTGTTAATAGAATTTGAACCCACACCCTTTTAAATATAAATATATACCTTAAACCAACTCAACTAATTATATTATATATAAAGATTTAAAAAAATATTATATTGTTCTATAAATTAATTTATAATATAAACCAACTAGTAATTTTTATTTTTATGAACGTTACTCTCTCCATGTCAAATTATGAGTCTCATTCTTATTTAAGATGTTCTAAAATAATGTCTATAATATGTGATACATATCAACAAAATTTTAAAACATTTCATTCAAAATTGTTGTTGTTTTTTTAAATATATGTCTAAATTTCCTTTTCACACTGAAAGCGTATCAAAAATATGTAAATATAGTATCCAACTAAACATTTTCTAATCATTAAATGATCTTCAAAAATTATTTTAAGAAATATAATTATATTCAATCATTAAACAATTCTCCCTTGTTCAGAAAAAAATATCTTTCTTAATATGTCCCAAACTAAATATTTTATTTTTAATTTTGTAAAAATTCTTAAAACATATGTCTAAAATATCTTTATTAAGTGCAAGATGAAAAAAAAAAACACAACAATTTGATATCATTAAAAAATACTTAAAAAATGTATAGAAACGAAAATACATATATTGACCACTAATAAAAAATATTTAGTTTGAAACAAAAATACTATAATAAATAACCACCAATTTTTATATATTAACAATACTTAATTTTTATCAAACATTAAATCAACAAACACCTATGTTCAGTAATAATAATTATTTTCAAAAATATTTTTAAAATATATCAATTAATCTCAAAACCAAATTAAACCTCGGGCACAGTAACTGATTATTGAGAAAATGTAGAATTAAAAGGGCCAAAGCCAGACTTCAAGGATAACTTGTGTCATTTTCCCATTCTTAATTTTTGGTTTACCTTATTCCATTCTTGCACGGGGTTGCAGAATCTAAGCAAAGTGGTCCTCCCTTTTCTTGATTAACTCCTTCTGGGGTTTATCAAATCTCAAATCAGGCAGTCAAATTGATCCATTTCTAGGGTTTTTTTTTTTCTTTCTTTTAATTCAACAAATTCGTGAAAATTGTATGTATAGAAAAAAATGGGAAATGATACTCAACAAGACCTCATAGGCTCCTACTTTCTGGAATTATGGAGATTGAAGTCGAAAGAAGCTTCGATGATGGCGGCAGACATGGAGGAAGACGACGACGACGATGGAGAAGAACAAGAGGAGAAAGCTCCGACGGAGCTGGACACGTTGAACAGCTCCGGCGGGTTCTCGATCGTACTGCCTGACAAGCTGTCGGTTCAGTACCCGACTGTGAACTTGCACGGCCACGACGTCGGCGTTGTGAAGGCCAATCGACCCGCTCCTGTCAAGCTTCTAGTTTACTACTTCGAGATTTATGTTAAGAACGCTGGAGCTAAAGGCCAAATTGCCATTGGATTCACCACCGAGGGTTTCAAGATGCGGCGGCAACCCGGGTCAGTACACACACTACCCAACACACACACTCACTTACACACACAATGATTGAAACATTTATGTCTTATATATTTTCATAGTTTTAGTGGATTGGTTTAAGTTCGTTACATTTTCTGGGCATTATTGATTTTGATTGATCTGTGAACACTTTTCGTGATGATCCTGTATGTTGATGAACTTCTATTCAATATGAAAAGAAATGTAACTAATTTAAAACTCAAATAAAACTGGAAAAAGCATTTGTGTACGGCTTAGTAGTGTGTTTGGGAACAAGAATGGGCTGCGACTCAAATTAGTTACATTCTGTGAATTTCTTTCATGACTCTGTTAGTTAGTTGTATTGCTTAAGGAGAGTAATGTACTTGCGGTGGTAGTAGCCTCTGCTGTATAGTACAAAAATAAGAAAAAATTCAGTTCCTTTGGCCTCCTTAAGAAAAGACTCCTTCTTCATGGCTTGACTTGGTGTTGTTCCATTGAAAGTCAAAATCTGTGTATAGATGTGTGCTTTTTTTTGATCCCTCGTAGGTCGTTGCTAGCGGGTTCCTTTTTTAAATTTCAGGGTTGCGAGTTATTTTCTATTCATATTTTATAAAGAAGATATTCTTTTAATTGGGAGAAAAATATACAATGTGGAATGGGGAGGACAGGGAGTCCACCAACAGAAATCCTGCACTACAGTCCCTGCTGAAATCCCAAAGTGCCACCACTTTAAATGCCATTATCTGTGAAGTGCATGAGTATGATAAAGAGACAATGCTATCCCTCGAGAAGGAGCCTGGTCTGCAAAAATTTACTCTCCGGCCATGGACTCCAAAGAACGCCAAAAATCTTACAACAGCAACACGTGGATCTTACCACATCCCATTTTCATTTCTATTCCCTAGGAAACTTCTAAGTGAGATATTTGACTTGATTCTTCGTCTTACCTACCTTATTTCATTTCATGGTATTCTCAGTCCCTCTACTCAAGTTTAACCGACTGATTCAGCTTGTAAGCGAGAGCTGGGCAGTGGACAGCACCTTCCTAGGAAATGTCCCGCCACAAATAGTAGCCGCTGAAACAAAAACTTAATGTGCTGTATACTATAGATAGTATCTAAAAGATGGGGGGTATAGGAGTGGTATAAATCCTCGTTCAGTCACCAATCATTCTAGGACATGGATCCTTGCGAGCCTACCCAGGAGCCTACCTAGGAAATGTCCCGCCACAAAGAGTAGCCGCTGAAGCAAAGACTTAGTGTGCTGTATACTATAGATAGTATCTAAAAGATGGGGGGGGGGTTAGGGTATAGGAGTGGTATATATCCTCTTCCAGTCACCAAGCATTCTAGGATATGGATCCTTGCGAGCCTACCCGGGAGCCTACCTTGGAAACGTCCCGCCACAAAGAGTAGCCGCTGAAACAAAGACTTAATGTGCTGTATCTAAAAGATGTGGGGAGGGTATAGGAGTGGTATAAATCCTCGTTCTAGGATATGGATCCA